>OX459112.1:26479692-27079692 GCA_949775065.1 Brachyopa scutellaris
TATCAATACTAGGTAGTCATGTGGCATTATCTTTTTAATCTAATTGTAGGCTTTCAACTGTAAACACATATGCAACACCTAAAAGTTTTTTCACGGTGCCGCCTCTTTCGAATGTCTTCTCAACTCGCCGTTTGGAGTCAGCAAAAAACTATAGGTCCCTTCCATTCGTGCAAAAATATAGCAGGCAAATACAAATGGTAAGACTTGCTGCTCGTAAATTTGCTGCTTCGCTCGTTTTTATCAAGCAGGGCGTTGAAGTAAAACAATTCGGTGCCAACTGCTGAATATGCTAACAGGACTCCATCATGTCCTGACTGATACAACAAATATTAAATGATCAGATTATGTTCCGCATTTAATTTCTTCGTAGCAGTGGCGTCTATTATTATTATTATTATTATTATTATTATTATTATTGAAGGGTGAGATGCACCGCGACAAGTTCTAGGCGAAGGAACATCCCTCTCGTCATCATTTCTACTGGAATTGGTTAGAGAGAGCTTCGCTCACACCTAACCCAGGTGAGAATTCCATAGATTACAGCACCTCGTCCAGACCAATTTCCCTGAAAAATCGAAGTAGAAGATTGGGTGCTATGAGCAACAGATCCTTTGCTGTAATTTGGTATTCACCCAAGCACTTGAATCTTTTCTGTATTAGTTCCCCACAATCCACCAGTGCTGGAGTTTCAATGTACTCATTGCAAAATCTTCATGAGTCTTCATCTGATAGACCTAGCTTCCTAAAATGTCGCTTGAGTCTTCAATGCCCCATAAGGAACGCAGTCAGGATGCGGAGTTTGTTTTTGTCAAGGCTGATGCAAGTTTTGAATCTCTTTAAGTTGTAACTACCCAAACGTTTCCTCGCCTGTCTTAGACCCTGTGATTTGTCTAGGACATAGTCCTGTTTGTCTACTCCAGTGATCGGAGCTCCGCTTTTATGGTGTGTTCGCCTATGCCGCAGAAGGGTTATGGCCCACAAAGGGTGTGGCAGCCCCTTTCCTGGCAAGTTCGTCCGCCTCTTCATTACTTTCTATCCCCAGAGGTCCTGGTAGTATAGAGTCCGATTTCCTTCAATGCATCTGTGACCAGGCACCCACCAAAGTTAGACTTTATTGTGAGTGGCCAGGGATTGGAGAGCAATAAAGCAGCACTTTACCAGTCTTGAGTCGAAAGAGTAGGAACTCAAAGTGCTGCTTGGCTGTCTGAGGAGGAATTTTTAGCGCCCTTGACTCCTCTCTGTAGATTAATCAAGGCGCAGATCTCAATGGCGTGGACCTCACCTTGAAACACGCTGCGAAATATTCCAAGAGGTACGGAGGTTCTAGTATTGAGCCTAAAGATCCCAGCACCAACACCAGAGGCCATTTTCGGTCCATCAGTGTACCATACTAGATTTTTTTGGGTCTAGGGGAGGTTCGCCGTTCGACCATGTGGTACGTTCCCCAATATGAACTTCGAATTATCCACCAAAGCAGTGTTCACTAATCACAGTATCAGCAACGATGCAGAGCATGTCCTGATCGGGAACATAGTTGATAATGCTTAGGTGACCCATAACATAAGATTACCTGGTTTGAACTTCTGAATAAGTTATAACGGCTGACTCCCTAATGAATATCTGTAATGGAGAGATGCCAATTGAAGCTTTTGAATCTGCTGAAGAGCAGGTGCGCATAACACCGGTAATAGCTTTTCACACTTCTTAGCTGTAGTCTTTTCGAGTACTTTTGGCCACCAGACTATGGAAATAATGGGTCTAATCATCGTGGTAAATAACCAGTGTATAATTTGTGGGTTGGAACCCCAAGTTTAACCATATACTCGGGGACTTGCCCATAAGGCTCTAGTTGCACGGTTGTAGAACTGAGGTGAGAATTCCAGTTGAGCCGCATATCAAAGATAACTCCCAGGTACTTGACCTAATTAGAATACTCGTTTGTAGTTTGTAGTGCATTTTAGGATGATTTGACCTAAGTTAATAATCTTTCTCTTCGTGAAAGGTGCTAGAACGGTTTTACAGGTATTGACTGAGAGTCCTTACGTCGTACACCATTCTGAAACGATTTGTAGTGAACTTTGCTTTACGCTCGTGATGGTGGAGTCAAATTTGCCACCCACTATGATGGTAAGCGTAGTTCAGCAAGCAAATCATGGATGACGAGTGACCACAGCAGAGGAGATTATGAAGTATCTCTTTACATAGAGACAAATAAATCTATCGCATTTATGAGATTAGTAAGTATGTATAGTTACCTTAAACGGTTTCTCAGGATACCAGTGTCCTTGGAATTTGTCTTTTAATGCTTTCTCTAACTCTTCGCCAAATATGTTGACTCGGCGTCGTGGCAGTTTATTATACAGATACGATATAACAAAATTTAACGCTACTTGAATTTCTATATGCATTGTGGTTGTGGTGGTTGTTGTTTTTTTCTTTTGATGTTTTCCGTTGCAAGCTATGTAAATAAATATGCAAAATCAACCGCCGTGTCTTTAGTCTTCTCTGCTCCTTGTTTTTTTTTCTTTTTGTATTGTGTACAGGGTAAATTATTTTCAATCGGTTCCTTGAAATCGTCGTGCTGTTTGGTAAAAATGTGTTGTTATTGGAATCTACAAGTCACACCACCTGGAAATAGAATAAAAGAAAAAAGAAATGACAATTAGTAAAGTTAAATAATTATGTAAGCCAACCAGAAATCGATTGGATTGTTTTATTTTTTTATTTTTTTGTTTACTATTCGTACATGGGGATTGTCTCGTAAATCTTGTGCATAGTGGCGTTTATACCCTTAATATTCCGTGCGACCTTGACTACGAAACAACATTATGCTAATTACTTGCCAAGAAATAAGATTAACAACCTTCAAAGAGAAAAAAAACATACACTCTTGCTATCATGCACAATGCACTGCACATGGTTGTCATAGTTCTTTTACCTATATATTGCGCCAAGTGTGACAATGAAGCCCTACACCATCGCTACTTGCATATGTCCAACAAATGTTATAAATGTAATACATTGGACAAGCACCGAGTAGTGTAGTCTTCATAATAGAAACGGCCACAATCACCACCCCAGGTCGATGCCAAAAAACCTTGAAAAAGTGAAGAAATAAATAGCTACACCAAGCAAAGTATCTATCACTCTCACATGTTCGATGGCATTTTTCTCTGTTCTGGCTGTCGAAAGGAAGCCATTTAGATAAGGGTATCATGGCGGTCGGGTGTCCATCTTTGAATTTAAGCTGCCGGCTCACTATAAATAGCTGACAGTTGATTAGTGTTGAAAATAGAATATTCTATCTCATTTCTCATTCCAATCAGTGAGTGGCGTATGACAATGTAAATGCGTAGGCAGTGAAATTGTCGCTTGCTCTAATGACGTTCACACGTGTATTCCTCCATATTTCAATGACAGTGAAAAAATTCTGTTGTAGAAGTACACTATATGGGCAACAACAAGTTGGTTTTAAAAGTCGTTAATTTGTCATTTATATCCGACTATTTAGCCCATTAAGATGTCTATCTTTATAGTATGACATAAAAACGGGTGAAAAAACTTGTGACAGTAACGCTGAATAACTGAATTTTGCTAAAGAGGCGGCAGCATAGTACATGGTTATGACAATGCGTGTGATTATGTCAGATTTGATAATAGCAATAAAACAAAAAACAGAGAAAACAAAGGAACCAAAAGGACATACCTAATTGAATATAAACAGGGTTAATGGGGGAATTTTGTTTTTTTACGCAATTATTGGCCATGAATTAGGGAATTCATACTGCACCATGGGGAATAGAATATTATGCAAAAGGCAAGAGGGGAAGTTTTGCGTTTTCGCAAAAGTTTCGACCATGAAAGCCGTTAAATTATATAATTTTAGTGCTTACATTTTGAAATTTTGTATGTGCCATCCTATTTATTGCTGTTCGTCGTAGCAGATAGAACAGATACTTTTAAACATTTGTGTTTAATTTCCTTTTTATCGATTTTACACAGTTTGATGTATGTAAATAGCCAGTGTTATGTACTGTGAGTTATGTTTTAAGTTAAGTCTAAATCAATTGGAGAGATTTAATCTTTCCACTAATTGAAAAGTTTATAATTAATGCATGGTTTAAACAACTGGGAAACAGCAGAAATTATCCTTATACCTAAACAAGGTAAACCTCAATGAGAAGAGGTAACCAATCCAATCTCAATTCACCGGTATTATCAAAACTTTTCGAGAAACTGCTTCTTAAGAGGTTAGACAGAATCATAGCGCAAAGAAGGCTTATTCCCATCCATCAGTATTTAAATTAAAATACCTTCTCAAACGTAACCGAACCTTGAAACTAAAATCATTTCTCGGTCTCTCTCTGGTTGGTCATAATTAATGAGGTATTTTTGCGCGGTTAGAGACCCTCACTACTCTAAATTTCGAACCTTTCAGTGTCTTTTGAGATTTTCACCTTCATTTAAAAAGATAAAAATGTTTGTTTAAGGCACTTTTTGTAATTGGCACTTATGATATGTATCTGTGATATCTCTCCGACCAGCTTCTAACTTTTACCTTTCTGCTTAAAGACTACAATTGCAGAATCCCACTTAGGCTAAAACATTTAATAAAAAAAATACCAGAGATAATCAGAATCTTTGCAAAATTGAGTGTGATGCCGAGTATCTATAGAAAAATGTTGATTTCCAAAACTGGAGGATTGTAGGAAGAAAAATGCTAGCTAGACTAATTGTCTATTACGTCAGATGTAGATATCTAATCATCTGCGAATTCGTTATGCTTGGATGCACTTATCTAATGTGTCACCTCTACACTGAATTTAATTGGCTGAACATTTTAAGTTCTATTTAATAGTTTTATTTTTAAAGCTATTTTTATGTGCACGGAGCAGGTGGAATTTCTTTGAAATCGGTGAAACTATTCATTTTAATTCGCCTGACGCGACACAAAATTAAAAATGCTGTAAAATTGCTATAAAAATGTTAGACTGATGTGAGGGCTTCTAACGTCGCTCTTTATCTCACTTATCATTTGACCTTGAATATTTGTTTCTTGATTGTAGGTACTTAGGAAGTCATAAATTAGACATATCCTGAGTAGAAACGAACAGTAAGGGTCTGCACTTTTTTTTATTTGGAAAATCAACTAAAAAACATAATTTTGTTTTTATTCATAATTTTATTCAATAAAATTGTTCTTCTTACGAAAATAAATTTACAACAGAATAGGTACACACATACATTTAAATATAAAATTTCAATGTTTGTCAACGCTATGCGTTTCATTAGAAAGGAATGTTTCTGATGTTTTCTAATTTTAGCTTTTTGACTTGTTTTTTTTTGTCTTTTAATTTTTATAAAAAGTAAAAAAAAAAAAAAATAAGTAAACAAAGAAATGTTTCTTAATCAAAGCAAACACATTTGCTGTCACCAGAGATGAAATAAGAATATTAAGATCTGTTATTCATTTAAATGATTTGCAATTAAAAATGAAAGTTTGTTGATGAAATATAAATTCTTAGTAAACGATGTATAGTATAAATGAGCCAGCGTTTGCTGTCGTTTCGTTTAGTATTTGTTTTCTTTTTTTTTTTTACTGTGAATAGATATTTTAACGAAAAAATAGACATCGTATATTTCTTTTTAAAATTGAATGTTTGACAGTTGTTTTCCTTCATGTTGCGAAAGATTAACAAACAACAAACAGATATAGTACATTCAATAATAGATATAACTTTTTAAATTTAGATATTTTTTTTTTAAATAGACTGTGTGACACTTTGTAAGTCTGCCTGTATGTCACAGCATTTTTTGATGTGCAACTGGCCGAACAGAATGGTGAAGCTGTAGTGGAAGTATGAAGTTGACGTTCCCTGAACTTTGCGCTCCAGCATAAAATTCATACTGCAGCAGCAGATTCGCATTGTGTTCGCACTATAAGGTTTACGTGTATTTTAACTTTGACAGCGCTGCATACTTCCACTACAGTTTCACCATTGTGATCGGCCAGTAAACATCTAAGCGCGGGTTAGCAAAATTTCTAGTGGAGTAATTCCGCGATTTTGCATTCAGGGACGAAATTTGCAACTCAAATTTCATAGCAGCGCTATGAAATATTGACAAAGTGATTTCTTATGTTCCTGGTCAACTTTTATATATACACTTCTTATCCCGGAAAATGGCATGGTTTTCAGAAAATAGTGAAAGAACTGCATATTGGGAAGGAAAATTATAGTTATACAGCCATAACTCAATAATGGCTTATCGGATTGAAAAACAAAAAAAATAGATGAATTTAGTAAATTTGTCCCTGATTCATTTGAGGTATAAAACATCCTTCTGCGTTGTCCTGAAGCTGAGCAGTGTTCAAAACAATTATTCAAATCATCGCCCGCAATTTTCCTTCATTGGAAACCACTGCCAGCAGTCGGGCAGCAGTGGGCATCGTAGCAATAGTGTGTGTGTTAGTATATGTGCGCGTTCTAACTTAATCATAATGCTTTGCATTTCTTCAATCACCATTTGCGGCTATATTGATCGCGTACGCAACCACTAAAATTAAAAATAGAGTTTGCGTACGAAGAACAGAACACTATCGTAGGGCTCTTTCTTACTCATCGTATTCACTACGTAGTGTATACCGGTTGTGTAGACATACGCAAACATTATGAGAGATCGTAGGGTATGTGTTCATCTTCCGTGCACTACGTTTTCTTTCCAATAAAGTGGAGCTACACACCCCATCCGCGTGATGTTTACACATAGCTCGGGACTGTTGGATACAGTCGCATCATTTTTTTGGTTTTTTTTTTTTATATTTTTCTTAGAATTTCGTTATAAGGAAGTTCGTAATAAAGAAGTTTGACTGTACAGACATACATATGCAGTTCATGAAAGATTTAAGTAGATAAGAAAACTAATAGATTCAAAGAGGCAGATCTGATTTAAAATCAGTTAAAAAAAAAAAACCGGTGAAGTGCAAGTCAGACTCGCGCTCAAAGGGTTCCGTAGTTCTAAAACTAGTTATATTTTGTGTAAGGTATAACTGTTTCGTTTTGTTAGCACAAAAAACGAAAGCGACCCATCTCCATATTCACTTTACAAATTTATAATAAGTAGTATGTACTAGTGTACATATGTACGTATTATTCACTATGAGAAATCGGATAAACATTAAGAACGCGGCTGAGTTTGTAGCGCGTCCATTAGCCTTTTTTGCGCTGTTCAGGGGTCTCAGGTTCGTTTCCAGACAAAATCCGTATTTATATTTATTTTTTTTTATATGGCAGCACAATTTTAGACAGCATTTAATTTTACGAAAAATCGAATAGTGATAGTTTCATTGAAATTGGTCTAGTAGTTTACGAGTTAATCGGTTGAGAAATTGTATTTCTCGACATAAAATTGAATTTTTCGACGTGAATTTCTCAAAAACTATACGAAACTTACGAAACTCGCTATATGCTTCTTACAAAATATGGTTATTCACCTACGAACTTTGATTTTTTCATATTTTTGACTTAAGTAGTTTCTGAGAAAAATGTATGGTGCTTTTTGTATCATATTTTCACACTTTTTTTGGCAATAACTCCCAAAGTTTCTAACGGCAAACATTAAGAAAAATATTTTTGGAATCCTTGTTTTGAGCCCTTTCGAATAATGTCCCACATGATATCTTTTTCAGAATTTTTTTTTTAGATTACATTTTACCCACCCTGTATAGTTGTTGTTTCACAATATTTTTGAGTAATATTTTGTTCATGTATGCGGACCACCATAATGTATAAGTGTGCCAAATTTCAAGTTTCTAGGAAGAACGGTTCTTGATGTTTTTATCCTGACAGACATTTTTGAGTTAGAGCGAACTTATAATGGTTCCGTATAACCATATGGGTACGGAACCCTAAAAACAACGAAAAACTTTGATAAATATGTATATCTCATTTATTTTTCCAACAAAGGTATGTGTAAGAGAAAATGGCGAGGGGTATACCAATATATCCACCCACTTGAACAGGAAGTACACTGAGCTACGCGTTTCATAACAAAAACATGCATTTTAATTTATTATCTTTTAAAAGAAACCGCTCTAAAAATATTGTCTTTCGTCGAATGCTTAACAAAGCACTTTGTGGAATACCAAACAAACATATACACCTTAATTTATGAAAAGCGATTCAGTCCTTAATGGCTTAATAGGTTATGCAGGGAATCATATCATATTTTCACTCCAGTTAGCAGACGAAAAGAGTTTACCTAAAAATTTATGTCTACATATGCAGGAAAAAATCGACTTTTGACTGTGTAAAGCTGTAGCCTTAAGCGAACTAAAAAGATCGCGTAGATAACTTTATGTACCTGATGTGAGCTTGACGGGTGACATCAAAGAGTGTCAAACAGCATACCAAGCATATAAGACCTACAGTAGGTACGAGTACATCAATGTACGTATGTACATTGGTAAGTTAAACTTGCTGTAGTGTCCGGTATGGATAAAAAATGGTCTACCGTAGCCGTGGTCCATTAGTCTCTTTTAATGCTTTTCGTGAAGTTTGCTGTTTTTCATCATTTTTACAATTTATCAAGTTTCATATATATTGTTCGGGCGTTGTACTTTTTTTGAAGCAAATACAGTGGACGTCCAATATAACGAATTATATAATTCACAGCCTTTCCTTAAATCAAAAAATTCGTTAATCCGAACGTCGTTTTATCTAACTAATAATCCCACGAATGTACTTATGATAAGAAAAGATAAATCAATTCATATATGTAGATAAAATAACAGAAGTAGGGATAAATTGACAAAAATGACAAACTATTTAGTTTTTAACCAGAAATTGTAAGCATTTGTTAAACCGAGCGGCCGTTTTGTACATCATTCGAAATATACCTATATACATACATACATTATGTACAGTCACCAATGGAAAAAATTTGATATTGAAAATTCTTTAAATCGAGTATTCGTTAAACTGGACGTCCACTGTATTTCTTTTTACAGTCAATGGGATACTTGCTGTTAGACAGAAGAAGAACGACCTTAAAAGCATACTTAAAGTTTCAATACTTACAATAATCGAAAACTAAATTTATTTAATTCGATTTTCAACAATATGTTCAATGTTATGCCATACTAGTACATTGTGACCGTGTTGTGTTCCGTAAATTAAAATTGCATTTGCAATTTTTACTTATGTACGAGTGTGTATTCGCATTCAAATGTGTCTGGCGAAAATCTAGTGCAAGGGCTCACTACTCGTATACTCACTAGTATTTGACATACAAAGTGGAATCGCATAAGCCAATCACATATGTCTGTATGTACGAGTATATTAGCTGTGGTAGCAATAATAGACATAAGCTTGGAACTACCTACGTATATTGGCTTCTTTTTGTGTTTCTTTTTTTCTTGTCTTGATTCGTCTTATTTTGTGCATTATTATTATTTCGTTCCTGTTTTGCACAATCTTTCCGTGAATAGTGTTATGCATGCCTTCGCATGGTTGTCTTTGCAATGGGAAACGGTACTCGTACGAATTTAAATGCGAACATAATGAGGGAAACAAATCAAAAAGTAGCATTTTAAATAAACAGAACCTTGGACTTAACCTTGAAGCGTATTATTGTGTTACATAAAAAGTTGATATGTTGGTATAAGCTTTATTTATTGTTCCATATCATGATGTCACACATGCATGCCCTTAAAAAGAGTACAATTTCATTGTAAGTTAAAGATGTAATCAAAGGAAGTGCTGCTGATGTAAATGAGTGGAAAATGCTTGTAAGCTTAAAAGCTTATGCTTAAGAAGGTTAAAGTTGTCGAACTATTATTGAAATTAAATGGTGTGGCCTTAATGGTTTGTTTTACTTAATAGGGTATTTGTGTAACCTTTTTGGAGCATTTACATGTTATAGAATTGTACATGTACATAGGCTACCTAATTTAACTATACTGACTCACACTGCATCCAGAGTACAATTGTTGAAAGAGATGGAAAGAGAAAAATAAACTCTAAACTATCCTTAGGTTTAAAATTTTCTTTAACAAGCATCGTCGTTTATTTATTAACGAGGCTTTTGAGTATGTTTCTTCGAACAGAACTATTTAAGTGGGTAACTGACAGAGGAAAGTAAGTTCAATTCAAAATTCTACTTCAGAACTCACTGCATTCTTTCATGTACAAGATTCCTATCATCTTTCCACTTGAAAATCTTCAATACTTATGTATACATATGGTTTGGTGTTTATTTTGTAACACTTAACATAACTTATTTATCGTGTCCCACCATTCCTCCTATCCACATACAATCGATATTTACAACATAATAAAATGCTTTTAAAAACTTTCCATTTGCAAATGCAACTGCATTCTGACAAACAAAGTTTTGTCCCACTTTTCAAACGAAAAACAGCAAAAAAAAAAAAACTTGAAAACACTTTTCTCATTACAAACCAATAATATTTTCCATCGTACAGACATACAGACCAGTATAGTGCACTTGCGACAGTGCATACTCGTGAATGCCAAAACAAGGAGTGCTGCCAATTTCCCCACATTCCGTTCATGCACCGCTAAATTGAATTTTCGAACTACAAGTAACTTCTAAGGTTTATTTCTGATTTAATCGATTACATATATGTAACACTCTTACAATATTGCGACTGAACTCGAATATTGATGCCCTCAAAACGAAGTTACCATTAGTCTCTGTCGAAGAGATTTGAACTTCTTCGTCGTCAACTGATTCAGATTTTTGCAATTTTGAAGATAAATCAATTTGAATGAAACAAGTACTTTGAGATGTTGTTGACATTCCACGGATTACTTTATTTTCTTTTTGCTTGCATCATTTTTGTATTATTCAATAATTTTGGTAACCCTGGCATTTTACTCAAATATCATTTGTTTAGAGATAGAAACGCATTTGCTTTGAAAATTCATGAAAAATCGACGTTTTTCTGATTGGTTGCCAAGAATATATGTAATTTTCAAAAATAGTACAAAAATAAGTCCTTTAAAGAGAAGGAAACACTGAACTACGTTTAACTGTGCTAAGAATTTCTTTTAAATATTTAAAAAAAAATTCCAGGGAGAGTAGTTTCTGGAATTCTAATATAATCTTGAGCTAGATCTGAGTTGAACTCGGAGTCGAATCTTTATGAGTACTAAGAAAGATTTAATACTTTGTACATATTTTTTTATTTCTCATTTTAAATAATCAAAAACTAAAATTGGTGTATTATTCATTTTATACACTAGAAACCGATGACAAGTGATGTGACAGTAATTAGCTGTAAAAATTCAAAAGTAAGTTTATGACTTTGTTTGCAAATGTATAACATAACAATCCTCTAGTATAGACTGAGTCTTTGCTCTTTGGTGGACAAGGGCATTCTAAGTTGATGTTTGGCTTCACTGTGAATTATTTAATGCATTGGTATGTACTGCCAACTTTGTCATCATCGATGTCACATTAAAATGAACATAATGTATATACATAGTTGCCAATTCGTTTTTGTTTTTTCTTTATACGTATGTGCTTAATATGTAGTACCGTGTATTTATAAAATCAAAAACTATTTAAGAGAACGAATAGAGAGACATAATGGCAGAGTTGATAGAAGCGTGAAGATGCTGCGTTTTGCATGAATTATGACAGATTTCGACAATTTGAGATTTCGTTAAAACATATCGTCGCCAAAATAAACAAACTTGTAAAAAATATAAACATTAAATGTTATTTGAAAGATAGAGATTTATGACTGGTTAAGTTATTTATAATTTTTAATTGAATGCATTTGGAATATTTAACTTTTGCAGTTCATCGAGTGTTGTGTACGTTTATTTGGTGAAATGTTTATCACCAAGAAAAATTTATGTGTAGGCCGAGTGGGTAATAAATTGATACTTCAAGTGCTGAGAAGGGGACATTTTGGAATATGCAGTGGACGTCCAGTATAACGAATGATATAATGTCTTAGGTCATTCACTATATCGAGCGCGTTCGTTATATTGATCGACTTTTTATACTTTTTTTTTTAAAGAAGTCATTAAAAAATACGTTTATCTAGACGTTTTTATTTAATGTTAAATTGAATAGAATAATGGATGATGGACCTGCCATTTAAGTTTACAAATTTTGTAAATTACTTTCAAAAAAAAAATCTTTGTTTTATTTCAAGCTGAGATTTCAACTGCAACGCTTTTTCTTGAAGCCGTCTCAACGTGGACATGTCAGCCATATCATATCAACATTGACTTCACATTGACAGTGGCTAAGCAAATCATGCTTTATTGGAGCTCCAAGAATACTGATTACGGTTATTAAGACTTAAGGGACTCTGTATTGCCAAGACTTCGTCATCTTTCCTCCTCATCGAAGTCGCCTGAGTCCGTAATCAAAATATTTCTCCAACTTTTTTGAAGCATTAGGCTCGAGAGTTTATTCCATGCTCGGTCCAGAAGGGCAAATGCATCAAAGAGTTTGAATTATTTTAGCACAGTGGTGAAGTCATGACCTCTAGAGTTTGAACGCGTTATGTTAGTCAGCAGGCAATTGCGGTAATGGAGCTCTTTTAGCCGGATGGCATGGCGTGTTGGTCCATAGGTTGTATAAACAGCGTAACGTTGGGTGGCATTAGCATTACACAAATTCGATCATCTTCCATTTATTTAACAAGTTCATCCGCCGATGGGCGACTTGGAGCGTATACGCATTAAGTACAAAATAAATACTTCCAAGGTCTTAAAGTTATTTTATTTATACGTTCGCTATATCGGATAGCAAATCGTGGCCACCATTCGATATATAGAGATACTAATGTAAATCTGAAAAGCATTCGTTACATCGCAAATTCGCTATATCGTATATTCGTTATAATGGACGTCCACTGTATTTGTTTATAGATGGCGAATAAAAATGCATAGATTGCCTTGATGAACTAAATCGTGTAGCTTAAGAAATAACAAGTTGTAGAGAGAAGTTCTGTATATGCAATTACATACTTATGTATGTACATACATCTAGTAATACTTTCTACAATATAAAACCTATTAAGATACCAATAAGTACTGAGTTCACTATACTTTCCTACATATGGAGAATAATTTATCTTTCTTTTTACCACCCACTTGACGTGCAATATTTAGAATTCTTTTAGTGAGTTGAAAAATCACGCAACACTCCTCCTACACACAATATTGACCTCAACAAATAAATATTTTTCTCTCCATAGTGGAAGTAACTCATTGCGAATACTTTACTCTCGCCTTTGTACTTAATAGATATACATATATATACAGTGTTGGCCAAAACTAAAGCAACCAAAATCGCTTGTGTTTTACAACTTATTTCGAATAATTAGGTCAAACGTTAAGAATTTTTTTTTCCAATTGCTATGAATATTGTTGATTGATTTATAAAACCTATGAGCAGTTATTAGAGTTATTTAAAAAAAATCCAAACACCCAATTGAATTCACATTACTTTTTAGCTAGCCAAAACAAAAGAAACTCAATGTGCTCCCTTGGTTGTAAAAAAAAAATTTTCTGTTACGGGAATTAGAAAAACCGTGACTTTCAACTTTACTACTCCAATATGACGTGTCAAATCGCAAATAGAAGAAAACTGGCTCATTCAAATGTATCAATCAGTCCAACTCAAATGGCCAGAAGCAAGTAGTTCAATGAGATAACAAAAAAAAAAAAAAAAAAAAAAAATAAAATAAAAATAAGTGAATAGGATTGCCGTTTAATTAAATTTTATAACTTCAACAACTCCGTCAAAATGATTCACCGAGGTGGCAGACCAAGATCTATCATGTACAGCGAGGATTCAAACATCAAGCTCCAAGACGCTTCGTCGGAGAGCTGTTGCTGTTGATGGTGGCCTTTCATCATTCAGATCTGTAAAGTGGCCTTTTATTTCGGCCAAAACCAGAAGAGCAAGATTTAGATTTGCAGTTGGCCACATTCATTGGACAGCATCAAACTGGAAAACTGTACTATTCTCTGATGAATCGAAGTTTCATCTCAAGGAATCGAATGAATTTTGCCATGTTCACCGGCCAATCAATGAAGCACTGAACCTTCGATACTCAAAGGGCACTGTGAACCACGGAGGACGAAACGTCATGGTTTGGGGATCCTTTTTGGAATCGGCCCTATACATAAAGTAGACGGAATTATGGACCGGTTTATTTTCAAGGACATCGTTTAAAATATTATGCTGCTCTTAAATGGATATTTCAACAGGATAATGATCGGAAGCATATTTCTAAAATTGTTAAAAAGTGGTTTCAAGATCAAAAAATCGATGTTATGGAATTTCCAGCGCAGTCCCCATAAAAAATCTATGGGAGATTGTAGATCGGCGAATAGTTCAGGAAAAGCGCAAAACTAGAGATGAGCTTTAGATTCAAGTCAATGAGCCCTGAAAAAATATCCCAAGTTCGATAATTTCCAATCTTCTTGAGAGTACGCCAAGAAGGTGTAGAGCAGTAATCACAAACAAAGGTTTCGCTACCAAATATTAAGGCTAAGACGTGATGTTTCCAATACACTGTTAATTGATTCTGAATTTGCTTTAGTTTTGACCAGTTAAAAATCAACATGGTTACAGTATTTAATTTTTTTTTTTTTTTGCTTATAAAATAATATTTTTGTTTTTGAATATATCTATTTACTTTATAAAAAATTAAATAAGAAAATATATTTCAATTTAATTAGTTTTTCAGCAGAGTTTTGTGTTTGTGCTAAAGTTGCTTTAGTTTAGGCCAACACTGTACATACATACATACATACATACATTTTATGTATGTAGGCACAATAATTGACAATACTCGTCAATACATAGTATGTATGTTGCATGACCATCCATGTAAATCAATTAACTAATTAAATTGATTAGGTAGTTGATTGCTCTCTTTACACAAAAAAAAAAAAAACCATCACGCATATACCATGTTACACTGACGACGACGAGAAGTAATGTCACATACAAAGAAAGGGGTGGAACGTGGAATACCGTTCAGCTTGGTATTAATATGCATTACGTAAACCTTCCACCTAGAGCATCAGAGGCCGCATCCTAAAGTAAAAAAACATATTGAAAGGTTGCTATTCATCAGGAAGGAAATGTGTGATACCCTGTTTTTTTTGCTTTTTATTAAATGAGGATAATGAAATTGGTTAGCTTTTTCGAAGAACAAAACACATAGCCAAAATTTGGGCTTGGTATTTTGTCTAAGCGAAATACTTTTTCCCCCAAAACAGGCATTCATTTTGAGTGACAACTTCACAGCTGAGGCTGCGTTCCTTTTTTTGCATCCATACTTAGCTTATCCATGTTTCATCTCCATATTTGAATGGAAACTATACCCAATCAACATGGAATTTAAAATCTAAAAGTTTTCATCAGAATTAGGCCAATGCCACACGAGCGCCTTTCTCCGCGCTCCCATTTGGTCGCTCGTCATGAGTACCAACCCATTGTTTTCACTTGGAAGAAGGCGAAAAGTAATATAAAGTCTCCGCGGGAGTCCCACAAGGATCAGTCCTGGGCCCCCTACTTCGGAATATCGTGTGTGATGGAGTTCTGTAATTAACATTTAATACAGTCAGCTACGAACGAAGCAATCAACCTCATCAAAGACTGTCTTATATCCGTCGGCCTAGAATTAGCAGATCACAAACCGGAAGCCGTGAAATACGTGAATATAATGATAGAAAGTCAAACTATCAGATCGAAAGACTCTTTAAAATACAAAGGAGTAATACACGACAATAGACATAGCTGTAAGCCTCACATCGTCTATTCGGGCAAAAAGCAGTCAAAGCTTCAGCACTTTCTGGAATACTGTAGAATATTGGAGGACCCGGATATATTAGAAGAAAATTATAATCCAAGGTAGTAAGCTCAGTTCTGTTTTAAGTTGCCCAAGTGTGTGTGGGGGCCCTAGCGACAAAGGAAGCAAAGAGAACGTTATCGTCAACATATCGACTTAGCGCACTAAGGGTAATCAATGGCTTCACTGGTTGTGATTGTCCCCATCGTTATCCTTGCAGACGAAATGCAAAGAGGGTATAATAGGAGAACTTCTATAGTAACCAAGAAGCGACGGTCAGGAATAAGGAAGAAGAATGAGTAACTTCAATGACCAGGTGGCAAGCTCGGTGGGACAACACTACGAAGGGCAGATGGACATACTGATTGATCCCAACCATAGACGTTTGGACTAACCGAAGGCATGGAAACTGTAACTACCACCTTACGCAGCTCCTATTTGGTATCTTGGTATCGGAAATACCTACGCCGCGCCGTTTTAGGCATGATAGCTCACATTTTTGCCCAAACCAGGAATAAGACACAGACCACGCAGTATTCCATTGCATACGCTTTCTGGGATGAAGTGCAGTGCAGTGTTGTTATATTTTTTTTAAGAATGCGTATTGCGTATTTACTATAATGTATTAATTTAAAGCATATGAGTCGACTGTAAATGCCTTCGCGTTCGACCAGTCGACCGCGGTCTACGGTTTGGCTACCCATGGTATATAGTATAAAAAGCTTTTTCAAGCTCGTTGCATTAGTTGATTAAAGTCTTTGCTGATTTCGATGAAATGATGGATTTTACTGCTCAAATAGATATCGACTTGGCGATAGATACTCCTACTTCAAATGACGAGGAAAAACTCTTGCCTATATCAGACCTTCCAGTTTTGCCGTTTCTCCGAAAAAGTTAAACTTACTGTTTCCTGTTTCCAAACAATTTTTAGACCATTTCCTCTGTTAGTTAACTTTTTTTATTAAAAACAAAAATCGAAATGTAATGCCAATATAAAATAACAGAAACGAATAATCCGTGGTGTAAACCTATAACATTCTTGGTTTTTGATGGCACTACGAGTTACAAGTCTACAATGACAGTGATTTTGACTGATTTTAACATGGATGTAACAAATAGACATTTTACTAAAAAAAGCTAGTAATTTAGTGGTTTTTGGAGGGAATTTTAAATCTCCTGTTACTCTGGTAGGTCCAACAGAAGATCTCCTGATTTTTCACATTTTCGCGATGGCAACACTGAGACCTTCAGAATAGGAGCCTAATATTTATTTATTTATTTATGGTTGACACGTGCACTAAATTACTATGGTAATCAATTTAGGAATGCAAAACTAATTTCTCTTATACACTGAAAAAATGATCGTACATAATATCAATGAACGGCATTCATACAGCAAATTTCATTCATTTTTAAGAAAAATTCATTGATCTAATGTACAAAATCATAAAAAAATAAAATGATTTTATGAACGATTCATTGTTTGTATGAAATCGCGTTCATAAAAATATTTGTATGAGAAATTTCGGGTATGAGCTCTGATTCTTATTTTTAATGAATTTTTTCATAAGCGTATGAACTATTCATACAACTGTCCATCACGAGTTTTAAGAATAAATACATTGGATTAATGAAAATAATCTTTGAATTAAAGAAAAAAAGAAAATGAATGCATAGATTCATACGCATTATGTATCTATTCTCAAAAAGTATGTATCAAATCATACGCAGTATACCGATTCATAAGGGGTATGTATTTTGTTCATAAACTGTAAGTATAGATACATACTCAAAGGTTTCGAATGTGTAAATAGTTATACACACAATGCATTCGTATTTACTTTATGGCTTTGGCGTAGTGGTAGCGTCGTCGCTTGTCACGCAGAAGGTCCGCGGTTCAAATCCAGATTTATGTAAGTATTTATATTTCTATAAAAAATAAATAAAAATAAGTTCAAAAGTTTCAGAAGTTAACAACAAAACCTACTACTACGAGAAGGCATAACACTTGACAGTAGGAGGATATAGTATGGCATGGCTGAAAGAATTCACCACACAAAAACTATAATAAGAAGAAACATCTGTAAAAACTTCTGTGAAACATAATATGCAAGTACAAAAAAAAACTCTCCAGTTATCCTAGACACCAACCCAACCCATAGAGTTAGTTGAAACCTTACAAATGAGTTTCCTACCACTACGCCGATCTGCTTTTTTTCATCTGTCTGTCTCTCTTCTCCTTCATGTGCTCGTGCTAATTTATGAATGTCATTCATTAATTTTATGTATAGATTCTTACTTTTTATGAACGATTCATAGCTGCATGAATATATTCATAAACGTATGAACGGGGATACATGTTCTGTAAGAACTTGATGCTTAGCTCAATTTTAATGAACTTTTTCATTTGGAATATGAATTTTTTCATTTATATCATGTACCTTTTTGGTTCAGTGTAGTAGTATGAAATGTGCACTGCCATATGCTATTTAAAAGTCACAACCTAGAAAAATGTTTTCGCATCTATTCATTTCATTTGCACGCTGAAACGATCACATTCAGTTTGAGTTTATAGCACTTTTCATTTTAATTTATTCGATCGTAAATCTTATATGGAAAAATCAGCGAACTGCCCACTGACATTTGTTTAACTCAAAAGACCAAAGTGTACGAGTAACTTAACGGCCGAGAGATGGAATTTATGATCGTTTGTAAAAATTGAATTACATAGTTCCATCTCTCTCTTATTTTCTATGGCTGTTTTTCACCGACTAAATATGTCAGAACTTACGAGTGGAATGATCGGATTTTGTTTCTAATTTCTCCTCACAAAAGTAAATTCAATGCATCCTTGGACACATTGCCAAATCTAATGTTCTATCTTGGCTAATCTTTTAATACATACAGATGTATGTTTGTACATATGTACATACAAAAGAGTTTGCATACACATTTCTGCATTAGTAAAATCCATTTGGGCAACAAAATCCAAAAGATACAAATCCGATTTTGAATGCAAATACGAGTGCCGAGTTGTACAAGTCTAAAGATAATAAAAATAATACATAATTGTATTTCCCCATCCCCATCTTCAACCCCATAATGTCGATGGCTATGGTGTAAGTTGGGGCCACCACACTACTTAAAAATAAATGCAAAATGCAGATATATACATACATACATACCGATATCTGAAGAAGAAAAGCTCTGAAGACACTGCTACGCCGCGCCGGCCGTGCCCCATACCAATGAGATTATGTATAACAACTGATGTCGCCTGCATATCTATTAGTTTCTTATTATATCCCCTTCCTGGCCCGTAGGGATGTGTTTTTCTCGTCAAGAGATGTTGTGTCTTGTGTGCTGGTTGGGTGGTGGAGGGAAGAAAATGACACACACGGTAATTGGGTACGCGGCGGAGCTGGGAGTTGAAACTAGGTGAGGAATTTTCACATTTTACTTTGCCTCCCTAAGGAATGACGCCGCTGCTGATGGCATGTCACTTTGTATGCGAAATCGATTTTATTCGCAAAATAAATGGCACTATGTCAGTGAGTCGAAAATGGAAATGCCATCGCCCTCCACTTCAAACTGGCAACACATACAGTGAGTATGAGTTGCAGATTGTCACTGTAGGAAAGCAATAAAAATACCATGCATCCTTATTGTTTGCAATGGTAACAGTCACATGCTTGAATGTGATATTTTTGAGAGGTTTTAAGTCTCTGTGATGGATACTCACAGTTCGGAATGGTGTGCAGGACATCCATATATAAATGTATGTTGGTACATATTGTGCACCTAATGAAGCAAATATCTACATAGATACATAAGAGATACATAAATTCTTTTTAATTTTAAAATTAGATAAAATTCACCAGTAATCGAAAATGGCCATAACTGTTTCTATGTTCTAGATCTAGATTTTCCTTCTGCCTCTTTAAATGGCGCCGAGTTCGTCAGCCCGGCCCAGAATATTACTGCCTTGTTGATATTCGAAATATTTTTTTTCTCCAAATTCTTTACAAAAAAAAAATTACAAATAAATTCGTCATTATTTTCATATTGACACAATACTGTTGACAAAGCGGGCTGTCACCATTATTGTCGCCACCATTCGAATCGGGTCAACACTTAATCTTAAAATACAGAATACCCTGAGATATGAATATTAATATGCACGTACAACCCATCATATCAATTAAACACGATACGTTATACATTATTATTTTTAGAATAAACAAATTACACCGCAGTCTTCTCGTCCATTCCTTGCCTGCAGCCCACCAAACTCTCGCAACCCAAATAAAATATTTAAATGGTAAATAATGTAGGCACACTCGACATTGTAATAACAAAAGTAGGACTCTGACAAACAAGTGTTTTAACCCGGCCATAAGTTGAATGATAATTTCAGAAACAGCATTAAGCCTAAGCCAATTATAGGTACAAGAACATACATACATACATCCTGCCCCCCCTTTTGCGAAAACACTTTGAGTACTCGTACCTTGAAAGGATACCGATAATTAAGCAAATTCAGATAACAACACACAGGTGCAGGCTGACAGCAACCCAGAGATATACACGTACACACGTACACTCAATAATGACGAAGACAGCGAAGCGCGTACTTGCTGATAATGATGAGATGATGTAGACAAGCTATGACGCTCGTAATGAATTATGAAAGAAATGGGGGTGGGCTGGAGTAGATGGAGTTCGCAAGGAAAGGCAAAGGCATGCTCCCGCAATTTAACTAACTTTTCCCATTTTCATGTCGCTTCACTATAGACAGTTAAAGGCAGCGTAAGGTGCGCTTGTAGTAGAATTACTCTGTCTATAGAATGTAAATAAGAAAATAAAGAAGAAAAGGAAAATCAATAAAATCTGGGACAGTTCGTGTGTGCTTTTTTTTACAAACAATACTGCGAAAGGGAAAACAAAAACATTCACGTGCCAATGAACAGTGGTGCCAGTCACAAAAAGAAAAGCACCGAGGAACCTTAAGAATTGTAATGGCATTTAGAGTGACTTTTTTCTTTGTATTCGGTGCAAAAAAGTCAGCAATTCAATCAAAATCCAATTATACTGATATCGCTTAAAGTGTACGATGAAAAAACGCTCGTCATGCTTCGCCGAGGTTTTTGAAAGCGAACCAATCTACCTTGGGCAAAAGAGGCTTTATTTTAAAGTTTGGTTAAATAAGTAGACGAATTGCTGTAGTCACAGAAAGGCAGTCTAGTAGCATCTTCAAAACATGGAAAAATATTTATTTCTTCGAATCTAACAGTCGCACAGTGGGGCAGCTTATATATCACAGCAGGAAAAAAAATCTAAAAATGCAATAAAAGAGAAGGTTATTTTTCCGTTAGTATATATTGCAATGCATCAGTTGCAAGAACCATTATACATTTAACATGCTTTTTCACTACATACAGTCAAATTGTAAATAGCGTTTTAGTTCCTCTTGTGACGCGTGTCTAAACAAGTGGTTCAATTGGCTAGTGTTGGCATCACTATAATTTCTGTTAAAATCACGCGACAGCTTAACTTTAAAATGGATTCGATAGCTTCAAGTATGTTTCTATTTTGTTTTTTACATTTTATAAATAAACAATAAAATTTATTTTTTTATAAATTTCTGAAATTTTAAGTACTTTCATAAATTTTAAAATAAAAGTTAGTTTCCACGCGTTTCCACACTGACATTTTTATATGCTGATATAACTTGACTTATTGTGAGCAGATTTCCAAAAAAAACCGATGCTTATATGTGCTCTTTTCGAATCAACTATTTTATAACATATTCTAAATGTCCAATATTTCTGTGTAGGTTCGCATTAAAAAAAATTGCTTTTAACAATGATGGAGTTATTTAACCTTATAAAGGAATCAGGACTTCAAACATTAGATGAACAATTTTTATTATTAAAGACACGCCTTGAGGACCACCCCAAGATTCATGTTAAAAAAAAAAAACTTTATGAGGTCAAATGTCGTCTTAGTTTAGTTGGGTTTTACATAAAAAAAATATTTTCAGCAAAGCTAGCGCATCAGATGAATTAATTCCAGTTTTTGAGGTATCTTGCCCCACTGTGAGTCGTCCAATACTCGATTTACACAACTCCTAGCCAAAAAACAAAGAATTGTGAAAGTCCTCACTGATCATTACCATAAATGTAATGTGCGGGCACAGGCTTGTTGACTGCAAAAGGTAATTTTTGGAAACGTGCTCTATTATCACTAATGAGTCTATATTGGACGTTTAATTTTGCTATTCGGAGACATCTGGAGTCCTATATTTAACATCGTGAATGGCCAGACAAAAATTCTATAAAATCAATCGAATATTCTTAAGAATTCTCAAGAAACAAAAAAAGAAAAAATCAGGTCGGTTTAATTCCAGTGATAATTAAATCAGCCATTTCATCCTATATATATGCGAGGGTAAGGTGAGAAGTTCTCGGCCTGACGCACAGATGGCGTTCCAATCAGAAAAAATGTATATTTCCTGTCTGTGTGCACATGTCATTAATTCGTATGAAAAGTTTTAACTTGTTCTGTCGAGTAGTTTGTTTACACGAATTCTTGCAGTAGACATTTTGCGTGTTTTTCGTTAAAATGGATACACTTGAATATCGTGCGGTCATAAAATTCTTCGTTTCGGATGAATTAACCGCTAAGGAAATTCATCCAAAGTTGACAAAAGTTTACGGGGACTCTGCTCCTTCCATGTCAACCGTTAAAAAGTGGACAACTGAATTTTTAACGTGGTCGTACGTCCTTCGAAGATGACCCACGTGAATGACGGCTTAAAATCGCAACCACATCCGAAACCATCGAAAAAGTACATGATATCATGTTAGACGGTAGGCGAGTGAAAGTGAGTGAGAAACCTGATGCTGTGGGGATAACGGAAGAAAGGGTGCGAAACATCTTGCACAAAACATTAGGGATGCAAATGTTCTGCGCAAGCTAGATGCCGTATTTGCTTAATGCCGATCAAAAGCAAATGCGCAAACGATTTTCGCAGCAATCTTTGGACCGCATTTAATAGATTTTGTGCAGCGATTTGTGAACATGGATAAAACATGGATCCACCACTACACGCCAGAAATAAAACAGCCGAAGCAGTGGGTGGAAGCCGGTGGTTCAGCGCAAAAAAAAACGAAGTCGATCGCTTCTGCCGGAAAGGTCATGGCCAGCGTATTTGGGATGACAAGTTGGATGCCAAAATTCGCGAGAAGACGTCTGGCTTGATGGGAAAACTGCAGGATTTGGGGTACGATTTGTTCGGCCATCCCCCCTATTCTCCCACCCCTATACTTCCATCTGTTCCCAAACATGAAGAAATTTGCTTCTGGGAAGCCTTTCGCATCCAGAGGGTCAGTATTGAGAGGGCCGTAGATGAATATTTCCACAGCATTCCAGGCTCCCACTTTCGGGAAGGAATACTGATGTTGGTGAAACGCGGGACCACCAAGTGTGATGAAATCAAGGGAGATTAGGTATGTAAAAACAATTATTTTTAACTGAAATTCTCAGTCTTCATTTTCAGGCTGAGAACATTGCGTATATTTACAAACGAGCATACGCCTTATTCTTTCTCCCTATATCATTAGGTTTCAGTTAAACCAATTCTAAATAATGTATCATAGGTACAACATTAAGAGCATTATAAAAAAAGGATGTTACGCAGCTTAAAGTAGAACCGTTATCGTGCATGAAATATGTATATACTTTCCTAAAATCCCTTTTAAGTATGTACTCGTTCTTGTATTTTTTATCGGAGAATAATATACAAAGATGTCATTGTGCGTAGCAACGAGTTGGAGCAGTTTGTTTAAAAGTGATGTTTCTTTGTTGTATAAAACGGAGAAAAAAAATTGAGGTAAATAGTTAAAACAACATTCAGGTGCTGCCAAGCATTCCTAAGTTTACTTTGAATTTTTTTCCGCACAATGTTTTGCTGTTCTTATGATTTGTTAGTTCCTTTTCTGCTTAAGAGCATGCGAGAAAAGACTAAATTCATTAGCTTAAGTAGCAAAGTTTCTTTTCCATTTATTATTTACTTAAATTAAAGGCTTAAATGGTGACTCTATCCACCCAATTTAGACGTCAACACAGCCTTTGGAAAACGTACCTAAAGAATTAAGTAGAAACATGTTTATACGTAGGTAGATACCATTTAAGCAATCACCTGCTCAAAAATCCAAACCTTCCACGGGTTATGTTTTCCATATTCTGTTATAATAGCAATTATTGTAAAAGTGGTCAAAAGAGGGATATGCGTGATATTGCGATGGAGACCAGTTTAAAATACCAACTCTTATGCATACTGTCTCGACCTTAGTTTGTGTAATAGTAGGCGTAGGGACAAAGCATTTTTTATACAATTGGTATGAAATAAATCTTTATATAGAATTAAACTACGTGATGTACACGTTATATAAGCTACTTTAGTATACAAAGATTTCAGAACCCAACGATAATGGCGTCACAGTTCCAGTCCTTAGAGTAGAGACAAGTTTCGGATAAATTATCCGTAAAGTAGGAACGAACTCCGTACTAAGCGATGAGAATATATTTAGTGAATTTTTTTTGTTAGTTACTTGTGACAGACTTACTATGTAGTTATATACAGTGCTGTTAGAAAAATTTAGCTCAAACCTTTTCTTACTCTTTCGGATGGTAGTGCTTGGATATTATGAGAGCTACGATGTTTTTGCACTATGTAGCAAAATGTCATTCAACTAGTGCACAAAAGTTGAGGTGAATTTAGTTCGTGAAAAAAAATAGGAAGAATCAGTTCGGAGTGCAAACCTAATACTTTGTACCTGTCACGTCTAAATTCGACAACCCGTCAAATTTCTGAAAGATTTAATGTTGATCAACAAATTATGGCCTGGAAATTAAAAAAAAAGTGAGACCGGGACTACCAGCAAAGAAAGGCTCAAAGAGGCTAAAAAATATGACCTCAGTGGAAGATCGTTTTTTTGTGCTCCATAACTGTCGGCATCGGCTCAAGACTTCAGTGGATATCTGAAATGATCTATCTCGAGCTACACAAAAAGAATTTAAGCACGCCCAGTGAGAAAAACACTCATAATAGGTGGACTTAGAACACTCAAGCAAGTACTGAAGCCCAATTTTCCAATAAGAGTCGGAGAAAAACGATCATTGGATTCAAAACATGTGGAACAATGTTATCTTTTCGACGAATCCAAGTTTAAGCTGCGTGTTGAAGATGGGAGGATGGATTCTTGCGCGAAGAGAACCAAATGAAAGACTGAGCTCTGAATGCCTCAAACGGATGCCCTCAGAACTGAAGATGTAATGGTCTGGGGATGCTTCTCTTGAGATGGAAAAGGTAGAATGGCCTCTTCAGAAAGTCACTGAAGAATTTATCTACGGGTGCTGGAATATTAATCAGAGTTTTTTGGTGACACTTGTAGATCTATTTTACAACTGGATAATGCTCCTTGCCATACAGCCAAAATTGTAAAGATGAACTTGTTTTCTGCTTTTTAAATGAAAGCTTTAAAATTAGCTACAACTTTTATGAGTAAAAACTATGTTAGTATTTTCTTTTTGATTTCTTAGGTTAAAAAGTACTTCGAAGAAAACAATATCGATATGCTACTCTGGCCTCCCTACAGTCAATACCTCAATCTACTTGAGAATATCTAGTCAACAAGGGACCGTCCAGAGCCAATTGAAATCCTAAAACATCTACTAATCCGGTTCTTGAACACTACATCCACATAGAAAAACCTATCTGAGTCAATGAATAGCGGATGTGCAGCAATTATAAAAGCAAGAGGAGGTCCAACAAGGCACTGAAACATTGTCCACTTATTCTAGGAAGCAATAAAAAAAATGAAGAAACTGCAATAATTAAGCATTTTTCATTTATTATTAAAATTGACGCAAGTACCCAAAAAACCCCATTTTTCGGTCTAACAGCATTTTGCTCCCTTGAACACAGGTAAAAAATTCTAACACTCTTAAAGCGTCATGAAACGTTTGAAAATGCCTATGAGAAAAAATCCTCATTACAGAATATGTCGTTATCGTAACCGCCAAACTTCGACAAAAATAGTTTGAGCCAAATTTTTCGAACGGCACTGTGCATATGTTTTAAACATTAAATTGTTTCATATTCATGATTAGAAGTCGGACTTGAACTACGATTAAAACAACCTTCAACTTAAGAGTCGAATGTGCGGGTAAGTCGTTCAATCGATTTACGCCAAGTTGCGAATGCACACACCGTTGTATTTTAATTTTCGATTTCTGTTACCAGGTCAGCTTCTATAGCATTTAGCTAATACATATATACTTATATGTAATTCGATTAAAACAAAAATGAAAATATTTTAAATGACTTAAATTGAAATTGTGCATTTCTCTCTGCTGGCTTAAACCGAATTAATCGTAATTTCCACTCAAACCAATACTTTCATACTTGAAAGTAAACAGACAAAAAAAAAAAAACCATTAAAGTCCTGTACAAGTATGCTTGAAAGGACTTTTCACATTTGGCTTTTCATGTAACATTATAGCCGCATGAAAGATTTTTTCCACACGGGTTCCTAAAATAAAATGCCGCGCACAAAACACACTGTAGAAGTAAGGACATCCGCTTGCAGGACAAAATTCTTTTATTTTACTGAATAATAGATGAGCTGGTGTGATACCACCTTGTTGTAACTGATGGGGTAATAGATCCGGCGGCCATATATTGCGTAGAAATTCTTCATCGCATAACACAAAAAATAAAAGAAAAATACAGAGTAGGTGTGCTATGTTGCTATTTAAAAGAACATACCTACCGCCAAAGGTAGGTCAGAAGTTTTGCTTCTGATATTTGTGTTCTGTACCGGTGTCAAGGTAATTTATCGTCTACAAATTCCAAACATTGTTATTCCTTTTATGCTATTTTTGCAATAAAATTTAATAACGCGGTCGTATTTTCCTTGAAGAGAAGTTCCCCTTCTTTAAGGGCCCGAGGCCCGACGCATAGAGTCCGTTGACGTCGTTTCCTTCTACGTTGGTGTTGAAGTTGACGTATTGCCGGATGAAGCAGTACCATAGAATCCGTCAGTTATCTACGTTGAAATGGCAAACAATTGTCAACGGCGATGATAGTTGCTCTATCTTCTCTCTATGGTTCCACCAATGAAAATGCATACTCTCAATTTGTGAATGTGTGAACTTCAATATATGAGTGTGAAGTTAAATGCGTGAATATGTGTATACTGACAACGGATCGACCGATGCAAAAAGTAGAAAGTGAACCCACTTTATCCGTCGAAGTTCATACATCCGATGGTTGTGGCTTATGCAGCATCTCGCATCTCCCATAAGAATGTGTGTATTCTATCGAGCTGTCAGTTAAAAACAACGGAGCGACGGGTCGACAGATTCTATGGGTGGCCTTTAGTGGGGCTCGTAATTTTGTGTTTAGTTCCATGAGCTCCCCACTATGGTAGTGGTTATTGTTAGGCCCTATCATATAAGCATAGGGTATCTTATACATATCCATTGCATACATATGTTTTTCTCTTTAGCATTTCATTTCGACGAGACCAAGGGAATGTTCGTTTTTTTATTATATTTAAGCTTCTTTTAGGGGAAGCCTCTGCCAATATCATCCGTAGTACTAAAGGTATAGTCCTTTATGGTTTCTCAGTTTCAACCCCTTCGTAGTATATTCGTCTGCATACGTATGTACATGCATTTGTGTGCGTTGTTTACTCGTGTTGAAAATTTCTGACACACTTTGGCATTTATTTAGTATACGGATACTATCGCGCCGACATGATGGGAATATTTTTGGAACAACCGATTGGCTTAATTCATTAGAATGAAAATGTAATCGATAAAGAAATTAGGTTAATTTAATTCTCGCTGCATATTTGTGAATGCAGTTTGTAAGAACTCAGAATGTTGGTGTTGTTATTTTTGTAGGTTGTTTCTTGCCCACTTTTAATGACTTGAAGAGGCACGACTGTGTTTTAAAGATAAGAAGCGGTAGTTATTAAGTGCGAAACAGGTGTTGTGCATAGAGAAAACAGGTGCAGCTTTTAAATTTTATTTTTTTGTGAAATTTGAATATTATCACGTTTATACTCATTGAGTTCTTGTATTACAGAAACGAGTAAAATATTTACAAAAAATAGTTTAAAGTTTTTGTTGCTGTTATGGGGGAACAATGGTTACATATTTATTTTATCTTACCGCCAGGTGCTGGAATGAGAAACCTTATTATTTCGGTAAATTAATGGTATGTGAACGGTTATCAATGGAATTGAAGTTGGTTTTAAGTGTATGTTCATATTGGGTTATGGAGCTAGGTCTAAAAATTCAATCTTTTGGCAATTAAGATGCATACAATTATAATATTGAAGCAGGGTTGCTAGCACGGGACATTTGGGACAAAGATATTGTCTTTTTCAGCATTTTCTTGTCATTTGTGCTTCCCGGTAATTTCTCAGTCCCAAACTCAATTTATAAAAAAATAAGCGATGTGAACGCAGTCTTAAAACTGTTTGTTATTCTTTTAAATTGTATAAAGAAACGAAAACTTGAGCCGCCTCAACTGCATTAGAGGAAGAGATTTTTGCATCGACTGGCGATAAAAAGTGGATCCATTACAACAATTCCAAGCACAGAAAGTCATGGGTTAAGCCCAGCCAACCATCAACTTCAACAGCGAAGTCAAATATCCATGGCCCCAAACTCATATTCTGTATTTGGTGAGACTACAATTAATGCGCATTGATAGAAAAACGGCCCGAATACTCTGAAAGACAGGACAAAGTGATTTTGCAGCATGACAATGCTCGTCCGCACGTCGCGATACCGGTCAAAACATGCTTAGAAATTCTTAAATGGGAAGTCCTACTCCACACGCCGTATTCTCCAGACATTGCTTCTTCTGATTATCACTTGTTCCGATCGATGATTTATGTCCTGTCCGAGCAGAAGCTTACTTCTTATGAAGATTGCGAAAAATGGGTCAATTCGTGAATTGCATCTAAAGATGAGACGTTCTTCCGACATAGTATTCGTATACTGCCCAAAATATGGCAAAAAGCAACGAATTAAAGATTTTGTTCATTTTGAGTTGGAAAGTTAAATTTTTGTCCAGAAAGTAGTTTCTTCGATTTTTTTTTTTCATCTTGTCTCATAACCTTCTTCATATTAGGAACCATGCCTTGGAGCCGTATTATTTTTTAAAGCTAAGGAAGTCAGTTTCCATAAGACGGTTGAAAATTAAAGATTGAAAAGTTTAGAAGAAAAAGATACTTTATGAATCTTGTTGGTCCATTTCCCTCCTGTGAAGTTCAATTACTTGAAAAAACACTGCCTTTCACTATACTAATGCAAAAGAATTCATACCAGGGACTTGAGCGCTATTATGGAACTTACGGAGCCCCGAAACTGTGTTGTACAAGGTATGGACTCTCATTCCAGACATGTTTTTCAAAATTTTGGATATTTTGGAGTTCGTCGTTATTCGAAATAGCAGCACCATAGCTGTTGACTTAAATTTAGTATTTTATAAAAGATGAAAGCTGTCACGAGTCTAGTCGTTGCTGAATGCAGTTTTGAAAATGATATGAGTAATGTCTACCCACAACATGGCTATGACTGATGGCGCCTTTGAATTGGATGTTATTAGGGATATCGGGAAATCAGAACGCGTAGCTCTTATCTTATCACATACATGACAGAAATAATTTAATCAGCGGTAAAATATTTATATACTATTGCTGAGTCATTGGTTTTAAAGGTATGCTGCCAGCTATTTTTGCAAAGCGACTAAAATATTATTCATCTGACCATAAACAGTTAGTCGGTGTAGGTGCAGTTACTGCGAAGCAATCTTTAAGGTTCAGGTATCCATACACTTCTATGATAAAACTAAGATGTTAATTGTCATTGAAAGATTAAAAATGTTTACTCACTTATAATTCACAGAATTTAATTCAACAATAAAAGAGAACTTCTTAATATTGAAATATGGTATTCAACTACTTACATATCTCAGACTTTAAGTTAAAGAAGCTATCTTGACAAACTAAAATCGCGTCATTTGTTGTGCAAAAAGCAACGTTACGTATGTATCTAAAATCCTCGTATTTGAGAGGCACTGTAGATGGGAGAAACATTTCCTGAAACTAGACTAACTGCCGTGATGGCAATCATGACCCCAGTTCCGCTGAGTTCTATTTATAAATAATAAGATACCCGTACTCTCTTTCCTTAAATAGAAAGCTATGCGGCTGTGCGTGTGTGAAGGAATTAATCCTAGAAAGTACGAGTATCTTAACATAAACACACCGTATTAGGGTCAAGACTAACAGCCTAGTTAAATAAAATGTACAACATAAGATATTCCTTTCAATTAAAGCTTTGCATTCAATATTATTTGAAAATCTATGGCATTCAAGAACACCACAAGGTAGTTATTATTTAAAATCACTCAAAGCATCAACTAGACTTGTCAGACTTGAGACCACCGAATATCCTTTGACTTTATACAACAAGAAAAAAAAAACACTTTATTCTACCCACAGGCGTGATTTATTAATTTGTTCAATGTATCCTTTGTGAAATTTGCATTAAAAGATTAATTTCAAGGCACACTTACGCTTAATTTATTATCACTTGCTTTTTTCTTTTTCATTTACACTATAAACAAATTTCTGTAATACCCTTTTTGTATATTTATTCACACGCAGGCACACCACGAATCAGCTGACGGTATCCTCGAAAATTAGTACTCTATGCCGTAACGATATGAAAGCCATTTCGTTCGATATGCAAATGTTGGAAAGTGCCACGTTACTCAATCCAAACTGTGCCATGTCATTTTGAAACTGAAACTTTTTCAACATCAACACAGATACGAATACCAACACACATACACAAACCAATACAACACTTGTAAACAGTGAGTTTGCGTATAGACAAAAAGTAATACAAACACCAGCAAACATGTAAGCATAGAAAGGACCTTTCCTATTTATGTGCTGTTTTCCTTTCATCCAAAAGAGCAGGTGGAACAAGCTTTTCATCCCAATGGGATACTTTTCTAACCTAAAAATGATTTGTCTATTGCTGTGCAATTATTTCGGTTGAATTTTCGCATTTAAATTAAATAAAATTAAGAAACGTGGTGTTAAGTTTTTCTAATTTTTTTTAATATTTGCAGTAAAGTTGTTGTTTTTCGATGAAACCCACAGACATTCTGGTACGCCATACAGTCACCCCTATACACACTTACTGCTAGTGTGTGGCAGTGCTTCGTTGGAAAGTAGGTTAACAGCTTCGGCTTTATCGATTTCCCTTACCATATCCTGTATTTATATACAAAAAGTGTAACTATATTATATACTATGTGTGGTCTATGTACATATACAAGTACACATACCAGGAATGAAGTCTCTATTTGAAAGGGATTACTTAGGTTCAGTGGATGTGCGGTTTTTACTCTTGTAAAATGAAAATCATCAGTAAATTAATAAAAAAAATCGAACAAGGATACTAAGGAGGACGATGGTCTAGCGATTTTCTAAAATTTAATCAGAGTGTTCTAAGTATGGTGAAGATACTCTATGTGTCTTGTAGTAGGTATACGCGGTGCGGTAACCCACGATGAAAGCACATAACCATCCATTTGTGTTTTTTATTGAACACAGTGGGATCCAAGAGGGGGGCGATACGAGTATACTAATTGAACGAATAGCTTAGAAAAAAGTAAATATCCTGCATTCTAGTTTTGGCCATACTTCAAACTAAACAAAACTGCAGTCGATTTTTAATGACTTTTTGAAAGGTTTTAGTGACAATTTATGAGACCCTACCGTGTATGGAAATGAAATTTGTCATTTCCTTTGACAATTCTTGGTCCAATTGAAGTATTTATACCTATTCGACATGTTGATGCTTCTCCTATAGTTGGTAAGAAAACTTTGAGTTTCAAGGTTTCGATTGAACAAGATTTTAGCTCAATGTTCTTTATTTGAAGTGCACCTCCCCATAGTGTATTTACACTGTTTGTGTTGAAGTTTTGCAAAAAAAAAACTGCACTTACACTTGAGTTTTGTCCTTTTGGCAGGGTTTGCTGTATAGTCAGGGACACTATCAAAGCGATGGCTAAAAGCACCAACAAACATTGCTTTTGACTTATGAGTAACTCGAAACCTCAACGCTATTTATAGCTACAGTAGATAAATGTTTGATGTTCTTATATTCAATTTTACTTTTTTTTACAAAATAAATAAAGCCCTAGTGAAATTCATGTCCATAAAGTTGACTCTATAATTTTGGAATTTAAAAGAAAAAAAAAATATGCTAAAATGTGTCCAAAATGTGCTATTATGTGGTATGTAAAAAAAAATGTATTCAAAAAACTTAACTTTTATGACTAGGCCCTTTTTATGATGTTTAGTTAGCTCCGCAAAATCACTTTATTAAAACAAAACACATTGTGCTGTAATGTGCCCACAATGTGCTGTTAAATGCCAATGTGAAAAAAAAATAAAAATATTTAAATAAAAAATTTAGATTTTTCGTAAAATGTTAAGTCTTTATTAATACTAATACAGATATACATAAATGAGCAAAAATTCCAGTCTCTTTGTCTATGTGTTGTGATGCACTCTTTGCTGATACATAATCGAATTGAACCCAGGCACATTTTGGGCACATTTTGGCACATTTTTTTTTTCCTTTAAATTCCAAAATTGTCGAGTCAATTTTATGGACATGTGAAATTCATCCTAGCGTTTGATGCCGTAGAACTTTCACTAATCCCTTGCACCGAAGATGATTATGACAATATTGCAATAAGCATAATGGAATAAAAGTCCTAGTCCAACCCGCTTATTTGAAACTTTTTTGTACTGAAAGCACATTTTCGGTTTTGTTAAAACGATTCAACGATTCATTCACTGTCAAATGATAAATAATTTGAAAAGTGGGGAAAAATCCTCTCAGAGATTGGAAAATTTGTAAGAAAGTAACTAAACGCGTTGAACTACATTTCTGGGTAAAAATTGTCAATTCGTTTTTATTTGCCACTAACAATGAAGACGAAGTGGGCACCGTAGCGCAAGTGGTTAGTGCGTCGGACTACTAAGCCAGCGGTCTTGGGTTCGAATCCCGCCGTAAACACCTAGAAGTTTTTTCACAGTGCCCACCTCTTTCGAATGTCTGACAAGCATCAAAGAGTATCATTTGTCACGATTGAGCTCCTCAACTCGCCGTTCGGAGTCGGCAAAAAATTGTAGGTCCCTTCCATTCGTGCAAAAATATAACACGCACACACAAATGGTTGCGAGAAGCAGGCCCAGGTTCACCTCGAGCTGTAGCGCCAACTAAGTAAGTAACAATGAAGATTATGATATTTCACAAACTCTCAGACGGCTGGTTTGACAGCGTTAGCCCACTTCATCCAAAGAAAAAGTTGGTATAAGTATTCATAAGAATTCGTAAGGCTCTCAGTTGAGAGGACAGTTTTCACAATCTCATTTGGCTCTCTCTTTTCTAAATTGTTACGAATCTTTTGGGTAAACAAACAGGAATTTGTTAGAATTGTTACAAATTCCAGACTTTGTTTGCAAAACAAGTAAACTCTATTTAAAATTATTCTAAAATATGTCGGCACACAAAGTAATTATAATTAGAATATGGATTAATTTTGTTCCGTTAACTGATTCTATTTACTTGTTCATATTTATTGTCAAAATATTCTAGGTTTACTTAAATGAATCCGAACCCCGTTTAAATGAATTTTTTTTCCGGTTATCCGTAGTCAGATTTTTCCTCATTTCATTTAAGCGGGTTCGACTGTATAACTTAAAAAAACTGCGCCTATTTCAAGTATCACGATTATTGTTATTCTCCATTTTAAAAATCTTTACAAGTTCGCCAAATATGTATGTATAGTAATCCGTCTTGTATTATTTTTTTCCAGTAAATTGGCCCCACTGTCCTCTGACACAATATAACCATAACCAAACTATACATAGAAAGGGAATAAACTGCTTGAGAGCAAACAAAATAGGAAACTCGTGCTCCCTTAGAGAGTTCCTGAATTCTGAGTTATATTAACAGCGAGCGTTGCATTTCATTTCATTCCTCCAGGAACTACGGGAAACTATGGCGTGCTCTCTCTCCGTATGTATGTAATACTTTTATTGATTTTTCCTATGTGAACCAGCAACCTACCCACCTACATTCACTCCGGCCATTAATCAAAGTCGTGCGCCTGCCATTAAGAATGCAGAGCACTAGCACAAGATGTTGAGGCAGTAACGGCATGATTTTCCACAATCGCATAAATTACAGCTGTTATATGGCCGACTTTGGCATACCTAGGCCAAATTTGAATGAATTGTATCCCAGTTTGGACTACATATGTATGTACAACCCTAATATATTAATGCGGGGGATGAAGTCAAAATGTTTTGAAAAAGCACTTAAATGGGGTGTCTGCTTTGCAGCTGATATGAATTTTATTTTCTTTCGTTTTTTTTTTTAAGGTTGAATCGTAGAGAAGTTGCATAGGCATACTGTATTCTTAAGGTTTCTGATTTTATGACATATAACGATGGGTATCTACATATTTATATGTATACTTGTATATTCAAAGGACAAAAGAAAAGCCGGAGGAATTTTTCACTTGTTTAGGGTTGATAATGACGATTCCACTGAGACCGACTATAAGCCTCTTTGTGTAAGTGGGATTAGATCAATTCGTAGGTTTAGTAACATTGAAATATCACTTTAGTGTTTATTTAAGTTAGAAGCTTAAAATTTACTTACAAAAAATAAATCAGAATCCATGTGCTTATCTGAAAGAAAATAGAAAAAGAAAATGTAGACAATTGTTATATAAAACTTCTAAATTTACATCAATTTGAAAATATGTATGAAACAATTTCATTTACGGTCATATTGACAATATAAATTTCGGCATATCTAATTTGAGGGTTTGATTCAGGGTTACGCACAAGATAAGGCAAAAGATAAACATTATTGTTTTGTGTAATTTATCTATATAATAAAATTCGAGTTCAACGCTTTGAAATTTACGATATTACAATTTACCGAAGGTTGTTTAGGGATTGGGAGTAAATATTATTCTTTGTGATTAATTACGAATTCGTTAGCACCAAATGGGATTGTAAGGGAGAAACAATTAAATGTAAGGCAAGGTCGACAAATAAATGTTGATGTAGGTGTAAAGTTTACCTTGTCAGTAGGAGATGAGGGTTTTCCATTTCTAATATTTGGTCAAAAGTTTTAAACATCGAACAAATTTGAGGGTTGTGTACATAGAAGTTACATAATCGTGTAAAGGTTGACGGAAAAATTAAATATTCGATCGAAATTGCATTGTTGACGTTTGACGGTTGAGTCATAATAAATGTAAAATTAAGGTAAATTTACAAAGTACACACCTGTAATTGCATAAGAATGGCACAGTGAATGCATGTGCTTGGCATCATTTGTATTTGTACTAGTTAATTCATGAGCTACTTGGTTTCGGTTTTGTTTTATTGTTGAAAGTAGCATAGTGGAATATGTAAATAAACGTCGGGTAATAATAAAGAGGTCAGGTTTGTTCGCAAATACATTTTTATGTAAACCCACTTCTTCTTTTATGGCAATCAGAAATCTGGCATTATCTAAATACGCAGAAAAGACAAGATGGGGATTGGTATTGTACCACATACACGTACATATGTTTATGTAGCTTAATCAACTTAAAGGAATCGGCTGTCAGAAGTGCAAACTAGAGAATCGAAAATGTCGAAATGTTAAATTTATGGAGTTTCGCCAGGAATTTTAGGAATCACACACGCATACCTATGTAAGAAAATGGGGTTTACCATGATATCTCGAAAGAAAAAATTTCGAATTGCAAAAATCTCAAATTGATATTAATTTTTGAGATAATAGCCGCGTTTTATTATTCACATGATCCTAATCCGATCAAGTGCAATAAAACGATCCAGATCATCTGCAACTACAACTGCTTTTGTAGTTTGACATTGACATTTGACATAAATCAAAACAATGGACGAAGGAGCAGCATTGGATTTTTTTTTTCTTTGGCTAGTTTTTTAAATCGTCCACTGAATTTTGTAAGCCACTCTATTCTACGTTTATCGTTTGGCGCGAAGGTAAAAAAAAACGCGGGGCTACCATTTGTAATTTGCGCATCTCCAAAAAATATTTTTTTGATGTGTTTAATGAAATTAAGTATATTTTACTAAAAATATACAAAATAAGCAAAATATGATAAATATTTATTACCAATTAAATTGAAACATCACTAACTAAACCACGACTATTTACGATACACAAAAAACACAGCTTAGATACAATAATAATCATGAAAATGTGTTTATATAAGTTAGAAGTTATTATTATTATTTTGTTGCACTTTACTCGTGTCATATAAATCTCTTACAATATATTGCAACAATTTATAAACTGATAAAATAATACATAGCATTTTGCATTCTATATTTTATTTTCTGATCGAGCAATACTTATGTTTGACAAATCCCTTGACAACATACCAACCCTCGCAAAACAAAACGAAACCTAGTTGTGAATAGTGTGAAATAAAAACCAGATCACGAAAAGAGATCCCGATAAAAAGGAAGATCTTCTTTTGTTTTTGTAATGCGTCTAAATAGATGGTCCGGATAAGATCATGAGAATAATAAAGCACGGCTAATGGTAACAATCATTACTATTGTCTCAAAAATTATTATCAATTCTAGATTTATTTATATACATATGTAGATATGTAAATGCAAAGCAGGAGAGACCGGGTTACAAACGAAGAAATCAGAAGAAGAACCGGAGTATCGATATAAACACACAAATAGCAGAGGCGAAATGGAGATGGGCAGGACACGCGGCAGGAATGACGGACAACGGACAACAGATGGACAAAAAGCCTAATCGAATGGAGACCAAGAGAGGACCTGAGACAGAGAGGAAGACCACCGGCACGCTGGAGTGACGACAGTAAGCGAATACCAGCAGACAACTGGATCCGGACAGCACAGGACAGGACAGAGTGGAAAATATTAGAACAGGCCTACGTCCGACTTTGGACAAGACAGACTGCATGATGATGATGATGATGATGTAGATAAATGTTAGATACACTGTTCATGCATGCAAATGAGTTTCTTCTAAAATCTAATTGACGACGTGGGCATGGTTTTACAAAAATTGTATGTATGTATCTTAATAAAGGGTGATTTTTTAGCTGGTTTGGTTTTGGCAACACTGGTTTTGACAGCTGACGTGTGTTTAGTACCTTGTGTCACTGTCAAACAGCTTCAGTTTGGTTTGCAATTTAACCATGGATCGTCTTACAAATGAACAACGCTTGCAAATTATTGAATTTTACTATCAAAATTCGTGCTCGGTTCGAAATGTTCATCGCGCGCTGCTTCCATTTTATGATCGGCATTCTCGACCTTCTGAGCAGTCTATTCGGAAGATTGTGACCAAATTTCGCACCAAATTTACTTTGTTGGACATTAAACCACCAACACGTTTACGTACTGTGCGTAGTGAAGAAAATATTGCGGCCGTATCAGCTAGTGTGACAGAAGACCGCGAAATGTCGATTCGGCGCCGTTCCCAGCAGTTAGGCCTTTGTTACAGCACTTTTTTTTGCCCGAAATGGAAGTTCTTGACTTGCATGATATGTGGTTTCAACAAGACGGTGCCACATGCCACACAGCACGCGAAACAATGGCGCAATTGCGAAGCGAGTTTGGTGAACAGTTAATTTCACGTTTCGGGCCGGTCAATTGGCCGCCTAGATCGTGCGATTTGACACCATTAGATTATTTTTTGTGGGGGTATGTCAAGGCTAATGTCTATAGGGACAAGCCCGCTTCGATTGACGCACTGGAAGCCAACATCCATGCATTCATTCGTGAGATACCGGCCGATATGTGTGAAAGAGTATGCCAAAATTGGACTCAGCGGATGGGCTACCTGAGACGCAGCCGCGGTCAACATTTGCATGAAATTATCTTTAAACATTAAATTGCAAACTATCGATTCAAATAAATATTTCATTCATTTTTTCGAATTTTTTGTGTTTTTTTTTTAAAAAAAGTTCTCAACCTCTTAAAAAATCACCCTTTATATAAAACAAAGTCGGGTTAGTTACACCAGGCATAACTCAAGAACGGCTGGACCGATTTGTATGATCTTTGATTTGTTGGATATGTCTTCGACCCGAATAGTAGGATAACTAAACTATTAAAACTATTAAATCGGAAAAACTCACGAAAAATAAATGTATGAAGGCAATTAATTTTCTCATATATTTTGTATGGAACGGCTTTTTTGATGATATCTCGAGAACGGATTGACTGTTTATGATGATTTTTTTTGTTGTTCGTCTCGGCCTCGAGAAGTTTCCTCGCGTATTGGAAAAGTAAGGAAATCACAAAAAATTAAATCCGTATACAACGCCGCGCCATTTCTGATACATGAGAAAAACAAAAATGAACATGGCTTTGTATGCTGGTTCCGGTAATGCCAGTAGATTGGATACTGTTGAGCTAGCTGTGCAGACATGCGCCGCGATTTATCAGCATTTTTTCGAGTTTTCACGAATTTTCATTAAGTTTTCGATGGTTATTACATTTGAATTCGATTCAATTAATCTTCAAAAGTTGTACATTCGGCGATGTATCTGGAGAATAAAATAAAAATTGCCTACAACTTGAGTTTCAAAAATTGATACATTTATAATGTACATACATATTTTAAGTAAATAAATGAGTTAGTTTTTGTATTTAGACATACACACACTTACACAATGTAATGTGCACAACTAAAATTTGTATATGCAGTTAAAACACTGCTACAGTAAATTTGAACAAAACACCATTATTTTTGTTGTGAAAAGATTGTTAAATTCTTATTATTTTCAAAAAAGTTACAGAATTTATATTTTGAATCTCGAAAGCAAATTTTTTTTGAGATTTTTTTTTTCGAGATGTATTTTCTAGATTTTGTCCATTCGAGACTTATCAAATGAATTTTCGAGATTTTCTTTGTTTGAGATTTTAGTCGTTCGGGATAACTTGGTGATCCCTAGCAAATGTAATAGGTAAATTGAGTTTAAGAAATTCCCGGTAAGCATATATTTTTTAGTTAACTGTTAGCTAACACATTTCATATTAATTGACTCTACCTTGCTATCTTTCTGAATGTCGGGGGTCACTAACAAACATGCCACTCTAGACAGGTAAACAAGATAGAAAGCTTAAATCGTCATGTGACATCAATCAGTAGGTACATACATACCATACATATGTAGATCCATTAGTCAAGATATGCAAGTCAACCTTTTACACTATAACCTTAGTATTTTTGTGATTTCGTTTCCCAACATCAAATCGTAACCACGAGCTTTGCTTTTTTTTTTGCTTATCTAAAAATTTATATTTTTTTATCAACAAAAGCAAAAAAAAAAAAAAAAAATAACAAGAACCTTCGGTGCATTTTTCATTATTAATTACCCCATTGTCACAAGAGAACCACAACTTTTGTGATAATATCACGGCGTACACCATATGTCTTCCATTATTCCCTCGTCCCCACACACAAACACTCATACACCGCAATTTGCACGAAAATAGATAACATTAGATAACGCAATCCATTAATCATGAGACCCAACTCTCGGCGACAGCACAGTTTCCAAGTGTTTTATGTGTGAACCGAGAACCCGTGTATAAATACTCGTACATAAGGTAGAGATACACAGATTGTAAACACGAGCATGGTGTCGCACTGGCCTAAGATTGCCACGTGAAATCCTCACGAGCACCGCGCACAAGTCTCGCATTTAAGCTACCTAATGACATACATACAGTACATGCATACATACATACATAAATATGTATACATATTTAAATAATAATAAAAAACAATGAAAAGCTTATATGCTCAGTAATAGAATGTTGCACAATATAACACAGTAATAGTATCTCACCCACAGTGGTACTAGTTGTCAAATGTATCTAGATGCTGGTACGCGAGTATGTGCGAGTATGTACAGATGAGAACGCCTATTTCTGTTCTCTAGACATTTGACTAAGAATTTTCCAAAATTAAACTGTGGATACGAGCATTTTAGTCAAGATGAGAATATGTACTCATATTCTAAAGGACACGAGAAAACCCTTGTATTCAAGGAATCGTAGCTATTTTAGTTTTTTGTGGTGATGACATGGCATCGTTAACGAAATGTTAACCTAGTCCAGTATGGCGGGTTCAAGATAACTACAACGATAATTTTGATTGCCGATTTTTACTTAAACTAAATGCACACGGAAATGGTAAACGGAACTTTCATGATTTAAGCTGGTAAGGACATTACAACGACCGGCTCCTATCAAAAGATATAAAAAAATAATATAGGTCAATGGTATTTCAAAAAATATGAGAAAGTAACAGATAAAAACCATGAAACTATACTATATAATTTAATTTCGAAACACTCAACATCATTCGACACCAGTTTTAGTTTGTAACTGACCTAAGACACAGAAGAGACATAAATTATATTTAACACGAGATTCGCTCACTATGTACGAGTATCTCAAAAAAAAAAAAAAAAAATCAATTCAAGGGCAGACCCGGGTTGCACTGGAAAAGACTAGTTTATTGTTAATTTTTTTTATTATTTTAAATTGGAAGTAATATACTATACAAATTATATTTTAAATTTATAGACCGTCTAGGCATGCGACAATAAAAGTATTTTTTAACACATCAGACAAGACAGTAAACAATGTATCTATTTATGAAGAATATATAGAAATATGTGTATGTACAAATATTTTTAGCAATTCATTTTTATACGATAATTATTACTCAGAGTAATAAAAATAGAAAGCTTTTTTTAGAATTCATAAAAAAATTTTTGTTGTTTTTGTTTTCTGATTAAATAGATTTATGATGTTGGAAAAACTTTAAAAAAAAATTAAATGAATGCTACATTAGAATTTTCATATAGATCTTTAAAAAGTAATATTATCACGAGTACTTTAATAGCCAGACAGTTACGCATAAAGTTTTCTATGCTTTAGTGGAAATTTTAGTACATGTACAGGGTGTTTCCTTTGAATCATAATAGACTTGATTAATTTGTAGTTACTTTCGCATTTAAAGAGGTGCTTTCAATTTAAGTTTTGAAAATTTGAGAATAAAATCTTTATGTGAAGGTTCATCTTATCTACGCCATAAAAAAAGGAAAGTTATACGCTTCAACGACTCATTGAAATAGGGTGTTGGAAATGAAATGAGAAATTATAAACAATGAGGTAAGTTCCTATTTTCAAGGATTTGTAAATAGGCAGAATTGCCGCATTAGGGGCTCAGAAAACTAAGGCCCCATTAAGATGATCAGTTTCAGTTTCAGTTGACATTTCATTTCAAAAAGGTAGTACATTTAGACTTCAGTTCGGTATTCAGTTGAGTTTTTATTTTACTTCTGAGTAGTTTAACTGACAACTGAACTGAAAACTGATGGGAATTCCATAAGTTTCAGTCTCAGTTTCAGTTTCAGTTAAACGTTTCAGTTTTTGCATTTACACAGCAGTTTAACTAAAAGCTCAACTGATAGCTCAACTGAAATTGAAATTGAACTGATCATCTAAATGGGGCTTAAGAATGATTGTCGAGATGGCTCACTATCTAAATACAACGTGCTACTGCTTGGTGCGCCATAATTAGGAACGATGATCAATGAATTGTTATGGTGAGATCTTGAAGGTATGGATGGGAGCAATGTTCATTTCCAACAAGATTGCGTTACGTATCACACAAGTGACGAAACCATTGCACTTTTTCAAGAAATGTTTTCTGACCGAGTCATTTCTCAGAATGGTGATCAAAATTTGGTGCCGAGATCGTGCGATTTAACATGGAGCCAATTTATTTCTTCGAAGGCTTGTGAATGCTCATTCATACATATATGGTATGCCAACGCCTCCCAGTCAATGCAAGCACTCAAAGCCAATATCCGTGCCGTTATCGATGAAACAGAGCCGCAAGTGTGCGCAAATATATGTACATATATGTATGTATGCTTTAATGTCATTTAACTGATATTGCTTTTCATTATTAATAGCTACCCTTATTCTACTGTGACTCAAAGGTTAATGTATTAGACTATAGCGCATGCTACCTGGACTCAATCCCAGCTAAAACCAAAAAGTTGGCACCTCTTCCGAAAGATGGAGAGCAAAACTTAATTCGAGAAAATCTGTACACATTGACTTTACAAATAAGTCTGTCCAATACTGTCCATACTCTCCAATAGTAATATCAGGCACTATATGCTAACTCTGCGAAGTACTTAGGTATGACCCTAGATACCAAGCTTCATTGGAAAGAGCATATCAAAATCAAAAGAATAGAATTAGACATTAAAAGGCGAAAAATGGAATGGCTTTTAGGTAGGAAGTCAGATTTATCAATTAGTAACAAACTTCTTCGTTATAACCACGTATTTAAACCAGCCTGGAACTACGGCGCTCAACTCTGGGTATGTGCCAGCCCAACCAACATTGTAGTCATTCAACGCTTTCAGAACAAAGTCCTCAGAAGTATTGTGAATGCTCCATGGTACATCAGAAACAGCGAACTCCATCAGGATCGGATTCCTACCGATCTTGAAGAGATAAACCTCAGGGCCAAAGCACATAAAAAAAGACTCCAGGAGCATGTTAACGAAGAAGCAACAAGTCTTCTTAACGTACATGGCGTGAGACAGCTGCAACGCACAAGACCGTCGGACCTTACTAGACAACTGGAAACTCAGAAGTAGTCACACAAGCAACGAGATAGTAACAGAGCGACAACAACGAGCGAAATGAGGCGTTCGGAGTGAACTTAACCTCCAACGCTTTGGATGGATTAAATCCCTTCTATGCTCCTCTTACTGTCATTAAAAGATTAAACGATTAAAACATTCAATAATTTTATAATTATAATGTGTTTGAAAAAAAGTAAATTGTTAGCCATCTACTTGTTCTCCCTTACTAATTTTGAAAAGCAAACTGCTCGTTAGTTATTCAACTAGTGGCAGTGTAAATAAACATTTGTATTCTTTAGCTTATTATGTTTGAAATAAAAACAAAAAAAACAAAAAAAAACCTCTTCGGAATATCTGACAAGCATTCACGAATCATTTATCGTATATAGCTTCCAACTCGCGATTTGAAGCCATCAAACAATGTTTCATTAAAAAAAAAAAAAAAAATTTAATACACACACACATCGTCGAATATTACAATATTTATTTATTTTTTAGTTACGCGAACAATTGGTAAAAACTTCAGAAATTCTGAACAAATTATAGACAACTTACGCGGAAATACGGATTTATTCCATGATTTAAGCACTCAATTGAAAGCCTGTCAACATTTTTAAAACACTTTTAGTCAAATCAGTAGTTCGCAATTAACTTGTCATCACAACCGATCGAAGATGAAACAAAACTCTTACTATAAACCATTGCTGAGTATTCACGTGTAGCGAACTTGAAACTATTGATTTCCTGAACACTTCAAAACTCTTTAAAACTATCGAAAACTACTTTTAATGAATTATAAACAACAAATACGTATCAACGTATCGAGAGGAGCAAATTGATGTTAATTTATTAAGTCACGATCGACGACGCGTAAGCCGTTTGAATGTGTGAAATACGGGCCAAGCAACACCGAATCGTAAGTCGATACAATAATTGATTGTTTGTCCGAGCACTAATGTAGCGCGAGATGCTTAACTGACACTAAACAGTTGTATTAAAAATATTTATTTTTTTTATCCAAATAATAAATTTGTTAATGCTGAATATTAATAAAATCAATTTGCTAAATTCATTGTTTTAACTTAGTACATAAATATTGTGACTGTTTGGGTTCTGTTCTTTTCCAAACAAACAAACAAAAAACAAGTTAAAATTAGTATTCTGAATATACGAGCTGTTTGTTTTTATTATTTTTAATTGGGCAAAGATGCGTACAATATGAAGAGGTGAGAGTGGATACAGATGTTTTGAAAAAAAAAATTCTAATAATTGCTGTTCAAATATAGGTATTTGTTGAATTGGTTTCTGTTATATTAGCAGTTCCATTATTTTTTTTATTCCAGTGGATTGTAACCTTTTTCAGTACGTACCCCTCAAATAAAAGAATCGTTAGATCGGTTGACAAAAGCTTTATAATTTCATAACTTAGGGACGTTATTCTGTTGGTTGGTAAGAAAGTAATTTCGGTTTTTTAGTGTAAAATGAAACTCCTTTTTTTTTCTACAAACAATAAACTTTAATCAATTATATATTTTCCATTCTGTTCGATGACCTTCTGCCATATTTCTGGCAGCGTCTTGATTCCGTGCTCATAGAACTTCCAGCCCTTATAAGCACAGAGGTGGACAAAATGCGATTGCAGGTCATCATCATTGGTGAATGTATCACCATTTAAAGAGATTTGCAAACTTCGAACCAAATGAAAATCTGATGGAACAAGATCGGGGCTGTAGGATGGGTGTGACATCACTTCCCAACCTTACTTTACTTTACTTTACTTTAGGCAGCGATACCGCGCAGGGTGAACCTGTGCCCGCTTCTCGCAACCATTTGTGTGTGCGTGTTATTTTTTTTGCACGAATGGAAGGGACCTACAGTTTTCTGCCAACTCCGGACGTCGAGTTGAGAAGCTCATTGACAAATGATACACTTTGATTGCTTGTAAGACATTCGAAAGATGTGGTACCGTGAAAAAAGAGTTTATCTGTTGGACCCGGGCTTAGATTGAACCCGGGAAGCATTGCGGAAGTCCAACACACTTGCCACTACACCACGGTGCCGACTTGCCACTTCCCAACTAAGGTTCAATAATTTTTTACGAGTAACCAAAGATGTGTTTGGTCTAGCATTGTCATGGTGGAATATTCCCTTACGATTTACCAATTCTGGCGGTTTTTTTTTTGCTTCCTCCAGTAAACATCTAAATTGATTGTTTGGTTCCTCGGAAGCAGCTCAAAGTACACAATACCTTTATAATCCCACCAAATTGACAACATAAGCTACTTCTGATGCAGCTCAGCTTTCGATGTGGATTGTGCTGGTTCATCACGCTTAGACCATGATCTTCTTCGATTGATGTTGTTGTATACTATCCATTTTCCATCACCAGTGATGATTCATTTCAAAAAAGGATCCATTTCATTGCGTTTGAGATGTATATCGCAAATATTGATTCGTTGTGTCAAGTGAATCTCTTTTAATTCATATGGAATCGAAATATCGAACTATTTTACGAGTCCAATACGTTTTAAGTAATTTTCAACTATTGTGTGATGCATTTAACCTCTCTATAATCTCTCGCATAATCATATGACGATTTGATTCAATTATGACTTTGATTTGGTCATCATCAACTTTAATTTGTCTACCAGAACGTTGGTCATCTTTGAGTGAAATCCAGAGCGGAATTTCTGAAACCAATTCCGATAAGTGCAGTCTGTCAAGCAGTCAATAATGTACATTTCAAATATCTCTTAGTAAACTTCAGGAGCTTGTTTGCCTTTACGGAAATAAAAAAGCAAAATTTGTCGAAAATGTTCGTTTCTGCACTCCATGGTAAAATTGATTCTGTACTAAGACGCGTGAACAAAATTAAGCTCGATTTTCTTCTAAAGTAAGCTTGAAGTGACAGATATCAAATGCCAAAAGAAAAAACAAACATAACATTGACAATACCAAAAACCAACAAAAATAATACCATCTTCTTGTAAAAACCGAAATTACTTTCTTGCCAACCCAATAGCTAATAATTCTTTATGAGTTCTGTCAAAGAGATTGATTGATTCTCTTCGCAGAATGATTCTAGTTTGATTTTAAGCCCATGACAAGAAATGTTTTATTTATCTCAAACATTTAAAACAGCTATTTGTTGGCACCCTGTTTTCTCAAAATAAACCTAGAATCAAAAAAAATATTCGTACTTGTTTCGGCATTTCCGGTCGATCTTAAAATGTGTCTAAACCATAACATTTGTTTCATTTAAACACCTCTGCTGCTTTTAAATACTTCTTTATCAATTACATATTACCTATGCAAATGTTTGTTTTTGTGACGTTTGATGGCTAGCAGTTGTTTTCTATCTATTTTTGTTAAAACACTTTAATAAATTTGACTCAATATGTCTACGGAATTTCTATTCTGTCGCATCTATTTTTAACGTAGAAGAGAATGAAGTTGAAGTATCACCGTATGTATTCAGAAACGAAAATAGCAGTAGATTGGTCATACCTCATACGTCACACCCCATAAAAGCATGACGACGAATGCCATTGCCATACATTCTGTGTAATAAAAAACATTCAGAAGAGTGGGTCGACATCGGGAAACTTGATGAAGGTCAGTCGATGTCTTGACAGACAGGCACGAAGAAAATTGTGCGTAGGCGTAGGATCAACCATAAGTCCTATATGTGAGCACAACTTATGCAGAAAAAGTATTCACGATCACGATATGTATTTAAATATTTCTGGTTTCTACAACGTGCTTCTGTATTCAGTATTTATTCGCCTAACCAAACATTTAATGGGATGAAGAGTTTGGGTTTTTACAAAACACAGCAGAGCTGTAGAAAATACCTAATACACATTGGTATGCATTCGTTCATAGATATACACTGGCGCAAATTCATAGTCAGCCCATGAACAGTGCCTATAGTCGACTATAGTTACAGCCGGCACTAAATAAAAAAGCCGGCTATAACTTTTCGTATTCATAAACAAATGTTTGCCTGTGTATTTGCCTGTTAGTATCGACTTTGGTATGTCAAACGTCAAAATATTATATGAAAAATTTATAGCCAACTCTAATTATTTAAAGTGACGTTTGGCTCATTCTAAATTTCTAGCTGGCTGTTAGTTCAAAGTCGACTATAAGGTGACTATGAATAGCAAAAACTATATTTTAGGTTATGTAGGTGAATAAATTCTTTTATTGTCGGCTTTGTCTGACTATGAATTCGTGCCAGCCAGAATATACCTACCGAACTGTACCAAATGCGTGCGTTATTTCTTTTGAATATATTGTCTTTTCGTTTCTATCTGTTGCGACTGTAGGCAAAAGTATGATTCTTCCAAATTCAAAGAAAAATAAAAACAAAAACTCGGTGTAAAGCTAGTTTTTTTGTTTTGTCCGTCTAATGGAATAAGATTAAGTAATTTCTAACTAATATGCGTGTCCACGTCCGGTCAAAGTAGTGTCTGGTATAAAGGTATATACACAGGTTTTGAATATTTGTAAACGATAAGTATGTCCATCTAATGGAGCTGTCCGTAATGGGTGATTCACAAGACGTTTTTCTCTTAGTAAACTTCACTTTTCATGTATGTATTCTCCTTGTCATAGCCCCAAATAGAAGGATATACCATATGTACTTACATATGTGTACCTACCATAATCCTATAACGGTCATTTGCTTCAATAAATGGCATTTTTTTTGCCTATGCCATCCCACCCCCACTTTTAAGGTTGAGGCTACTTCAGATTTCAAAAAGAAAAATAAATCTCATTCAACATTTTTGACGTTAATCGGCATCAAAAAAAAAGCTCTCATCTGCTGGCATTCAAACAGAAATACTACGGAATTCGTTTAAAATAAATCATAACAATCCTCTTCAAATGCCAGCAGAGGATAAAAAAAAACCCGAATTTCAAATTTGAGATATGTGTAAGACGTCCTTAGTGGACAAGCAGACATTTTCCTTCCAGCTTTATTTTTATACATTTTAAGCTGACACAAGTCATTTTAACTGTATGTACGAGTACGTATGTATATTGTATATACACGGTAGTCCAAAAGTTTGAAGCCACCCTAGACTTCAAGTGACTACATCCATGCGTAGAGATTGAATTTTTTGAATAATGGGTTTTTATTTATTAAATTTTCTAACTGAATAATATATCTACAATACTGAATGTCGAATTTTACACCCACGTGTCTTAAACAGTGGACGTTTTGTTCACAAATGTAGGAAAACCCGCTTTTTGCTTGTTGATTCAGCATTTGTATGACTCCTAAAATCAAAAGAGTTGCCAAATCCCGAAATTTACCAACCCGGATTGCAAGGGTCCTATATGAAGTCATTAGAATTTACTTGAGTCACAACAAGCAAAAGAAGCAAACAAGAAACAGCACCCGAAATACGTGCCGAAATAAATCAAATGGCTGGACGGAAGAATATTTCAACGCAGTTTTATTGGGCGATGAATCCAAGCTCGAGGTATTTCCCACAAAACAGAGAGTTTTCGTTCGATGCAGCGCTGAACAAAAGATGCTACCAGACTTTATGATTCCTACCGTCAACATGCAGGCAGTTCTGTTATTGTCGGAGGATGTCGAGTGGGAGATCTGGCTATAAGGAGGCATACAAAACAATATTGGAAGAACACGCTGTGACCTCTGCACTAAGATGATTTGGCGAACACACGTCAAGACTATGTTAAGACTATGTGAAATAGAGGAAAGATAAAGAAGTTTTACAAATCATGAAATGCCCGCCTCAATCACAATTCCAAAAATCGTAATCAAATGAAAAGGTGGTTTGTAGGACGAAAAATCATTTGTTCTTCTTTTTAGTGTCCGGTACCCAAAAACGAAGTGCAGTTCGGTGTCTATCTGTCTGTCTGCCCATTTGTCACAGGCGTTTTTCTCAGAAACTATTGAAATTTGGAACAGTTGTAGCAATCGGTGGCCCAAATACAGCCCAGAACTTAAAAAAACTGAATTTCGACTGGTCAAGTGGCAAGTTATAAAAAATGAATTTTGAGGTTATCGTGTGGGATGTTAAATGAAAGCTCGTTACAGCACGAGTTCAAGAACGAAGGCTAAGAAATTGCTGTCCCCCTGCCTTATCACCAAAAATATCGCTCAGAAAAATCTGAATAAACCAACGAACATTAAGAATAAAGTGTAAATTGAACCAAAATTAACAGGACTGTATTCCGTTAGACAGTTTTTTTTATAAGTTTTTTTTTGTAATTTCACCTTCTCAACTATGTATTTAGATATCCTGAAGTGACGTAACCCTATCAAAATCATACAAAAGCGAGTACGTAAAGGGAAATTGGTATGTTAGAGAGTAAATATGGAAATAGAAATATGCCTTCAAAATCAGCATTGAGTTTATACTTAAACCATTGATTTTAATTAACATAAAGTAATCTTGATGGTTTCCTATACTTGTAATATAGGTGTCTCTCCTCTTAATTCATTGGAAAAAATTAAATTTGTGTACAAACACAGAGAGAGAGAGAGAGAGACAAATTCCAAAATTTCACACATTTAATGATTTATGTAAATCTGTTATACATGTATGTAAAAATAACTGATAGTACGGAACACTTACACGACTTACACTTGACCGGATTTTTTAATAAATTATTAACAAACTAAAACAAATCGAAAATATTTGTCGTCTTATTTTGGTTTCAAATACGTATGTATGTATGTACACTACATATGTATGTATTTTTTTTTTTTTTTTTTTTTTTTCCGATGGTAGGTGAAAATCTTCCATAGACACTATGAGAATAGCAAGCGCGTGCTCATAGTAGTGTCAGATTCTTACTGACCAAAAACACCACCCTTCGATATAAATTTGTTAGATACTGCAACTAAGTTAAACTACTTATCAAGCAATTTTTCTATCACGAAATATAAACGTTTGGCAGGTTACTTTCCAATGAAAGATCCTGCATGTTCCGCAATTTAGACACGGTTAATCCTTATCTCGCCAAGTCGAAAGGTTTTGTTCTTTGTAGTCGGTGCAATAAATTGCTCTCATCCAAAATAAGTAGGACTGTATTATTAACATGTCCGATTAGTCGGTTTCTATGTTTTCGCGCGAAGCTTCTAGTTTCAGCTTCGATTGTCGGAATTCCGAGATCCCTGTGGATATCGTCGTTTCTAGCATACCACGGTGTTTGGACAATTTCTCTAAGCACTTTATTTTGAAAGGTCTGTAAAATATTGGCATTTGTTTTCTTGGTACAACCCCAAAGTTGTATACCGTAGGTCCACACCGGCTTTAGCACTTGCTTGTATAAAAGCAGTTTGTTCTCGGTACTGAGGTGGGAATGTTTCCCGATCAACCAGTACATTTCTCTATATTTGATTTCTAATTCTTTACGTTTCATTTTCACGTGCGAATTCCACTTCAGCTTTGCGTCAAGTGTCATTCCCAGGTATTTGGCTTCATTTGCAATGGGAATTCGGGCCAAATTTATAAAAATTGGCAAGTCATTAATTTTTCTATAAGTGAAATTCACGTGAACAGATTTAGTTCCGTTAAGGGCGATCCGCCAGTCCCTCGTCCATTCATTTACTTTATTCAATGCGTTTTGCAGTTTGGCAGTCGTTTCCTCGATTGTTTTACCTACTGCTAGGATAGCGGTGTCGTCGGCAAACGTAGCAAGCATAGTGCCATATTCTTTCGGTATATCACGAGTATATAACAGATAAAGAAGCGGCCCCAGAACGCTTCCTTGCGGTGCGCCGGCCGAAATTTCTTTGAGCTCTGAGTATTCGTTTCCATTTCTAACACGGAAGAGTCTATTTCCGAGATATGAATCCAAAATCTCGTATAGATACACGGGGAGTACTTGTCGTAATTTGCATTTCAAGCCATCGTGCCACACCTTATCAAAGGCTTGCGAGACGTCAAGAAATACGGCTGAGCATATCTTTTTTTCTTCTAGTGCTTTTTCGATTACGTTAGTAATTCTATGCACCTGGTCAATCGTCGAATGCTTACTTCTGAACCCAAACTGGTGGTCAGGGATTAGATTATTTTCTTCTATAACCGGTTGGAGACGCCTTAGTAATATCCTCTCGAAAATTTTTGATACGACTGGAAGAAGCGAGATTGGTCTGTATGATTTTACTTCATATGACGGTTTTCCTGGTTTTAAAACCATAATGACTTCCGCAACTTTCCATTGGCTCGGCACGTGTTTTAATCTGAGTGCAGCATTTATAATATGGAGAAGCTTAATAAATGCTCTTCTAGGTAAGGCTTTGAGAATTTCTCCGGTTATCAAATCATAACCATGTATGTATGATTATGTATTATTCTCCTAGAATTTTTTTCGATGTAACATTTTGTTTTTCGTTCGAGTACTGAGGGCGGCCTCAACATTTTGTCCTGCAGTGTACATACATACATTTATGTGTACATATGTATATAGATAATTAAAGAAGATGGATAGATACAAATGAACGGTGGCACACTTTGGCCACTTAAATGTGTCTATTATAACAGTCCTTACTGCATCATAAATCTACCCTAATGCCTCCTCGCTCCATTGAATTTCGTGGACATTCCTGTAAATTTTGTAAGAAAAACCCTATAAATGTCATCACGTATACATATGTATATGTATATGTATCACATCAAATGATTGTAAGAAAATATACCGCATAAATGTTTCAATCACAATAAAGCCATATCATTACGTGATGGCGACCTATGAAAAACTTCAAACATCTAAGCCATCAAAACAAATGTAGATTGTAGTTAACTGTCAATAGAACTCATTTACGAAATAATAATAACACACAGAGCACCCTTGACCGAAGCACCACTTCTTAGAGATACCACTTCCTAGGAGAAGCAAACGAAATTCCAAACAAAACCTTAACAGTCATTAACACTCACTTAAGTCCGAAAAAAAAATCGTATCCAAAACGAACAAGACCATCAGCAGTAGCATCACCAGTACTTGTAGATAGATATTCATTCAACAAAAAAAAAAAAAAAATACGTCATAAAATCTTGTATAAGTAGACCTCCCTCGGAACCGAAATGCCTGCTTGCCCCCTTTCCATACACTCTCATTCTATTTCGCTGGCTTGCCTGCGGAGAACTTTCATAGCCATTTAATGACGTCCTGAAAGAAGAGAAAAAAAAAAGAAAGTGGGAAAATGATTTGTGACGTTTGATTAAGTCTAACGTAAGCAAACGCGCCTTCATACTCGTAAAAATTTATAGGGGAAAATGTAGTTCCATTTCCTTTCTTTTTCTTTTAATAATGTCGTACGAAATACCGAACGGATTTACAAATGACACGCATTAGGAATGTTGTACGTGTATCTAAAAATACTTTCGTGTATCCTTTGTCTGTCTATTGACTCTGTCGTTTAGCCTCCAAATGGTGCACTGCCACCTGGCCTGGCACTGTGTATCTGTCAAGTCAACCTACTTTTCGAGTAAAGTGGAGTAGAGTAAATCACATCCCAATATCCGATGTAATCGTAAAATACTTCAGAGTAACGAATAATTTATAAAGTACTATATTTTCTACTATGTCGTAAAAAGATGTTGACGAGTATCTAGTTGTCGAAAATGATAACAAAACACAATGACCTTGATAAATTTTTCACCACCCTATACTGCGCCTTCTTTAGTGAGTATTTGTGGGGAGGGGGAGGGGGGGCGCTCACACACCGACGCAATTTCTTTCTACGAATATTGTTTATTTAAAAAATTAAGATATATGAATGGAAAGATACTATACATAGTGTTGAGATATAAAACAAAATTTTCCAGGTTGCGGCACATCGACTTTTATGTTTTAACGTAACAAGATTGTCTTTAATGCGTTATACATATGTATATGTAAATGCAGCATTTTCTTTGGGATTCAGTTGGCTTGGTTTTTTGCAATTTTAATCTTTATTCCATTTCCATTGGATGATGATCCCATTTGTGTCGCACTATTTTATATTACCCGTTCGTATTCAGCATTCAAGTACACGAACACGATTAAGCTGATGTAATTTCAATTATTTAAACGAATTGAGCATTCGCTTTCGCGTTGACATTCTTTATCTGGATAACAAAAGTGTGACGCAGTGAAGCGGAAAATCAGCAGTAATTTGTAAATAATTTAATTTAAATACGAGGTAGATGTATGGAACGATGTCATGACTAGTGGGTAGATAGCTTACGTACATATGTACATATGTATAATATCAGAGTTTTCCATCACATCACTGTGGGAGCAGCTGATGCGCATGAGATATCATAAATGAAATTAGGTACGTTTCAATGTAGTTTGGATGCTGGTAGGGTAGTTGGTGTGCTGATGGCTAGGATTACCAGGATGTTGAAAAAATACTCATGTTCCAATTTTTGATTTTAGTACATGGATGTCTTTTTTAGGCTGCGCTATTTTTGTGGGTGGCCCAGACCTGCTTCTCACAACTATTCGTAGGTGCGTGTTATATTTTGGCGCAAGTGGAAGGGACCTACCGTTTTTCGCTGACTCCGAACGGCGCGGGGAGTTGATGGAGACATTCGGAAAAAAAAACTTTTGGTGTTTCCAAGTATTAAACCCAGGCAAGTTGAGTAGTAGTCCAACACACTAACTACGCCACGGTGCCATTGACTTAAAAAAAATTTAAACTAAGCTCCAAAATGGTAATAAATTGAAATATTGGGTAGACAATTGGACTCATACCGCCCCGTTCTGCATTCCACTTCAGTGAATTCAAGCAACAAAAGTGGAATTAGGTGTTCTGTATTCCGAACAAAATTCTGAATAGTGGATTGTATGTTCGAAAGTAAATCACCCCTATTCTGGAATCCATCGGCGAGAATCTTCCACCGAAATTCGAAATTTCATATCATTTAATCCGTTCGAAGGGAATCGTGTACTTGTCGGTAATATGAATGAGATTCACTTGATCATTCAAAACGACCGGATCGAATATTCCCATACATTTGACATCCGCAACTACTTCAGTGCGGATTTGGTTGTTGTGTGGTATACACAAATGATTAAACTGTGCTGGACAAGGCTCTTAATTTTGATTAATTTTTTTTTATTGCAAAATGTTTTAAAACAAATGAAGTTTAATTTTTATTTATTAATGTGAAGATTTTTTTTATAAAATAAATAACAAATGAGGTGGAATACAAAGTTCTCATGATTTATTCTCGTATGTGTTGTTCTCATTTGTGTTTGTTTGGTTCGAAATTCAGTTCATCCTCAGTTTTTGCTCTTAAATTCACACGAGTTCTTCTGCTTGTGGATATTTTCTCATTTTTATCAAAAAATAGAGCCACAGTATCAATTTTTGTTAATTTAACCTAATATATTACAAATAGAAAAAAAAATTCTGTCACCAATGCAAGACAGCTGTGTTCGAAAGAATAAAGCGATGACGAGTCGGTAAGACAGTTTATCCGACGGATTCAGTGATACAGTGAACACGTTCACGTGGATTTAACTAGTGAATTGAATATCAGATCCGACGGATTCCAGAATAGGGGTGAATATTTTGGTGTTCTACATTCCACTGGAAATGACAACTTCTATAAATTCGTGTTCTACATTCCGCCAAATCCTTTTTTTATGCTGGAAATAAATGTGCAAATTTTGCCGTTCAGCGAAATTAGAATACACACGTTTGTATGGGAGCGAATGCATGTTAATAAATTAGTACAATTTTGATCATTTGGCATTCGTTTTGTTTTTTTTAATCTGACATTTTTTTGCTTTGTTTGCGACAGCCAACTCAATGGAAGAATTGTCAAAAAACTCTGCACATGTATTTCAGATGCATATTAGGACGCGGCGCTGCGTGCAGCCTGTCTGCACATGTATTTCAGGCATTAGTGAATTAAATTCACTTGAGTTTCTTGACGTGAATTGAATTCACGTGCCGTTCTAAAGTGAATTAATTAAATAATTTGATGATCAGAATCATTTTGAAAAACGTGAGTAAGAAAATAAGACTTTCCATTAGTATATTAAAATTGTTTAGTAGGGGAAAACACAAAAATCAGAGGCAAGAGACTGTTCTCTTCAATTACATGGAAGAAAATCAAGATTTTTCGCCGACAACTTTGCTTACTGTGGATACTTCCAAGGCAAATAACAAAATCCTTTCTCACTGACCTTTGGTAACATCCTTCAGCCTCGCAGTTTTCACCAATCATATAAAACAAAATAGAATCGATTTTTAATAAAATAATTTTAAATTCGCTGTCACAGAACAAAAACCGAAATGAACAAATAATTTTGTAAACATTTTACAGCTGATTTTGGCATTTCAAACAAATGAATTCGAAGTGGATTCCGAAAACTTGAATTCACTCGGAATGCAGAAAACTGAATTCCATTTCGAGTGAATTCTGCATTCCAATAGAATTTGGAGTCCACTTTCAATCGAAATGCATAACAGGGTGGATATTTACGTTTATAAATGCAAACTGCAAACTGCAAGAAGCCTTTCTGTTATGCAAGAGATCGATACAATGAGAAACTTTTGATTGGGTTTTAGCAGGGGTTTCCCCGATTAGGGGGAAAATGTTTCTCAGTATAAAGGCTATTTTTGGAATTTTGCACTATACATAAGTCATAGACACTTCTTTCTTGCAACCATTTGTGTGTGCGTGTTATTTTTTTGCACGAATGAACCTACAGTTTTTCGCTGCCTCTAAACGGCGAGTTAAGAAAATATAGCATTGCTACTTTTGTAGCAAAAGTGATAATTTTTTTATTTTTTTTCAATACTACTACTACTTTAATTTGCTACTTTGATTTTAAGATTTGTCCCATTTTGCTACACTTTATTTTTTGAAGTCACATTGACCTTTTTTCGATGTTCCCTGCAAAATTTTTTGTTTATGCATTTGGGGGTGAGAGCTGAATTGGCTGTTCTGTGCAACCAAAACATGTGATGCCTTCCGTCGTTTATTTATTCTGTCAGAATTCAGAAACTGGTGAACTGCCAACTGTGTTGACTGAAGCAAACAGGAAACTTGTTTAATGCATTTCTTCTGCTTAAGTGTAAAATGGATCGGTAAGATGATAAAATGTACTTCATTGTTGCAGATTCGTTACAAGAGAGCGAAAAGAAAAGGAGGAGGAAAATAAAAACGAACAAATAGGAAATATGGATAATATGGAGGTTTCGCAGAGCATTGCCTGGTCATGTAAATATATTCCGCTGTCCATCATGGATTCTCTTCCAAAATAGGACGTCCGTTCTATTGTATTTTTTCACATATTTTCGGTAATAGCGCCTACAGTTTCTTACAGAAAAAAATTGAAAAAATATTTTTGGGATCCTTGTTCAGAGCCCTGCCGAGTTTTCATTTCGCTATATTTTTGAGTGATAAAGTGTCTCAAATACCGTAATGTATAAGTGTGCCAAGTTTCTAGGTAGAACGGTTCTTGATGTTTTTGTTGTGACAGCCATTTTAGAGTTAGAGAGAACTTATAATATTTCCGTATAACCATATGGGTACGGAATCGTGAAAACAACGAAATAACTTATATATTTATAGCTTTCATTTTTGCAAGCTGATTAATAATATCATACGTATTTAAGTTACTAAATAAGTCACTCTATTGATAAATACTCAAATCATTTAATTTGCTCTGTCCCAAAGAAGACCGTAAATAATTGTCTATCCTTTTCAGAGCCTTTCATCTTTTGCCACTGCAATTTGTAGTGGCAATATTTTAGAAAATGCCTATTGCTGTGGCCTCGTTAGGAAATGTAGACTTAATTTTCAAGTCAACTTTTGTCCTTAGACTAGGTTCTGCAGTAAGATACATAATATTTTCTTTGCTTTTCAATAAATAGACATATGTATGGACATATGTATGTAAGTATTCAAAATGAAGGCATTTTTCAATAAAATTATTTTCTTAATTGTCGTACCGTTTCACACAACTTTGCAGCATTCTTTCTAGTTGTGTCTTTATTTAAATTTTTTAAACTGACAAAGATATTCATGTATGTATGCATGTATGTAATATTTTCTATTTCATTTAGAGCAGATTATTTCGTTACTTTTGCAATGAAAAGATTTTGAATAACAATAACTAATAAAAACAAAAAAAAAATAACACAATCAAATTGCCGCCCCCAAAAGGCTTGCGCCCTGCGGCTATAGCCAATTTAGCGCTGGGATTAGGGTGGCCCTTGTACATATTATGTACGTATATGATGAAGGCTTCAAATTCGCTGGAATTACCGTCAAGTGAAAATGCAGAGCATATCGTGGTTCTTGAAAGATGTTAGATACATACTCGCAATTGAAAGGATTTGAGTTGAGTATAATTAGTATATGATATATGTACAGTGACTGCTTTCCAAACTAGCAAACTAGGTAAATTCCTGTGACCACAAAAATAATAATATTGACACATTTCCCTATTGAAACAGACAACGAAATTGAGTATGTAAGCTGCCCCCTTTGCCACCAGCTTAAAAAAATTACAAACATACAAGTCCAATTTGTTAAGTAATTCAAAATATAAACATACAGCCAAAATGTTTAACAGCAAAAAAATGTTCAAAAATGTCTCCTCTTACAGCGCGCTGCTAGTGCACCTATCTGGTCGGATATAAATAATAATTTTCTCTGTTTAATTTTGAATTTCAAATAGGTGCTGTGTCATCATAATACTAACGCAATATCCTTTCTCGTGATTGATGGCAACACAGAAATACTCGTATCTACGATTTTATTTAGCACATTGCATTGCACACAACACTCCAACGACGACGACGGTGAATAACTTTTTTAAAAGTCATCTCCCAAGCAGCATGGCAAAGCAGCCACAAGCTGCTGCGCGCGTCTGCTTTAGTACTGTGTAATTATGTGCTCCTCATCAGGTGACCAGCAAAATTTTTCCGTACTTACGAGTTACGTCCCTACGATGATGAGTAAGTATCTTTATAAATAGAGATAAACACCAGTACGCTATGTATCCAGAGCACTGGCACAAACTGATTGCGCTAATGGTTATGATGGTCGAGTTTGAGATAAATAAAAATATCCGCGGAGTATCTATCTACACATCTACGTTTACTACGCTGAACGGGTCGGCGGAGGCGACGCGACGCGACGGTCGGATGTACCCTTGAAAATGAATTCATACAAATATACATTCCACCTGCGGACTGGCTTCAATTCAATTTTTTGCTTGCTTCTCACTCTCTCTCTCGCTGTATCTGTGTGAATTATTTTCTGCTATTATTTCGAGGTAAGTTTAGTATCTTTTCCATTCAGATACTTAAGCTATGTACTTTTGCTATGGGGATGATATAAGCTTTGATCTTACACAATTGCAAAACATTTTCGCTTCTAGTTCTTTACAAGGGACTTGCAAACGCTACGAGAGATTAAGTGAAGAAAGAAGCATGGAAATCAATGACGTAGTCGCCGTCGCATAGCGTCGTCAGCAGAAATACGTCAAGTACTTAGGGGCTTCTGGCTGCAGTTAGTTTATTCTTCTCCTACTTGCGCTCTGTTTTTTTTTTTTATTTATTTACTTTTTTTTTATGTTTTCCTCTTTGGTTGTGCATTTGGAATTCTAGTATCGGGTGCTATACCGCAGAACAGTTGCACTTATCGCCCAGCGGTTACAGGGCCAATCATATAATATGACAGTGATTTGAAAATGAGAGTGAGGTAAGTTGACACATGATTGCAAACCATGAAGGTTATTTTCGTAAATATTTAAGCAAGTGCACAAAAAGAAAATAAAAACAAAGCAGTGCTTATTGTGTAGGTGTATCGCATTACAAACGAATTTGATGGTTAAGGCCAACAGAGCTATTTTCGGCTTCAATTCCCATGGAGTAAAGGTGTTTTTCTTGGCAAAACTTTGCAGATTATGTAACTTGATTTATTATTCAAAAAGGCAAAACAAAAAAAAAAAACAAAGTGCAAGAACTTTGACATTTCGTTAAAGTTGATATAAATACATATACATACATACATGCTCCACAGGGGGTTTCTCCTTTGGGTGGAGTGAATAAAGTCCCAAAAATGTTCACATGGGTGGGGCGTTTATGTATGTATGTATAGATACAAATACTCGTATGCATGCATAATCAACTGATTGTATTTAGATTTGCGTATTTAAATTTATTTTCGTGCAAATACATACATATGTATATGAGGTATGTACATGGAAACAGGAGAATAAAAAAAAAAAACAATGTTTGTTTTTAGAAATGCTTGTAAATTTGTTATCATAAACTAATGGATGTTCTTACAGTAATAAAATATTTTAGTCCATTTGCCAAAATGAGTAAAGTTACTCAGTGGTGTCCCGCAGAGAAAGGTACGATACTTTTTAACTTATTAACAAAGGTTATTCCTTATTCATAACGTTATATTTACGGTTAAAAAACCACGGTGAACTCGGTTACTCTCACGAAAAAATAAAACTTTCCTGCCAAAGGTCATACAGTGCGACTTCAGTTAAAGCAACCCTCGATACGTGCAACTCATCGATAAAAGCAACACTTAACATCTTACCATTGTTGACTCAGTAATTGCAACTGTTAAAAAAGTGACTCGATAAATGCAACTTTTGTTTCATACATTATTTGTATCTCGTATTTCTTGTTTACTTATTCTTATTTTACAAGCATCGCAATTTTCTAGTCAATGAATCAAAGTATGATCGACTTGACTAAATTCTATTACAAAATAAAGTCTATTGGCACATTTGGTCGAAAGCGAAGGGTCAGCTTTGGAAAGAGAAATTAAGGCATGCCATATATGCCTCTTGGCAATTGCATGGGTCAAGGTGCAGTCTACCCTAATACAAAAGTGCTGGTACCATTTGATGTATCCAAACACTGATTATGACAAAGACAAAATAATAATTGCATCAATTAAAGATTCGCAGCAATCTGGAAGCTAAAGAAATCAAACGTAATGGCCAAATGCAGTTGAAGAATCCTCCCTTTTAGCATGTAGTTGCACTTTTGACAATAATATTTTTTGACTCGGTTATTACAACAACCTCAATAAAAGCAACTGTCTGAATTTTGATTAGTTGATTTTATTGAGGTGGTAGGTACTATCAGGGTCGTCCTAAGATATTCGGCGCCCGTAGGCTACTAAAAATAATGCGCTCCTTTCGAAAGAAAATATACCGGATGGCTAGCGGGAACGGGATAACTGATACAGTTATACAAATGTAACTAGAAATTGTCAGTGTACTACTACTACAATTTACTACTTTATAGTAAACAATAACAATAATTACTTAAACATTTATTTTCCTAGCTTTTTTTTTTGCAAATTGTGGGTATTTTTTCCAAGAAAAGCTTCGTACTCTGTCAAATTTCGAAGGCTGGGGATGAAATTCTTTTTAAAATATGAAAATTACGAAAAAGTAAACGAACGCATTGGACAACAAAACATTAAAAATGTAAATAATAGGTCTGTTCCCGTACCTGTTCAAAATTATGAAAACTAGTCAAATCCTGTTCCCGTACAAAGATTTTTCATAGTCTTTCACAGAAGAAAGTGCTAACAAGAGAGTTAGAAATTTCACCACGATGCGAATGAATGCCTTATGAAAAATGTCAAATCTATTAAATGTCATACATTTTCCATTTTTTGCTGTTCAATGCATTCCTGTACTTTTTCACACTTTAAGCTCACTCTGGGAGATTCACTGAAATTTAAGCATCTGTGAATTTCGGAGCAGAAAGTTCGGGAACAGACCTAATGTGATTTGAATTTTGAGTTTTCACAAATCTGCCCTGGGGCTATAGCCCATTTAGCACTGAAGTTAGGGTGGCCCTGGGTACTATAGTTTCATAAGTAGTGTCAGATGTAAATTACTCCTGTGGTGTCTACAAAAAAATTTAAGGATTTTTTAGAACAACTGTATCCTGACTCAAGCACTACCATTCAACGATGAAAATTAAAGTGGATTGGAAATAACTCCTAAGCTACGCATTGATAACCCTTACAAACTAAGATGAGCAGGGCCGTCCTAAGATATTCAGCGCCCATGGGCTACCAAAAATAATGCGCCCCTATTCGTAAATACACTGGATGGCGGATGGTGACCGGTAAAATTATGAAAAAGTGTCAGAATTAGAAATATTCAATTTATTACCATTACATTACACTAAACAAAAACATAAAATTCATACATACGCCACGAGGTAAAGATTGCTGTAGAATTTAAAATATGTATAATGAACCGTTAAAACTGTTCTCAGCCGAAACTGATAAATAGCAACTAGAAGAATAGATCCGTTCGCGTACTTTTTGCACTCTGTAAAACTTCGAAATGCGGAAGTGCAATTCTCTTAAAGATATGAAAACTACGAAAAAGTAAACGAACGTGTTGAACAACAAAAAATTAAAAATGTATGCGATTTGAGCGATTTGAAAGATTTCATAAATTTGCCCAAAGAAATTTCTTGTGATAATTCGTAAAATGGGGAAATTTTTCTCTCTCTTTTGCGAAAACTACGAAACTTTCCTACGGGTTTTCGTCTGCGTAAATTTTCGTAGTTTTTGGAGCGAATGCGAACCTAATACCGGACCTAGTAAGTTAAATCACAGACAACCTCAAGAAGCAGGCCTTTAACCGATACTGAAACATGTATTGAAATTAGATATAAGTATGGCAAGTCTGTGATGCCTTTTTCAATAGTGATGTCAGTAGAGACAGGTGTTTTTAACATTTCACGAATCACGCAGTCGGCCGAAGCTAACCCGGCGACGCTGCTGAGCCTGCAATAGTATGGCTGGCACTTGATACAAAACTGGCAGCAACCGAACAAAAATCTAACGGATTTTATTGATTCACTGTACACATACAAGTATTATAAGTGACCAGAAAATTCTAAGAACACATACATATTTATTATCAGGCTCCAAAAGAAAAATATGTGGGCATTTTATATATCATATAGAACAGATTTTGAATACAAATTACTTATACCTTAATTAAACTAGAAGAAAATAACAAAAATAATATAACACCAATAAAAAATGCCGCCCCAAAAAGCTTGCGCCCCGGCGCTATAGCCCATTTAGCGCTGAGGTTAGGGTGGCCCTGCAGATGAGTAAAATACATCACTTAGTGAAACAAGAAACGCTATAACTGGGCGCATAGATAGTAATCGTTGAGTCGTTTTAAGGGCATTCGTTACCAACCATGTAAGGATATAGGGAGTAGACTAAAATCACACGTCTACACGTCTGTATAGGTAAGAACACATAAATTTTATTTGAAAAACAAACAAAAAACATTTCGAAACCAACTATTCTATCCTACGAGTATTAGTGGAGTTAAATAATTTAAAGTTGCTGTCGCCATTGTGTGTGCTCACATTTAAGTTTTCGTGAGCGATGACATTGAAATAGGTTTTTCGTTTGTTTGTTTTGCTATTATATATGCTTAAGCGTGTAATTTATACCTTTTGCATTGTTCCGCAAAAATATCTGGGTAAATTGCTTTAAATTATTATTAAATTAACCCCATTTTACAAGACAGAGCGAGAGAGAAAATGGAGTGGAAAAAAAATCTGATATTTGTTAGTAAACGCGATACTTTGCGTACAAAAATTACATAATTAAATGTTGGTTTCGCAAACCATAGCCTCTCGTTACGAGTTCGAGTGTGAGTACGCCTACCCACAAGGGTGAAACAATTTTAGATGACAATTTGCTATAATTTGCCCACCATTGTGTTGGGATTTTTCGTAATAATATTATACACATTATCTCATATAGTACAATAATTAATGTGAGTAAAATTAATTACAAAAAAATGTTTTGTTAATAGGTATTTAATCTTGCAGTTAGCATTGCCAGCAAAAGGCCTTAACAACGTTTACGTGGCGCCACTATTTAGGCCCCCTACTACTTGTCATCATTAAGAAAAGCAAAAGATAAAATTAAATCAACGCCAAATCATTTAATTTCCGTTTAAATAAGAACACAAGTACATACAGTGTTTCCCACAGATACTTTCAATTATCAACATCAATTAGCGGTGATGAGAGTTTAGTAATAAATTAGTTTTCCCGGTGGCATTCGTATCGTACGTAGCATCCGTTGTGGCTTTCCAATGCCACTATTCCTACTGCTACTAGCTGCAGTTGGAAATCTCACCAAAGGGTGTAATTGATAAATGTACGCTACGAGTATCTGGAAGATAAAAGAGTGTGCAATGACTGAGGAAAAATTTAGCGAGCTGCTGTTATGTGACATTTTACAATACCAAATGATTAAATACATTACATGCCAGTTTTTTTTTCTGTTGTGTACATGAGGTAGTATGAAAAATATTCGACTTCAGTTGAAATTTTTCACATTAAGCTCTGGTTTGAAATACAGATTAACTTTTTTTTTTGATTTTCTGGGCAAGTTTATCCGTTTTTGACTAATTTTGAAAATACATTTTTATATCTTGATCCACATTACTATTGTGGATTCGTTTTATACATATACCAAGAAAATGTATTCTTTTGGAAAAATTCCTCTGGGCTTTCTTCCCTTTCTTAACCTTTAACTGGGTGGGTGGGGTGCTCACAACACCCCAAGCCCTTAGTTTTCAAAAATATTATACTTTGCGACTGACAATACCGGTTGTCGGTTCGGTACAGTACCTTCCTATTGTTTTCTATTATACAGATTCAGATGGTTTTAAAAAAGTTTGGTTGCACAAGTAAGCCGTGACAGACTCTTCAAGCTGCAAGGGTGCTGTCAACACCCCACCTACCCAGTTATGTAATTTTTTTTACTGGGTGAATTTGTATAGGTAATTTGAAAATGTAGTTTGAAAAAGATCAGGAACGCATTCAACTGTTATTGACACTATATAAGGGAAGATTCAAGTCAAGAGCCAGACTTAATTGATACGGATGATGGCGAATTTGTTAAAACAAAAAATTGTTTCAAAAATTAATACGGAAAGCACAATTTTGGAAAGGATAACTAAAAGTTCTATAAAGGGTTTTTAAAGTTAATTCTTTTAACATTGTTCTACCCCAGAACGATATCATAATGATAATTCCACCATAGAACCACTTACCAGAGGAAAGATAAGTGTAATAAAGATAAATCATGATGGGGTGTTGTCAGCACCCCACCTACCTACTTACGTTACTATTACTCACCTACCTACTTAAAGGTTAAGCGCCGCATACACAGCTTTTCACATGTCATTTATTAGGCACGACATGCAAAAACATCTGTGGATGGGACACTTTATAAAAAAACGAGTACAGGGTGGGCAAAAAAGTGATGGCAAAGGATTTTTTTCAAATTTAAATTTTTATTTGGGAGTCGAAAATACCATATGCTCGTACTTATCGGTCACAGAAAAGCATAATATATTTTTCGACTTTTTTGTTACAGAGCGAAACATTTTTGTTCACCTCTGAAACCTCTGAAATCGAATGAATGCAAGAATGGAATTTGAAACATTTTTTTTAGTTTTTTTTTTTTACATAATTCACTCACGGTCAAGGGGTTGTAAATGCTCATGACAAACACATCGGCTTAGTGATAGGAAACTCAGATCTTAGGTTTCAATTTCAACTAACTCTATGGGTGATGTACACCAGGGTCTCTCAACATGTGGTCCACGGACCACTGGGGGTCCAATAAGCACTATCAGGGGGTCCGCGACGGCCTTTCAATAAATCATCAAAAATGATGAAGTTGTGAACATAATCAATTTGATAAAATCAAGACCGCGAAATCACCGAATCAGTCAGCTATTATTTCGAGGAAAAATTCTGAAAGACTTTTTTGAGCTACGCGAAGAAATAAGAATGTTTTTCGTTAAAGAAAGTAATTTGCCATTTGTATTGCGCCACCGTTTTAATGATTTTAAGTGGTGCGCACAAGTTGCATATATATGTGATGTTTTTGACTATTTAAATGAGTTAAACTAGACTTTTGTAAGACAGTTACTGTATTGGCACCGTAGCGCAAGTGGTTAGTGCGTCGGACTACTGTGCCAGCGGTCTTGGGTTCGAATCCCGCCGCAAACACCTAAAAAGTTTTTCACGGTGCCCACATCTTTCGAATGTCTGACAAGCATCTAAGAGTATCATTTGTCACGATTGAGCTCCTCAACTCGCCGTTCGGTGTCGGCAAAAAACTGTAGGTCCCTTCCATTCGTGCAAAAATATAACACGCACACACAAATGGTTGCGAGAAGCAGGCCCAGGTTCACCTCGAGCTGTAGCGCCAACTAAGTAAGTAAGTTACTGTATTCCAATTCAAAGAAAAAATCGAATCAACGTTTAAAAAATTGATATGTGGCAAACACGATTTGAGAAGAAGAATTTTTTTACCATTTTTAACACTAACTGAATTATTGGCAACTACCAACGATATAAATTCAATTTTTCAAAGTTTTATCAAACATTTCACTGATTTAAAAAAAAATTTCGAGAATACTTTTCAGTTCCTGATAACAGCATATTACTCGTAGTGAAACTAGCAGCGTATCGGCTATAGAGGAAAACCAGCTTACTGATATTTCTTGCGATTCAGCATTACAACATGTACACCAACACCAATCTTTACGAATTCTGGGTGTGCTAGAAAGCAATATCCTTTAACATTCGAAAGAGCTATTAAAGTATTAATTCAACTCTTGTTTATGCGAAAATTAAAAATAGAAATAAATTAGACGTAAAACGTGATTTAAGAGATCAGTTACGTTCGTTTGCTCCAAATATAAATAACTTGGTAGCTAAAAAACAACACCAGCCATCACATTAATTATTTTATTTATTAACTTCAGTACTTTCAATAAAAGTTTAATAAACGATATTCTTATAAACACAACATTTCTTTTATCTAAAAACGTAGCATTTTTACTTGTATCTGGGAGTTACTGCCCGAACACAATGCATGCCGCGGCCGCGTAGCAGTAGTAAAGAGGCCGCGCTGTCAAATGTTGCCGCCATGTACGCATAAAAATTCGCCCATAATGGTGCTGCGCGGCATGTTAAATAAATTCCGCTTTAAACTCAGCTGGTTGGAATTTTGTTGTTTAGATTGACAAAACATATTGCGAAAACTAATTTTCTTGTAAAAATTGTAACTAAAATAAAATAATATTTCACTTTCAAAACCTTTTTCTAAGTCGTCCCCATCCATTTTTTTAATTTTCAAGAGAGCTGTCAAACGCCGCGCGGCAAAAGTTAAGAGTTGGCCAACTTGTACTATGCGGCTGCGGCATATTACGCGGCAGCTACCTCATTGTGGGCGCACTATCGAGTTTCTATATATTTCTACTTTGACAGCGCGGCATGCATTGTTTTCGGCCAGTTACGTTGTTTATTTAAAGTTTATACCGAATGTTGTTAATTTTATTATTGGCAAGGGGTCCGATGACTGATAAATTCATTGACTGGGCATACGCATACGCTTTAAGGCTGAGAAACGTTGGTGTACACGATTACTGCAGAGTTATCTATTTAGATTCTTTTTGTCGTTGCTTTTGATTCACAGTATTTTTTTCTAGGTGTTTCTTATACTCATTGTTTGTGCGATCAATTTATTGCTAGTGTTATGCATTTGCAGTAGGTTTTAAAATTGGCTTCGGAAATTGATCGACTTATTTATTTCGTGAGATATACATTTTTCTATGACATCTGGATTTGAACCGTGATCTTTCAGCGTGATAAGTGATGACGACTTCCACTAGACCACAGCTTCCCAGCATCGTATTGTGTGTACGCTTAGGTGATGCATTCAAATTCGGTTTTCGTCATGGGTGACTAAGAACCCGAAATTAATGTACAAAAGACCGCAGAATAACAGTTTGCTCACAGCTTAGGTGTCATTGGGGCCTTTTTTATTTACGAGCGGGAAAGATGCAACAGTCAGTGGCGATTGGCTACCGACTTATGATAAGTGACTCTTTGCATTCGACATTTGAAGGAAATGATTTTATCCATCTATGGGTAAAACAAGATGACGGCGCACACTGTTAGAATTTCACGAGACACTCACCCCAATTATGCAAGTCGTATCTCGTATCTCACTTCAAGTCGTACTCGCATCGTATTGTATTTCGTTTGTTATTATGCAAGTCGTATGCGTTGAGTACGACTCCCTATAAGTTGCTGCGTGTTAACAGCGCATTACGTCGCACTTCAAACTGAACTTTTTGCTGTCAGTGCTGGTTTCCTTGCCGGCGAGGTCAAGGAGATGATTTATTACAACTGCTCCCGAAAGATGTCACCACAAACTAAATAGATTTATTCTTTTGAGCACATGAAGGAATATCGTTAAAAGGAATTATATTCACAGATTGTTAAGAGATAGTTGAAACGCAATAACTGCCAAATTCATTGTAATGTATATGTACATGTGTGTGTACATGTGAATTTATTTTTCGGATGTATTTTTCGAAATTTGAATTACAATTTTCTTAAACTAAATAAATAATTGACCATAGCAGTTTAATTAAACTGTTCTGTTGACAACCATTTGTCCATCTTTTAGATCAACGTGCTGTCCCTTGTGATGTCAACATTATTCTCTATAGCATATACCAAACCAAAGAATTGGTTGCTGTTTTTAAGTTTTTTAGAAAGTAAAAGTAATTTAAGTAGTAAAATAACTTCGAAGAACATTAAATGGTTTCCATTCAAGAGCTTACAATTGTTTATTTTCCATGTTTTTGCGAAATTCATGTAGAGTCACTTAAGAAATCACAGCCGAAGAAAATACGCCTAAAAACGTTGAAAATACGACTTAATACGACTTGCATAATAGCTGATATAGACCGAAAGTCGTATGCGATGGCATCCGATTCTTTTGACAGTTGAAAGTCATTAGCGTACGAGTATGTTCGTAGTGACACGACTTCCATAATAACAAAATACGACTATGTTCGTATGTGACTCTCAAATACGACTTGCATAATTGGGGTGACTATATAGCTGATACATAGTGTGCAATGTTTCATGGAACATAAAATGATTTATATTCGTTATGTGATGCCTTTATATTTGGACTTAAGGAAGCCATTTTACTTTTAATGAAAATGCATAGTAAACTGCAATAAGGTAATGAGGAACATCTTTATTAAAAGTTTTGTTTGACATGTTATTCCACCCGTAGTTTCAAAGTCAAATAGAATTAATTTGGTTTTAAATCTTGTTTTAATTTATAGCTGTAATACATTGTTAACTTTTACTTTCACCCCTTGTACATATACATGTTCATATATGTATATCTTAGCTCAATCGTTCGGTTTAGTTTTGTTGGCGGGCTCTGTATCTGTGTGAGTTCCAAAAGATCAAAACATTGCATGCAATACATACGATCGACAATATCAAAATTTAAACATTGACGATTTGGAACAGTTTTCGAGTTTCGCTTATGAATATCTGTGCAAAGTATAACACATGCGATCAAGTTATAAAATAAAAAGAAATCGACCGATACATGCAAGATGGCTAACAAAACTGAAAAAGGTAAGTTTTAATCACTTTTAGGTTGTATTCTAATTTTCTCATCGATACACAGATCGGATCTCAGCTTCTGCTATAAATTCTTTTTGAAAACTTTCATTATCTGTTGTAGAACGAAATGATCAAGTTATACCAATCCTATAAACTTTCAACTTGCGAAAGATTACACAGCTCATAAAGGATGGATATTGGATAAATAAACCTGCAGATAGCAGTGTCCTTCAAATTGAAAACCACATCCATATCAACGCACGCCATTGGGAGTGAGGTCAAACGATTTGGCAATGAACATAATGAATTTTATTTATGAACTTCACAAAGATAAAGATGAAAACAGTGATACATGGACGATGATATATTTCCCACCTCATATTTCAGTCTTTATTAATTTTGAATCCTTATTTTGAGGAAAACTTTTACAGAATTCCAATTGTAAATTTTTTGCTCTGTTATCAAAAATAGCAAAGGAAAAAAAACAGTGCAAATATTTATGTACATACATATGTGTATGTATCTGTTCCCGCTATTAATGTACACGTGCACATAAATTGGTTACATCCGCCCCATGCACAATCAACAACTATAACAACTCTAAATTTTATCATGTGATTTTGAATTTTTTTTTTTAAATATATTTTATCCATTAAAAATTTATAAAAAAAATCCACCGACATAATATTAATTTTGCGAATTCACTTTTGCACTTAAACTTCTGATAAAATGATGAAATATTTTACTATATGATAAAAAACAAAAAATACATACAAACACTGTCATAAAAGAAATCTGTGTAAGCTTACATTTTCATTGATGTACGAGTCTGTATTTCCTACGTAAAAGATGACTGCTGATAGTTGTAGTTTGTTTTCTTTCCCTTTGTATTTATTTAATTAACTTGTGTGTTGTTTTTGTTTTTTATTTGCACAAATACAAATAACATGCGTCCGCTGAAAGGGAGAATCACGAGCTAATTTATTGATATCCACAGTTGTTAGTATTGTTCGGTCGCGTTGTATATCAATTAGACACTATCGCTAGATCTCACACTTATTTTTACGTATTTGGGAAATTTCGAATTCCACAGACGCTTTTTGAAGAGAAAAAAAAGCGGAGCAAAACTTGTACCCGGAAATGTCTAACTGAAAGGTAATTAGATCAAACGTGGCTCCGATTTCTTATCAAAGAGATAGATACGCTCTCTCTGGAAGCTTTTTTCTTCGATGAATTGGGTTTGCGATGATACCACCGCACGACAAAAACGCACTAAACCCAATGACAGACAAGTTGTATTGTAATAGTAAGAAAATTCCAAATCCACTGGCGACAACGATTAATGTGACGCAAAATAATTACGTATGTTTTTTTTTCCATGTGCCTTTATCATAGAGCGGTGGTATAGCGGTAAGATAACAAAAAAAAAAATAAAACCAACAAATAAGAACCATTCATGACTCAAAAATTTTACCGCAAAAAAAAAAAACAATTTATTTAGCTGTAGTTCGGTGTTTTCGTTTTTCAAACACGCACTTCATTATATCCACAACCGATACGAGGCTTTTTAATTGTTTTCATTTTCTCATAATGAGTGTATTTGAAGTTTGATGAGATTAAACGAAACGGCACTACATATATAGAGGGGATAAAGATGAACCATGGATTGGGTCTGCTGCGGGTATTTGAGGATATAACTGGAGCGGTCTAGAATGACACGCATGACGCCCACTTTATTGTTTTAGATAATTTTCGTACAAACTCGTAGTATGGACGGATACTGCACAGATATCCTCAGATGTCACATTTGATTTGGGGGAGTAAACAAAATATACATATGTACCTATACATTTGTATATATATATGTATATGACATAACTAGGTCGATGGTAAAAAAAAGACAAACAAGGGTTTCTCTAATGCACAAGTACAAGAGCGACATGAAAAGAGCAGAATACTTAATTCGGTTTTAATTGCATCTGCCCTGGAATAGAAAAGTATGGGCGGGTTTTTTTTTCATTTTTGTCAACCCATATGTATGCCGTGCATGTGTTTTCTATTTGTTTTTTTTTTACTCAAATTACAGGAGGTTTTCTTTTATTTCTTTAATTGACACGAAAACCCTGTGAATGCGACGACATGAAACATACATTTATTTTATTCAAAATAGATAAAATGGTGTCATACTCATTATGGAAAGATACATACATACACACATAGATCACATGAGTAATAGAGTGTGCTTGTGATTTAATAAAAAAATCTAGTACTACAATGGTTAGATCAAAAGCCTGGTAAGCAGCTCAGGCAAAATAGGTATTTACTCTTATTTTAAGAAGGTTAGCTCTGTGATTATAGAGCCATTTCTCACAGGCTTTATTGAAGAACCTGCTTAAGATTTGATGCCGTACGTACATGAACCGCAATTCATAAAACCACGAGTAGATCAAATTTAATTAGGTATGACAGTTTTTTTGCTTCACGCTGTGATATTGGCGACTACATATACATACAGTGCCGTTCAAAAAAATTTTCTCAAACGATTTCTTACTTTTTCGGATGGCAACTCTTGGAATTTATAAGAGCTACGGTGTTTCATTGCACTAGGTAGTAAAATGTTGGAGACGGGAGGATACTTGCGCGAAGAGAACCCAAGGAAAGAATGAGCTCTGAATGCCTCTTACGGATGCTCCTAGAACTGAAGGTGTGATCAGCGTCGTAGCTAGGGGCTGGACAGGCGGGCGGCTGCCAGGGCCGCAATCCTCAGGGGGGCGCACTTTACAGAGCCACAAGAATACAAAACTAAAACATTATGCTAGGTTAACTCACTTAAAACAAATTTAACGGAACGGCGCGGCCCTTACATAACACATACAATTTGTACCGAACACTTAATAAAAGATAAAAAAAAAACTTTACACACAAACCAAAATTGTCTCGTTTTTTCACTTTCCGGCACACCGTGGCGTGGGTGTCTTCCCTTAATTTCTGCCCCAAAATTCACGGATTCTGAAAGTTCAAGGAGTGGGGGAAAAATCTTTAAGAGAGAGGTAAAAGTGTGAAAAATACAGAAACGCATTGAACAACGAAAAATGGAAAAAATGAATTTTTATGGCTAAAATTTACCGCATGTGGAAATTTCCTACTCTCTTGTTAGGTCCCACTTCTGTGACAAACTACGAAAAATTTTCGTACGGGAATACATTTGACTAATTTTGGTTCAATTTCGTAGTTTTGGACAGGTATGAGAACAGACTTCATTACTTGCCTTGTAGATTTTTTGAATGATTTCAGAAAAAATCAAATAGAGCTGTGTATTGATCCAAAAAAAAAATCTAGTAAACGAGCTGTCGATAAAACCGCAATTTTCTGAAAAGCGTAAACGAAATTTTAAAAAATGTTTGACGAATGGGCCAAGGATATCGCAGCCGTAATGACACCCCTTCAAAAATTTTAAATTCAGCTTTGTTGTATACTAGACACACTTATTCAGGAAATGGGACGATCATTTGAAAGTTTAGCTGCCGTAGCTTCTGACTTTGGTTTCCTAAAAGGACTTTCATTACACGAAACCTTCACTGAAGACGCTGCTGGTCTAGCATTAAAATACAAAAACCATTTGAAAACCAACTACATAGTTGTGTTTAGAGATTGAAAGATCATATTATTGTCATATTGGCCCCAGAAAAACCCTGAAAAGTAGGCTTTACGAGATTTTATAGTGCCTAAATGAACAAACTCGTATTTTAACTTTAAAATTTGTGTTGTTTCTCTTCCTAAAAAATAAGTCTTGGGGGCGCAAAATTCAAATCTTGCCAGGGGCGCTCATGACCCTAGCTACGACACTGGGTTTGATGGGCTGGGATGCTTCTCTGGATATGGAGAAGGTAGAATGGCCTCTTTAGAATCGAAAGACACTACGATACGAGGCCTAGAATATGAATTATTAAAAAACTTCTTTTGTATTTTTTTTTTTAGTTCTGAAGCTAAAAAGTGCTTTGAAAAAAACAATATGATGTGCTAAGCTGGCCTCCCTACAAGCCCAGACCTCAATCCAATTGAGAATATCTGGTCAGTAATGAAACTAAATATTGCAGGAGAGCGTCCAGTCAGAGTCAATTGACATCCCAAAAAATTTACTACCTTACCTGTATCCACATGGAAAAACCTATCTAAGTCAATGAATCACAGATGTGAGCAGTTATAAAAGCAAAAAGGCGACGTCAAGCAAAGTACTGATTAAATGGACAATGTTTGTTGGAAAATAAAGAAACAGCAATTATTAACCAATTTTCATTTATTATTAAAATTGATGAAAGTACCCAAAAACCCCATTATTCGATCTAACAGCATTTTGCTCCATTGACCATAGGTAAAAAATTCTAACACTCTTAAAGTGTCATGAAACGTGTGAAAATGCCTAAGAAAACAAACCTCATTTTAGAATATGTAGTTATCGCGACCAATTCGCCAGACTTCGAAAAAAAAATAGTTAGAGCAAAATTTTTCGAACGTGACTGTACTACGTATTCATCACTATAAAGATAAGGCCCTTGTGTTTGAAGGTCATGATTGTCGCGACGTGATTATTTTTACAGAAAACCATTTTCCAATTTGACATATTGTAAATGGATTACAGCTTAAGTTCGAGCTGTCAAAAGTAGAAGCAAAATTGACAACAGTGAACAATTTAAGTCAAAACAATTTTTTCGTAAATATTTTTATTGACTTTGGTTAGGCGTGTAGCTACGCATGCAAGAAAACACTCTAATTCAAAACCTAAATACAAATATTATTCGCAAAGAAATAATAATAATATGTTGCATGACTAGTTCGTTTCATATTTTCAAATTTAACCTTCACATAAATGGCGGGTTTGGGTTTGTTCTTAATGGAGATATTATTCCCAAATTGTTCTTCATTCGAAACTAGGTTGCTAGACATCTCATTTTATTACTTTTCTGTTCCTCTTATAGCGAGTTTACTGTTCATGAATAACTGAGGCACGCAAAGCCCTTAAAATTTGGCCGTATCGGTCGGCCGTTGTAAGATGACGGTGGGGTTGGTATGTAATTTAGTTGAAAATTCAAAATTAATTATTTCCTTTTTCTTTTTTTACTTTTGACCTAGATTCGTAGTTGGAGGAAGTGGATTGTTTTCATTGTTGATTTACTAATTGCCAGCTCAAAGAACAAAACAAAAAATTAATAAGAATAAGCAAAAGAAATTTGTAAAAATATGAAACGTGAATTAATTTACATTTACACAAAGTTGAGTTATGTTTTCTTAACTTGTTCCGGCTGAAAATATATGTTACAATATGTCATGCAGAGGGGAAACAAATGTGGAGTGTAGTGATTCTATATTTAAGGGGGTGGAATATTTGTACATACACACATTTTTTTTTCAAGGAATGACCTTACAGATTACAACATAAAAAATAAAATGAAGTAAGTAAAGTATGTCTCCTTTTTAGCATTTAAATTTGTTATAAAGGGTGTTCCATTTTGAACTTTCTGTATTGGCAGCACTGTAAATCAAGCAGCTGTCAAATGTGGTTTCAGTATTTGTAGTTTGGAAATTAATCAAATTAGAAATAATCGAAATTTACGGAACGGTTTCGGTTACTTTAATCGTCCTTTTGAGCGAAAACTTTGCGACCTAGTGAATAAATTTGAAGAGACTGGAAGCACTGCAGATAAAATACTGTCTGTGGATCATCGTATTAATTGAAAGTGTGGCCAAAGAGGGCTTTAACGAATTTTGGCTCAGGACTGAACCTACACCCATTTCAAATTCTGTTAACACAAGAACTTAATGGCAGAGACTATGATTAGCGAAGAATTTACAACTGGGTTTTAGCGCGGCAGGAAGTTGATGTTGATTTTTCACGAAAAATCTTCTTCTCTGATCGGACACATTTCAACAGCTTTGGGTATGCCGTATGCCAATAAGAAAAATGTCTGTATACTGTAGGAAGAAACACCACTATATACTCCAAAAGTATTCGTTTTGTGCCCATTTTGGTCAGGCAGCATCATTGGGTCTTAGTTTTTGAAGATGATGAGGGCGGACCTGTAACATTCAGTGATAGACGAGTATTTCTGCCACGGAAACCAAAAATCCGATGATTTGCTTAAAAATGTGTTTTTTTTTTCTTTGTAAAAAAACAGTTCGGAAGATTGATTTGCTTCACTCTTTACCTATATCTACCATTTGAACAAAATGTAATCTAATATCTATTCTTTGTGCACCGAACGATGTCATCTGAAAGCACGAATTGTATTTGCTAATGTTGTTCAAGAAGAACGAATTTAAATTTCGTCTGTTTGACATATGTATGTACATACAGTTCATACAATGTAGAACGACCATCGGCGGGCGGCGCAAAAAAAAAAACATTAAAACGTTGTATAAAATCACAAGAATTAACAAGAAATAATCGGACTAACGTACATACATACATACATATGTATATACGTGAATGGGTATGTAATTATTTGTAAATGTTCTCTCACTTCATCGTTATAAGCGACACAAACGATTCATTCTTCTCGAAAATTGGTCGTTATATCCGAACCGTCCTTATATACGACGACGTTATATCTGACGGTAGAATAGCTTAAAATATAAAATATAACGAAAATGGTCGTTATAAGCGACTGGTCGTAATAAGCGAGGTCGTTATAAGCGATTTCCACTGTATTAGCATATGTTCGTAAATATAATTTTGAATTCATTTTTCTGACATTAAAAATAGTAATGACTCTGGTGGAAAATTAAATGCCAGCAACACTCATCGGATGGATTCGGATTTAAGAAAACTGTCTAATCAATAATATCCAACTTTATTTTAACCATTTCAAAAAAATATATATTTCATACTTTTCAGGATATATTAACTTTTCGGCTATAGGAACTAGCCCAACAATCATTAGTTCATATCATAAAAATAACCTGTTCGTTTAAGTGCTAAAAACTCAAAAACTTACCTTCCGATTGAGCTGAAACGCACAAAGTAAATCAAAAGTTAGCTGTTAGCATGGTGACCATGCATTGCTGTAGTAATAATTTTGAGATTTTGGTTTCAGCGCCATCTATCGGAAAACTTGAAAACTTTTGACTTACGAACATTTCTCACTTCATTACAAATATGTTGTGTAAGTTTCAGTTTTATCGTACTTACGGTTTTAAAAATGTTCGAGTTCCAGCGCCATCTCTGGGAAAACTTGAAAATTTTTGATGTACGAACACTTCAAACATCATAAAAAGTATATAGTGTAAGTTTCAGCTCAATCGGTTAGTTAGTGTATGAGTTTTAATGTATCAAAAGAACAGCTCATTTTGATATATGTACATGGTGTTTCCAAGTAACTCGTCAATACCTTGGGAACTGATTCTTGGGTATAATCGAAGAAAAAAATCGTTGTACAGCAAGGGTCTATCTCCAAGGTGGTCATCATTTATCGAGATGGTGTACCTTGACCCATGCTAACACAAATATTTTACAAAAAAAAAATGCGTTATAAATATACCGTTTTATGGTTAGTTTTGAAATTTTGGAGTTCCAGCGCCATCTATCGGAAAACTTGAAAATTTTTGATGCATGTACGAACACTTTAGACATCATAAAAAGTATACAGTGTAAGTTCGAGCTCAAACGGATGGTTAGTTTTTAAGTTTTAAGGTTTTAAGAAATAAATATGACGCTGATAAATGACATTTTGTTGTTGCATACCAAAAGTGTGAGGAGGACTTAACAGAATCTTAAACAGTGAAATCGATAACAAAGTAACCTTATGTGTAAGGAAACAGCCGTGTAAAGCCGTGCTGTTAGCAACCTGGATTAAGACAAATGATACTCGCAAGATAATGTGGACAGTTCAGTAGCCTTGTGCGAGTTCTAGAAACCCAACTCTGAATTGATATTTAATTCATTACAAACTTGTCATTTATAATTCGATGGCAAACAAAAAACCGGCTTCACAAATATTTCCACAAAAATACTCACAAACATCCAGTAATGTGTCAAATAGGCCAGAGATGATTTTAGTTTAGTTAAAACAAGTCGATTAGAAAAAAATATTTCGAAGCAATTTATTTTCTAATCAGTGCCCTACTTACCTCTAATATGGTACTGTTTATTTAGTTTGTTGACAAGGATAATGCTCATACACAACTCTATGTTTGTATGTTAAAGCTACGCAATTGATCAATCGATTAATTCTTAACTGTCTTGTTTAACCCAAATACAACCTGGGGAGCAATTTAAAGTATCTACTACTGTCCAATAAAAAAAAAACAAGCAGTAGCCGTTAAGAAAATTAAGTGAAAAAATAAACACATACGCACACGCACAATTCATTACAAAGAGACGAGTTTCGCTTTATCATAGACGAGGGACGAGAACCATGCCATGTCCCACTGATTAGATAGCATATTCAATTACTCATGCAATTTAAATGTGAGCAGATAATTACCTAAATGCGACAACGTATCGCATTAAATTTGAACGCTTTTTCTTCTCGAATACGCCTCCTCCTAGATTAAACCTACCACTACTTATGCTGGAGTATTTTATTTAAATTGATTACAAAACTAACAGTGCTGTGACTGGACGAACTTGGCATACAAAGTATTCTATGGTATTATTTCTCATCAGTTTGCACGTGTCAATCAATCAGATACGCGTACCTTAAGAAAAAAAAAACAGCTGAGTGTTTTTTTATTGAGGCAACGAAAATGGATTTCTGTTTGTTTTTTTAAAAGGGATTTTCTGTACTTAGTAGTCAATCAATCACCAAGGCTATTGCTAAGAATGTCTTCATCTAGTTCACTATAGAGGAACCTTCTTACTTAGATACAAAATGAAATAAACACAAATCTGCAGAAGCTTGTCGTACATAAAATTCGATACTTTTAGTAAGTCAGTCAACGCCCACTTGAGATATAATCAGTTCGCCGCCGCCTCGAAAGCCGCCAAATTAAGTCACGAGATACAAAACGAGTTGAGTGTGATTAAGCATTTGTACGTGTTGTTAAACTGGCTTGTGGGAATAAAAAAAAGTCATCCAACTTAAGCGCTCTTATCATCAAAGCGTGCTTTGAATTTTTATTCTTGTTGACTTAATCTTGTGATTGGAAGTGCAAGACTTAAAGGTCAGCTATATATAAAATAACCTACATTTGTAAGTGACCTTGGACAAGTGACCTTTTTGTACAAAAATTGGTTGAAATCAGAAATTGGTCGTAATAGCTTTTGCCAATTTGATTATCTATCAAAGCGTTCCTTTAATGTTTGTTTGGGCATTTCTGAGGAAATACGTGTTATAAACACAAAAATAAATTATACACAGTAAGCAAAACTAAATAAGAAACTACAGAGTTCAAAAGTGGGCGGAATAGTGAAGAATTAGCCAGAATGCCCCTCAGCTACATATTATGTAGAAACAGTATCCAATAAAAGGTCTAACAACAAACGTTTCAATGTTTATGAACCGAGATAATACATCTGTGAGAAATGCAATTTTTTATTTTAGAATTCACACACGTTAAATGGGATATGAATACCCTTATCATGTTTACAGCAGAACAAGAACGAGAGACAGACAGATTGGGGTAGTAATAGGAAACTCAGATGTTAGGTTTCAACCAATTCTATGGGTGGTGTCCAGGATAACTAGAGAGTTGTGTATTATTGAAAGCTTTTGCCTTTGCTTATGATTCACAGAAGTTTTTTCCAAATGTTTCCAAGTCAAAGTCAGAAAGTGGTCTCCGGAAGGAAGAAACGCTGCAACCGCAGTTTAATTATTTAACAATAGGTTCTTTAAGCTAACTTACTTTAATATAGAACAGAGGTTCTCAAACTTATTTCATCGACCGCCCATATTTAGAATCAATTATTTTCTAGCGCCTTCTAAAATTGTTCACTTTACCATATCTTAAAAATCACAATCGCAATCTTTACTATTATTATAAAGCGGAAAATTTTGTATATAAGGGGTAATCTCTGGATCTACTGAACCGATTTAAAAAATTCTTTTACTAATAGAAAGCTACGCTATCCCGAAGGGCTATAGGCTATTTTTTCTATTTGTTGTAGGAAACATAAAAAAATAATTTTTTCTACCTATTTTACTTTGGCGGCTATCATTTCTATCTTAAACCAGATTACCAGATCAATTATCTGCCATGTGAGTAACCTGTCTGATTGCGTACACGGGCAAAGCCGGGCGGGTTAGCTAGTCATTAATAAATCAAGTTTAAATATAGCATGTCATATACACAGTCTGTCAAATAATATCCTGGATACGATACGGACGAGATATGAGGTGTGTTTGTCAACTTTTATTAACACAAATGGAACATCTGTCAAATAGTAAAAGTTGGGGAAAATCCTCTCTTCTTCTTTTTTAACTATTGAATATTTTCACGAAAAACTAATTTTCTTTTATTTTGTTAACAAGAAGTGATTGACATTTCACAAATTGTCAGATTGCTGTTTGAAGGATGTACCTCGGTGACTCCATAAAAAAGATATAGCACGATTTCGCCAGAGGGGAAATTTTTTGACACTGTCATTTGGCTCTCTCTTCTCTTGATTTTTGACAGTTGTATGTAAATTTTCATAAATTAACAGGTTACCAAACACACCTATGGTATCTCAGCAACCCAGAGCGCCATCTATTTGCTCGAACATGTGGTTTAATGTCAATTTCATGACATTTCGTTGACATTTAACAATTATAAAAATTATTTTTTCAGAACACATTTGAAGTTGAAATTTTAACATGGAACATAGAGCGTTCATTAGTAATTTCCACGCAAAACTTGGCAGAAATGCATTAGAAACATTTTGAATGATGCGACAGGTGTACCGTGATGATTATTTGAGTAGAACAGTTGTTTTCGATTGGCATAAACGTTTTCTGGGCGGCAGAGAGACGCTGGATGATGAAAAATACACAGAAAGCCAATTTCAGTTCGGAGAACTGAAATACTTCATGCAATACTTCATTGAGAATGATGAAAGAGTCCTTAAACATCAACAAAGAGAATATTCGAACCATTTTTCAAGAGGATTTGGGAAAAACAAAGGTCTATGCCAAATTTGATTCACACACATGATGATGATCAAAAATTGATGAGAGTCTGGCATTTTAGAGATGTCATTGCGGCTAAACTTCAAGAAAACAATTGTTATGCATGATGAAACACGGTATTTCCAAAACGATCCAGAAACCAAGCATCAAAGGGAGGAATGGAGGTCAAAAGTTCCTTCAAAAATCAAGACCATGCTCATTACACTCTTCGATAACAAAGGAATTATCCACAAAGAATTAATTCCAACTGGTCAAATAGCTACTGCCGCATATTATCTCGAAGTATTCAAGCTTTTGATGGCCAGAATCCATCATATTCGACCCGAATATCGCGATCCAGAAAGTTGGGTTCCTGTTGCACGATAATGCACCGATACACACAGCACTCATTGTTCGTCAGTTTTTGGCTTAAAATAAAATGTGTGCGTTAAATTATCTGCCGTACTCACCTGATTTGGCACCGTACGACTCTCTTTATTCTCGAAACTAAAATTGAAGTTAAAAGGATGCTTTTTTGATGACATTCCGACCATTTCAGCAGCTCGAAACGGGCACTGGAGGCAATTCCGCAAAATGAGCTGGGGCATCACTATTGAATCGCTGTAACAAGTGCATTGAATCGGGAGGAGAATATTTCGAATAAAAACACCGAAAAATAAACAGTAATCGTGTTTTAACCCTTTGTTGACCAAGCTATTAAAAAAATTTATAATCTCCATTTTTTTGGAAGAATTTTTTAGTTAAGGATATTTTAAGATGGAAAACAAATTTTTGAATTTTTCAATGACTCATAGGAATGAAACATGAATATGAAAGTTATAAAAAAAAAAATGTTTTTTTTATTTAACTATGATATTTTTTGCTTTCGAACACATAAGCATTTAATAAAATTAAGTATCGAAAGTGTGTAAAAATACCAATTTAGTTTGTTAGTACCGAAATCGAGTAAAATTAATTTCTTCAAAGTCTAATATGCTGTCAGAAAAACCGTTATATCTGTGACTTAATTAAGGTAAACATACATAAAAAACAAATTTCATTGAGGTTATATGATACTTAAAAGTCTTGTTTGGTCTTAGTGTCGAAATATGTTCCTATAGGGATTTCATTTGAAGTAAAACATGCTAGTACTTATAAGAACCGTCGGTCAACAAAGGGTTAATTATGTTTTCTAGAGCCAGTCTGAGTCTTATCTTGTTTCTGAGATCTACCTTACATTTCAAATGAGGCTGTTCTAATGAAAGCAATCGAACCCAACTTGAAGCCATAAAGCTTAGACAGATTCATGGAATAGAGATATAGGGCGAGTTCGTAAACGCAGTAATCTGCGAAAGTCCAATCACATGCCTGCTTTGTGCCTGCAAATCGAAAACAAATTTTCGTCTGCGCGCAGACGACAAGCAGGCTGCAGTAATTTTACTAAATTGTGTTCATAATCGTCATGAGAGCGCAGAGAGTTTTAAATATTATTCCAAGAGAATTAGCTATGCCGAAAAGAAAGTGGAAATGCACATAGTTCTTGATAGGCAAATGAAAAGAAAAGACAGCTTCTAATAATTAATATTTGTAAGCTTAGTGTATAACCGTTTAGTGCCTAAAATCATGAATGTAATGATCACTTTAGAAAAACAAGATGATGAAACATACAGGGTGGTCCGGTTTGGAATACAGATATTTCGGGATCTGATTCATTGGTTCATGCTATGAAAAAATTCGTATGGGAGGGGGGTCTATCTTCAACATCCATTGAGCTACAGGGTGTTTAAAAAGAATCCCTTAGAGAAGTTGGTTCCAACAATTATTCAATTATAATTTCTAGTTTATTAAACTTAGAGCAACCAAAGTGGACACATATCATAGACAATTGATAACTGTTTACAACAGTTAAAAAATATTACCATCCGTGCTTTCGTTTTCGAGATATTTCTCTTCAAATACAGATTTGTTTATTTTTTCTTAACCAATTTTTGTGAAAATCGCATTTATTTCGGCAAAGTGTGCTTATAATTCTATTTTTACTAGGTATTATTAATTTGATGCGCCATAGCGTCACCTACAAATTAACTTTTCAACGTTTTTACCTGAAGCTTACAGTTTTGCAAGTATAAGGTTAATTTAGTCACAAGAACCATTCAAAACGAGCATTATCTTGTATAAAATATCCACCATCAGACTGAATACAAGCTAATACTCATTTTTGAATAGTTCTTGTAATTAAATTTACCTTATACCTGTAAAAGCGTAAGCCTCAGGTAAAATCTTTCTAAGGTGAATTTGTAGGTGACGGTATGGCGCATCAAAATAATAATAGTTAAAAAAACTATAAGCACACTTTCCCGAGATAAATGCGATTTTCACAAAAGTTATTAACACTAATCAATTCTCTATGAAACGAGTCCACTCTGGTTGCTCTAAGTTTAATACAGTCGAAATTATTTATTATTTTTATTATTTTGAATAAAGTTTTACATCTATCTGACATCTAGTAAATGATTGTTCATTTACATTGACATGCATTGCACGAGATATAACAATAAAAAAATAAGATCACTATCTTGATACTTTTGGTTGGTTTTGGTATAAGATATAAGAGATTTATACATACTTATGGCTTTTTTTTTTAAATTAAATTGCATAAATCAAAAGTATAATTGAATAACTGTTGGTAGGTACCCACTTCTCTAAAGGATATTTTTTAAACACAAAAATATAAATATTGAATTAAAATAATTTATTGTTTTAAATCACATTACATACTTCGATTATTTCGTAAAACTAATTTGCCTGCTTTCATGCAGATGTTTTTTTTTGTCTGCAATATCTGCCCGACTCCAACTTGTGTACTGCATATTTTGGACGTTTACGAACGTACTATATTTTTTTTGCCTGCGTAAGTTCGATTTGTTTTTCGCTTTATGAACGCAAGTAATACAGTCAGACGTTAGTCAGACGTTTACGAACTCGCCCATAATTCCACGTTTTCTCATATTGTTTGTATCTTTATTCTTTGATGGTCTGTTTTGACGCACCAAATTTTGAAGAGTTTTTCTCATTCATTCTTTATTCATCTGCCCTGGTACAAAGATAGCTCTATACCCTGATCTTTCACTTATGTTAAGAGTTTATTTTAAACGCTTGCTAGATGTGGTCAATGTCCGAATTCTCAAATGTTTTCAAAGGTCGATTTCTTGATGTCCTTTCAACACACAAAAGTTCACCTGGATTGCCCAGACAAGATATTTCCCCTGTATATGTTATGTCCAATAAAATAAGCCATAACGACTGAAATAACATCTTCAGTAATGAATGTTCGATTCGGCAACCCTAGGCATACTGTCTGACAGGAAATATTATAGAACAGCTTATATACTCGAAATACGACATTTCATAACAACAAAAAAACGTGATAAAAACCCTCAAGAGTAATATTATTTTCTCTCGTAATGCGTTTGTCCTTCGAGTTATTACCTTAGGCTCTAGTCTACTTTTATTCCTCCACTGGTTATATTGGATTGCCCAGCCTAGCAAAAAATTAATGGATTGTGAAATATTCAATACATTAACTAATCTTTAACATCAGCGGTATGCTTATGTTGCTTCAATTTACGACAACTATAACTGAAACTAAATATAGTATAATCCGAATCAAAATTAGAATTATACTTACTTTGATTATTGCGGCCTTATAACGGTGGTCCGCTATAGATACATCGTATACTGAAATTGAATATAAAATAAAAAAAAAACAATTATTTAACAGCTTCTTACAATAAAAATAAATGAATGGTTATTAAATTACATGCATCTTAAATCTCATTGCATATGTACATATAAACAGATTACAATACACGGCTACGATTATGCATTTGTGAATTCATGTCCATTTATTCGAAGAAAAGCTACAAAATCAGTTGAATTTAATTTAATGAAAATTTTCATAGCTATTTTGTACTATTTTGCATATTTTTTAATTAAAATAAATTGCATTAAATAAATTGCTTGGTGGAAAAAACCAACTGTCCGTTCCACTTAAGTAGCAGTATGTGTATGCTCTATTTTACAATGTGTTCGAGTATATAGAATAGAAAAAAAAAAACAAAATTGTTGGCGTTTACAAATTTTTATTAGTCATTATTTTAATTATGTACATAAAATATTACTCATTTAAATCATTACATTAAATATAACACAATTCTATTAGATTGAAATTGAACTATTTTCAACTACTTGTCAATCATTTGCACAACCAATGCGTTCCCACTAAGACTGTAAGCATTCGCAACAAAAACTGTCCATGGCTCACGTCAGAAGTCGATTACTTCATTAAATATCGTAATAGACTGTATAACAAGTGGAAGCATAAACCTTCGCCTGCCAACTGGTGCACCTATAAAGTGGCATGCAACAATGCAACTAACGCCATTCGTATTGCTAAAAGAAACTTCTACGCTTCTAAATTGGACACGTCGCTGCCATCCAAAATATGTACTTTGGAATAATTTGCGGCAGATTGAAGTCTCTTGCAAAAAAATAGTTCTGTGTATGATTTTGATCCTGACGAGCTCAATAGTTACTTTCTGGGTAGTTGTACTGAGACGAACAGCTTTAATTTTAATGTTAGTGCAGTTTCTCCATGTATCAGAATGGCTAGCTTTCAGGCGGTAACGGAGAGTGAGGTAATAAATTGTATTTCTACCATTCGGTCAAATGCAATTGGTGAGGATGGCATTCCAATTCGCTTCATTAAGCTAATACTTCCCCATATAATTAGTCATCTCACTCATATTGTAAATCACTGCATCACTACCTCAATTTTTCCTCAGGCCTGGAAGATTGCTAAAATCATACCAGTTGCAAAAAAAACCAACGCTAACTCTGTTAGTGACTATAGGCCCATCAGTATTCTTCCGTGCCTATCAAAAGCCTTAGAGAAAATCATTGCTGCACAGATTCAAACTCATCTGTCACTTAATCGGTTATTGTATCCTCTGCAATCTGAATTTAGAGCTAAACACAGCTGTTCTACGGCCATGGTCAATATCTTAGAAGACATAAGACGTGACTTTGATAAAGGTTATGTTACGCTTCTTTGTCTACTCGATTTCTCAAAGGCTTTTGATAAGGTAAACCACGAAATCCTTTGTTGGAAACTGAAGCATCTTTTTGGGTTCAGCGAAACAGCCGTGAAACTTCTACAAAGTTTCCTCTCTGATAGGTCACAAAGGGTGGTTACTAGTGAAAAGTTCTCTGAGGTTAAACCTTTAACTCAAGGTGTTCCGCAAGGATCTATCCTGGGATCTATATTGTTTTGCATATTTATAAACGATTTGCCTTCTGTTTGCAGACATGTTTCCATACATTTATATGCTGATGACGTACAACTCCACTTGGCCAAGCCCATGAGTAGTATTGTTGAACTGGTCACCAATCTGAATGAAGATTTGTCTCAAATCTATTCTTGGTCAATGATGAATGGACTGCTGCTAAATCCTGTAAAGTCTTTTCAATTTCGAAGAAGATATTCGACCTCAATCTTGTACCAGACATATGGCTATCAGTGTGCAAATTGAAGCTTGTAGAATTTGTTACCTCTCTTGGCTTTATCATAAATCGCAACTTGTCTGCATATAATCACACCAACGTTGTCATTGGTCGTATTTACGGATGTCTTCGGAAGCTCTGGTTAACTGCTGACTTTACTCCCACTGAAACTAGACGGAAACTCATAAGAACCTTAGTCGTTCCTATTATTACTTATGCTGAAGTTGTCTATAGTGGTCTTGACTCCTTGTCTCAGCGGAAACTACAAGTAGCCTTTAACGATGCAGTGCGTTATATATACGGCCTTCGTAGATATGATCACATTTCGGAACATTCTAGAAGGTTACTGGGCTGCACTCTGAAACAATATATCGATGCCGGAAATTGCCTATTTGTTTATAATATCATCAAAAGTCTCCTACATATCTTGACAATAAGCTGTATTTCGCCCGTTCATTAAGGAAGGACCTTTAACTTAACTCTACCTTGCTTCAATTACCTTAATTCATCTCGCCTGTTTTTCGTTCATACCATTAGATTATGGAACTCACTGCCCTTGAATATCAGGGGTCTCTCAAACGCTGTAAGCTTTAAAAATGCAATCTTTTTCATTCTTATTTCTTATCAAGATCTTCTCTCTTTTTTTTTCTCTTCTGGTATCTTGATTACTAAATTAGTTATATATGTCATATCATACCTCATTATACATAATATGAATCTATATTCTAAGTTTATTAACGCTAAGTACTATAAAAGACTTGTCTTAATGTACATACCTTTTTATAACGAATAAATTGAATTGAAATTGAAAAAAAATTAAATTGTTAATATTGTCAGGCACTACTTAATGTTTCCCAGTACAAGAATAGATCTTAATTTTTTATGTTTTTAACATAACTTTCACATACAAGAACGTGTAAAATATATAATGGAGAATACAAATCCTCTTTTGGATTTAAAGCTTGGTCGAAGCAAGTCGCCTTTTCGTAAGTTTCTCTTTTTTTCCAATTCTTTAAGTTCAGAGTCGAATATTTTGGTCCTTCGAGCCGGATGGGGTTGGCTCTCACCTTGTATTTTAAAGTCTAAGAGCGGTAGTTATCGACCGCTCATAAATTGCTATTAAAGTTGAGAGGCTCTTAAGTTAAAGTTTTTGTTTGTCATTCATCGACCACTAATAGGTTTCTGTCTATGCTGTCTATGTACTATGTTACTTCGAATTTGAGAGATCTTAATTTTCGGATTTCGAAATGCGCTCTTTTTTGAACATTCGAAGTCAATGGCGCTTTTTTTCGAACATGTCAGTGACATGTAAATATGGGGATGATGCAACACAGCTGTAAATGGTGAAATTGATGTTCGTGGATACATTTTTTTTTTTGGCAAATTTATATGGAATTAAATAGTGGAACAGAGAACATGTTCACTAAATTCATTATAATTTTCTTTTGCTCGCCGAATGAATACAGATTTCTTTCTTTTCTACCCACTTTAAAAATCCACAGAAATAATTTAAATTTGAAATGGCAGCTCATTGCGAATAATTTCGAAGTTATCTAAGATATTAGCAGCGACAATAATAATAGTCTCTGGTATTATTGCTAGCAACCTAAGAGTGGTTGGGACCACTCATAAGTCTTATGAGCGCTCATAAATACGCACTAATAGCGGTTGGTGAATAGGTGTATGAGGCTCTTAACTTATGAGCGGTCGATGGGTACCTGGCTAAATGTTAAATGCAGCTTCTCTGGGTACGAAAAATTACTTGCGATGAACCCGTTGACCCAATCATCTTCGACGAATGGAACGTCATTAACGCGGACCTCAAGACCATTCGTCTTCCTTGGTGGATTGAAATGACCAGCGAAACAGAGTTCATTGAATTTCAAGGTTTTAGTGATGCTTTGGCAAGAGCTTATGGTGCCGCTGTCTACCTTCGCATTAAGGACCGTCAACACCGGGTTCACATGAACCTACTCATTGCCATGTCGAAGTAATTGATCGCACAAAAAAAAAGGAAACATCTGAAGAAAACTTCTGTGAATCATAATGCAAAGATAAGACCTTCAATAATACACAACTCTCCAGTTATCCTGGACACCACCCATAGAGTAATTTGGAACCTAACATCTGAGTTTCCTATCAACACGTCGATCTGTCTGTCTCTCGTTCTTGTCTTTCATGTGCTCGCGCTGTGTGTAAACATTATGAGGGTATTCATATCCATTTTAGCGTGTGTAAATTATAAAAAAAGGGAAACCTTCGTTCGGAACAGGATTGGAGAAATCCAACACGTCTTGTTTCTTTATTTTTAAATCGTTGTTTTTTTAAGGGAATAAAAAATTATAGCGTGCGCTGAATTTTATGAGTACCATGAACTACAAATTACTCGTAAGTTTATTTAGAATTCATTTCATATCCCAAATATAAGTAGTTCCTATGTCCTAAGCTATAAGATCATAGAAACACAACCTTTAATACCATTCGATTTTTTGGGTTTTTATTATTGCTTTTTTTTTTTGTTATTCTTCCTCTTCTTCACTTTTCAATGTTGTGATATCATAATTTTCTACCAAATGCCACTTTTTTATTTGAACATAGTTTATTTGAATTGCTACCACTAAAGTTAACCCGTAAATTTTCCATCATTAAAACAATATCTGTTGTACGAGAATATTGTTGATTGTGGGGATTTCGAATTATATGGACAATATTAATAAAAATAAAATAAAACTATTATGACGCATTTTTCGGTTAGGCATACTCGTAACAAACTATTAACGGTGTATGTAAGATATACTTTTAATATTTGAAGTGAGCTCATGTTATCTACGAAAGCTTTATATAAAAGTATACATTTGAAATTATTTCCTGCATATCGTGACTCATCACTAAACAAAAATGTTATCAGTCTTTGGGGCTTGGGAAAAGAAATAACATGTAAATTTTGTTTTTTGTTTGTAAATAAATAGTAGTTTCTACAATCGTAAGTAAAATAAATTTAAGTACAAACACCACTGTGATTAATTTCTTACGAATATGTTAAAATTTTTGATTCGATAACATTCCCAATAATTTCATACGAATCGAGGAGTGTTTTGAAAAACGAGTGGAGTTGTAATCAAACAAGTTTCGAAGTTTTCAATTTGGTGAATTTGCCCGCTTAAAGTGAAACTCAACACGAATTTAAGTTTATATTCAACTCAGTCCACCTTTTTCCATTAGGTTCAGCTTTAAAGACCAATTTGCAATTCGTTTGAAATTACACGATGATAGATTGAAGCTATACAAAAAGTAAATTAGGTAAATTGTGCTGAAAAAGTTATCTTCTATAGTCGTGCATCGAAGTAGGTGAGGAGTTAACCCACCTAAGAGTAAACATTAACTCCACCAGTGACATCATAGTAGAGATTCGATAAAGACTAACTAGGAAATCGCAGCTACTATAGTTTGACAATTAAATGGGTTGAAGACGAAATACATGTTTAAAAAAACACTTGCCCTGCCGCCATATTTATAATGCCAAAGAAGACCGACCCTTCCTTTTAAGGACGAAGATTTTGCGGATTAAGTACTTAAGTTATCACCAAGCAAAGAAAACTTAAGCAAACTAAGAAATTTAAAACTAACATTAATCTTAAAGGAAGAGGTAGCAAGTACTTAAATCTAAAATTTAAGAGTAAGGTACTTAACGATAAGTTCTTTTAATTGAGTTAACAATAAGAAGGAAATAGTGGGTAAAATGATGATGTGGTTGGTAGATCAAGAGTGCGTTCTGTAGTGTTAATCTACTGCAATGAAAATTGAAAAGGTTAGGAATGCTGTTGGCCTTTTGCATTGGTTCGTGGAACCCACAATTAGTACAATGAAAGACAAGATGAACAAAGGGAACAGACCTGAGATTACGCGGATTTGTATTATGGGAGATCATTTGAAGGACCGCTGGACAGTCGATGTTACCTGCTAAGAGCTGTTGAGTAAAAAGTATATCGGCAACATCACGACGTTTTTCGAGAAACTGAAAATTGATCAGTTTCAAATGGTCTCTATAGGATGGAAGATTGTAGCTGTCAACGCAAGGAAGACCGCGAAGGGCAAACCAGATGAACCTACGCTGGATTTCGTAATAAGGGGACCATACTTGGCTGGCATATTCACACAGCGGCCTAACAAAGGCAATAGCGATTTCGCGTCATATGGGTTCAAAAACTCTTTAGACCAACGTTGCACAAAACCAAGCACAGAGTTGGCTCTGTAAATAATGCTTTCAATGTGGAACTGGAAGTTGAGTTCTTTTTTCACTGATAATACCCGAATCTCGTAATGAAGTGACCAAGGAAACGGGCTCGTTGCAGAGAAAGTAAGGTCTGGGAGGTATGTTGGGAGACGTTTACGAGAGTATGTGATAGATTGGCATCTGTTCACATTGAATACTAGGAAGTTGCTTATTGAGTCGGTTTCAGTTCTTACAAAATATAGAGATAGAAATGCTGGAACACTGTCTTTAACCTTGAATTTCATGTCACTGAATAGTATATACACTAAAGTCCAACTTATTTTTACACTTCGAAATAAGGAAGATTTTTAGTAACTTTAGGGCTTATTTGGGGATTATTATTGCCTAAATAGCTTTAACTTTTCTATCTACACAAACTGTGAAATAAGAATAGTATAATATGCATGTGTAATCAAATACTTAGCCAGCTCTGAAGACCCAAAAGAAACTAACCCTTGATATAATGGAGCTTTCACGACACAGTATCAGGTTTCTCTTACTCCATTTTATTTGTCTTGCCTTACCTATAAAACTCATGACCACTTTGTTAAAAGAAATTTGTCCAAGCGATACAATATCGCTTATCGATGGATTAAATGTATGGCAATGAGTTTATGAGCTCAGCGGACACAGCGTCGTGAATAACTTATTTATTTTACAGTTCTCCAAATGATAAACGTGACTCCAAGGAATAAACTAAATTCATTAGCACCGTGGCCACCACATTCAATGTTACTTTTTTGTCTAAAAGCTCACTGGACCTTCCCCAATATCACTTTTATCGATTTATTGCCGATTGCAACAGTTAAGTCGATCATTAAATATACGATTCAACTCCACCTTGAACTTAAAAATGAAGTCATCCCTACTTCTTAGCCGCATTTTAACTGTTCACAATAAGTCCCATAACATTTAGCTTCAAATCGATATATTTTCATTTTTAATAAATCTTTTGCTCAATGTTATCTGTCGACTATCAGTCATGGTTAAATAAACAACAACCTGCCGTTAGCGATTGGGACGTGCCATTCAAAAGTGTAACACTCGGTTAAACCCACAGCCCGGACAGATTGAGGGCCACTACTATAGTCACACAGTACGGCACACTCCGAAGGAAGGAACCAATTTTTTTTTTTAAATAAACAATAAAACAATTGAACGAAAAAAAAAATATCCATAAACCAGTAGAGAGTAAGTATCGGTAACTCAAGCGTATCTAATTAACCGTCGCAATCAATTACAATGTGACTTTGCCACAAAACTTGAACACAGACCCCGGCAGTAGTGTACTTCAAATCTGAAACCCATATTGTACAATTGTCGGTTTTCGCATTCTGGATCCGAAACGAATACGACTACGATGTCGCTGTGCTCCGCTCGATGGAACTGTGTCAGGTTCGCATCCATTATGTGGGTCTACCTTCGGAGACGAACTGAACTCACTCAAGGTCTTCTGTTTGGAAGTGGGCTGGAACAATGCACGCTAATACGTGTATATGCACAGCCGTTGTCGACATCGCCTCAGTCGACGTTTGTTTATTTCTGTATGGATCTGTTATCTGTTTGGTGAAATTGAATTTCGTTTCAGAATAATATTAATAATGTTTTACAACCTTAAAGCAAAAATTGATTGTATAGTTAGTAGGTACCCTGCTTCGTTAAGAATATTCTCCCGCTGTTACTCTTAGATAAGTGGTTTAAATGCATACGTTATGTCACAGATACTACTCGTATTAGAGTAATTTTCGATTTAATTGCAAGGCTGTAGAAGTCTGGCCCATGGTTGCATGTCTAGGTTCAGACATTTCTCCTTCTCTAAACCACGCAGCATTTTTATGGATTCCTTCGGTTTTTGTTATTGTGGTTTGTGACTGCATAGTTCTAGGTGATATTTTTAACCTAACCACACGCTGATTTTTGCTCTCGTTGTGGTTGTAACTGGCACAAATAGCGGCGAATTAAAAATAATTAGAATGTCTCGGTCACGTTATCATTTTACAGAAATATGATAATATAATTATGTACTCTAGCTGCAGTAGAAGAGGGTTAAAGCAACAAAAGTGGTGATTTGAGGCGTTCAGATTTTCTTATTGAAATTTTATAAAGAGTTTATAAAATGACATTCTTGCTGGAATGATGTAGCAATGACAGTGTGTAGCTTAGAATGAAAAATGACAATAATGAATAATGGCGAAAATGATGAGGGTTGAACTTTTTCGTGGATTCAGCTGGAATAAACGAAGATGACGCATTAATGATAAATGTCTAAGCAAATATGTAGGCAAAAAATGTCATTCCTAGAATGATAGTATATGTATAACATGGAATAAAATGATGAGAAATGACAGTCTAGGAATATAATTTCAAAAATGATAGTGTGTAGCCTACTTTATGGTATTTTTATATAAGAATAATGAGCTACTCTCACGGTGTTTTGTTGAATTTCCTAACATATGTAGAGAATCTTGTCATACTTAATATATAGGGTTGTCCTCCAACTTTATTCAATAAAATTCAAAGGGAAATTCTAGCCATTACATTCACTTCCACAAGTATCGAGAGTTTCAAGCGAGACCTTCGTAATTGAACATACATGAATATGTCTTGACCTTGCAACGAAGCATAAGACTATGACCCTAGTAAGAAAGCCTAGAAGTATGAATCAGGACCTATTCCTTACCAACAACACAAACAAATTATGAAAGATAACTCCCTGGCAGCTGTAGAGAAAATGGAAAGAAATGGTTGAGCATCTATCTCGAGTGAGGCACCTAATTGAAACCCATTCCACAAGATGTTTCTGTGTCGAGGTTCATATACATACATCTACTAAGCTGCACTAAAAGTGTGTACTTGCAAACTCCAAATCAAACTCTAAGCTAATAAAGGATTGTAAAAAAAAAATTTGCGCTGACAAAATGTTGAACTAAAAACCTACACGGGTCATCATGATTTATCGATGAACGAAAAAGCTGATGAACTAGCAGGAAAGTTGATTAATTTCACAATCAACACAATCGGAAATATCATAAGAGTAGTTAAGACCGCATATGAAACCAGATAAGGAATGTACTTAATCTGGTATGAAACAGTGGCTACATCCTATGCAGACAGGAACTAGTTCCATCGAGCACCGCGAGGAAGATGTGGAGAGTATTCAAATTTTTTTCTACGATTCCTTACTAATTTCTTCGCCACACAGTTTACAGAGGAGAGCAGTACGGGCCCGAGTTGAGCCTTACGTGAAGAGGATCTCACTTTACCATCACCAACCAGTCAACCAACTCTCACCATTCCCAGATGCAACAATAAACCAGAAGTAAGCTTTTCTTTAGCCAAGGCAGAATATCTGTTTTCTTACACCGATTTTATTGCGCCCGCTCAACTTTTTAAGTATACATAGTTGCAAATAAAGTTTTTTTTTTCATTTTGTTTGATTTTATCTATATACACTGGTCGGCATAAGTATTTTGGCGAAACATTTTGGTGATTATTGAACCTGGCTTTGCTTAGTATCGTTATATAACGGTGCGAAAATGATACGCAAAACAAAGTATCTATTTTAGCTATATGCATGCCAAATTTTATATTGTCTACCTTTTGCATTCTCTTTCTGCTGATATGAATGCATGCAGGCGACGAATTTTTGCGTGGCATAAGTATTTCGACGCAATCTTTGTGTAAATGTTTTTACACTTTTGAGCACGTGAAAACCAAGCAATTTTTGCATTTTACTTTAGTTGATATTAAACCTTAATAAAAAAATAAAAATTCATTAAAAATTATTAAAAACCATGGGTAAAATGGCTGAGTTGAGTTTGGTTATCCGATCTTCAATGGTAGCAAAGTTTAACGCTGGCACGGCAGTAAAAGACATTGCAAATGAGTTCAATGTGTCGCGTCAAACTGTGCACTATCAAATTAATAAGTTTAACAAGCATAATGACATAAAAAACTTAACGAAATCAGGTATTAAGCGCAAAACAACCCCCACTGAAGACCGAGTCGTTCTACGGGAATTTAAGAAAAATATTTTTGTGAAGCCTGAATCTGCTGCAGATCAATAGAATTTGACGGCAAAGAATCCAATCAGTGATCGCACTGTGCGACGAAGTTTAAAGGAAGGAGATCTTAAGACAATTAAAGCGCAGGACGTGCCGTACATATCAAAGGCAGACAAGCTTAAAAGACTGGCCTTCGCAAAGGAACATCTGCACAAGCCAAAGGAGTTCTGGAGAAGCATTCTATGGACAGATGAAAGCTCCTTTGAGTATAACTCATCAAAAAATAAATTTTTTGTAAGATTGCCAAAGGTAGTAAGGCAAAAAAAAAAAAAACGGCCCGTGTGTCAAAAAGTGGGCCATGGTGGAGGCTCTGTCATGTTCTGGGGATCTGTTGCGTATAATGGCCTGGGTGACTAAGTTCCCATCATTGGCTCGATGAACCAAGGTCAATATATTAGTACCCTAAATGATAACGCCTTTCCTTCCGGAGATAGGCTTATTGGGGAATCATTTATCCTGCAACAGGATAATGCCCATGCCACAAAGCCCGGATGATAACTAACTATTTGAAGGATGTTGGTGTTACCACTTTGGACTGGCTACTTTAAAGTCCATATTACAGAAAACGTCTGGTATCTTTTGAAACGCAAAAAAAAACAGTTTCGTTAAATAAAACCAGAGATGAGACAATTTCTGAGGTCACTCTCCTTTGAAAAGAGATATCTCCAGAGATTCTTCAAAACGTGTTTGTTCCGAATTCAGTAACACGTATGCATTCAAATCTATGTTTATTTCCTTAGTTCGTTCGTTGCTTGAATATGGTTCCATCATCTGGTACCCGTTTTATGTAAATTCAACACATCGCATAGAAAGAGTTCAGAAATCTTTCACCAGATTTGTCATTCATAAACTTAAATGGAATCTCGAGCAAATGCCCCCATATTCAGCTAGGTGTGCTCTCATTGGTCTTGAGACCTTAGAAAAACGACGATCTGTTCAGTGTATAATGTTTGTGCATGATGTTTTCTCTTATCGTATTAAGTGTTCTGATGTTTTGAGAATGTTTTATGTATACGTTCCGGAAAGACAACTGCGCCGCAGGCAACAGTTTCATAGGATTTTAGGTTTAATTATGGATGCAATGAGCCTTTTACCAGATGTGTTAAATTATTCAACTCCATATGTACTGAATTAGATTTATCACTAAATCGAACTGAATTCAAAGCTTTGGTACATAATTCCTTAATCTAGCTTTCTATAATAGGTACAGTATAAGTATAGTATATATTACATTTAATTTATTTATTAAAATCTAATTTATAAAATAAAAAATATTTTTGTACTTTTCATATCCATATGTTTATGTACATACAATTATTGTAAATATTGTTAGTAATCTGTTGAGTATACTCTATAGATGAAATAAGTAAATAAATAAAATTGAGTGGATTCAGTACCGAGACGCCTTCAAAAAGTTATTGAAGCCAAAGGAGGTTATATTAAAATTGTGTGAAAAATGTATAGTAATTCATGAATTGAGAACGGCTGGGCCGATTTGGCCCGATTTGGCTTTTTCAGTTGTTCGTAATTGCCAGGAGAAGGTTTTTACGAAAGAAAATTTTGGGAAAACCCTCCGGAAAAGTCGGGAAAGGAACAGTGAAAAATCACTGTGAAATAAAGCGTAGCAATGCACGCCGGGTATCCACTAGTTTATTATAAAAGTCCTGGCTGTGGAATGAAATTTGAAAAGGAAATCCCAATGGCCCAAGTATAATCATAGTGATAAGGAATCAGCTTCCTTCTTATCTAATCTTTTCTAATCATTATTACTTTCAATCTGAAGAAAGAAAAGGAAAAATCCTTTTCTTTTTATCGGCCACCAGCCTTGTGCATTCATCCTCATTTTACTGTCCAGCAGCCTATGGCATAAATCAAAACTCTTTCCAACGACAAAACCATACTTTCGTAACTTATTTACGCCTCCTTTAACTAATATATTATTCGTTCATTATATCACTTCGATTTCATACGCATTTTTATAGCCAACAAAGAAAAACCCTCGCATAAAATGAATCTCTCCACTTCATGCAATCAATTTATTTCCACTAAAATTCTAAAGCATTCTTCAAACTACATCATGCGTCTTCAAATAAATAACACTTACTTGGACCAAGCAAAAAAGAATATACTTATACATATTTCTTACAAAAATGATACAAGTTACACGGTAGGCAAAAAAAGTACGTATACGCTCCCGTGCATATAAAACTTTTTTATTTCTTTAAATAAATTTACATTTTTGTGTAATGACATTTTTTTCTTACTTTCATACTCTTTTGGTTTTTTCTTTAAGTACAAGTATTTCAGTGAAATGAAAAACAAAAATAAATCCACAAGGCCAGGAATAATTGAAAACAAAAAAAGTTACGTACACCCGGAGGAAAAAAAACGATTAACATAAAACGCATAATGTTTTGTGTTTTTTTTTTATTTACACTTCACCCACACACATTACATACATTCATACATAGAAAGGATTCTATGTACAAGATTCTTGTTTCATTTTTGACAATAAATTCACGCTAATTAGAAATAATTAACATTTCTTGGCACTAAGACGAACACAGAGAATAGACGGAGCTGGAAAGCCAATAATAGCAAGCGGTTGACGTACATACATGTGTACTAGGCATGTGAAACAAGTCTCCTTAAAAGGTTAGAGGATCTTTTTGAAATGAAGGTCAAAAATGGATTTTTATCTGTGTAGCTTTTCTTTATGATGGAAATTGTGTACTCGCATCTGGTCGGCTTGCAAATTCCATTAAAAAAAATTACAATTCTTATATAACGTCTTTTCCTTTCTCCAATATAAAAGTACTTACTTTATAAGAGATTTGAATAAACTTAGCGTTGGATGAAGGTCACTTCAATCAAAGAAGATCAAAGGGACATCTGCATGCTCTCAATGGTAGATACTGAGAAGTGTCGATTCTAATGATTCAGTAAGGATGTTTGTAGAGACTCTGGCGCACAACGCAGGAAAATGTATGTAAATATTCAAAATAATGTACTTGTGTATACACGTGTATGAATATGATGTATATGGGAGCAGCTTAGAATGTCATAGGTCGTGGGTCATAGTATTTTGTGTTGCCTTTGCAAAGTAACTGTATTTGGTTTGCTCCGTTGACTATCGTCCTATGAGGCGTTCTTTTAATGAGCCTTAAAGAAAAATTGTCTGCATGGCATTGAGAAAATAACACATTGCTCTTCTGTAGACTTTTAAGTTTGATCGAGAATTTATATCACTTTACGTAACAAATCATAGGAATTCACCCAAATACCAGATTCGGACTGAAGATAATGTGGATTTCAAACCACAACACCAAAATGTCTTATTTCTTCTGTATCCACCTGTTTACTCAATCTCTAAAAGTAATAATTACTTTTGATTTTTTATTGATCGAAGTACTGTTAAGTTCATAGGAAGAGAAAATAATGGAGAGAAAAATAAGTTCTTTGACAGATGCAGCTGCGTAGGAAAGATCATAGATGACGCGTATCTCGAATCGGAGTATTACGGTAAAAGCCATTTATTGTCAGACAAAAATGATGAAAAATCATTCAAAATAAAGAACTATTAAACGAACGGTGCATTGGTCCATTTAGCCTCAGCCTTTGGCTATAATAATTCATTATTTTGTATGGCTTGTATTCATTTTTGTTTGACAACAAAACTTAAGTTTAAAAAACTAAAACCCGACCACGGGAAAAACAAACTAAAAAGTACGAAACAATGATTTTCAGAGGAGAGCTGTGGGCGCATGCCGCTTTGTCCAATGAATGCGTAGTTATATAAATACGTTATTCTAACGGCATGAGACCGTGGCTATACTCGGGTGGATGAAGCCATGCCCGATGACTGGACTATCAGCTCTATATGCCCCATCTTCAAGAAAGGCGATTCTATGTCTTGTAAGAACTACCGAGGCATATCCCTGCTTAACGTTGCATATAAGATCCTATTCGACGTACTGTATAAACGTCTGAAACCTTTCTGCAGCACACTAATCGGCACGTACCAGTGTGGCTTCCGGCCCGGCAGATCGATGATCGACCAAATTTTCACACTAAGGCAAATCCTGGAATAGACCAACGAATTTCAAGTCGAGACTCACTATCTCTTCATCGACTTTAAAGCTGCATATGATCGCATTCATCGCCTTGAGCTGTACAAGGCAATGACCGAATTCGGGATCCCGGCTAAACTGATCCAGCTATGCCGCGTGACGCTGGAAAATACGCAGTGCAACGTGCAATTCGGAAACAGTTCCTCCGAACTATTTCAAACTTGCACCGGATTTCGGTAAGGAGATGCGCTATCGTGTGATTTCTTCAATCTTGTGCTGGAACAGATAGTGCGTAGGGCAGGTGTGAACACGGAAGGCACTATCTTTCACAAATCTGTCCAGCTTCCGGGATACGCAGACGACATCGACATCATCGGTCGCTTCCAGCGTGCCGGGTTAGAGGCTTCTACGGTAATTGAGGAACAGGCGAAACGAGTTGGCCTTGAAGTGAATGAGGACAAAACCAAATACATGTTGTCAACAAACAAAGAAACATCTGTCCATCGCCTAGGACAAAACGTCACTGTTGGCAGCAGTAACTTCGAAGTGGTTAAGGAGTTTGCCTACCTCGGAGTAAATATCAACTCCACGAATGATACCTTAGTGGAGATTCGACGAAGACTTACCCTAGGAAACCGCTGCTACTTCGGTTTGGCAAAACAAATGGGTTCAAAACTCCTTACTCGGAAGACGAAATGCATGCCTTTACAAAACATTGATCCTGCCAGTTCTGCTGTATGGAGCCGAATGTTTGACAATAAGCAGGAAAGCAGAATAGATTTTGAACACTTTCGAGAGAAAAATTCTTCGTCGGATATTCGGCCCGTATGCGAGGAGGGCAAATGGAGGAGAAGATACAACTGCGAACTCTATGATCTGTACCAAGATGTGGATGTAGTCCGAAAAGCCAAAACACGTCGACTTCACTGGCTCGGCCACATCGAGCGAATGGACAACAATGCTCCATCAAAGAGGATGTTCGAATCACAGCCCCAGGTTCGAGATGACAAGGAAGACCGAACCTCCGTTTAAAGGACCAAAATACCGCGGATGCCAGTGCGCTTGGTCTAGACAACTGGAAGCAGCATGTCCGCGATCGAAGAGAGTGGAAGGCTGCCGTGTCTTAGGCAGAGACTCTCCACGGGTCGGGAGCCCGTTAAGAAGAAGATGGTTGCATCCATTAATATAGTGAAGTAGCCTTTAACTTCACAAAAGAAAAGTCTAATAACCAAATTCAACCAGTATAGTCATGAATTTTGGAACTGCACTTGCAAATTCAACTAAGAGTTTCAAAGTGCTCTGTTAACATCATCCATCCCAACTTATAAAGATTCAGCATTTATCGGAGACTTTACATTTCGATAAGTTAATTTTGAACTAAAAAGTAATAGCGTGTAGAAATGCTGTGCACCCAACATTAGTGGCTATCCGTCGCATGTCGCAGCATAGCATTTACAGCAGTGGTAGATATTTATTAAGTAAAGAACAACCAGCATTTGCTAGTGGCCACTTCAACACATACATAAATGGCATTCAAAAAGAAGATATTGCAGAGTGTACCAATCTCAGTTGAAAATGCAGACTTCAAACATAACTCTGCAGAAATTAAAATAAGAAAAAAAGCATATACATATGTGTAAATAATGCGCGCAATGCTTCTGGCTTAAGAGTGCCATTGATGATTGTAAAAAAAAAACTTTTAAAGTACTAAAATCTTCATTGAAGTCCAAACGGGCGTAAATACAAATCGTAGCGTCCATGAAGCCGAAAGTTTTTGTTGTGTAAATATTCCATCATTCCATCAAGATATCTCTGCATATAAAATTATATCAACAAATCACTGCAATAATTAACTCTATCCTTGTGGAATTTCAACTCATGACCTTTATATTTTTAATTTAATTCCATTTCAAAACTGCTAAGAGCCAACAAAAATACATTTATCAAATATACAGACATAATTATATCATTTCAAATGGAAACATTAGGAAATCCGAGCGATTTTGTACCGAAACAATTTACCTTCGCTCTAGATTTTATTAGCGTTTCTAAATGTAACATTATGATCCCATATCACACCTTACTGTCTCCAACCTCATCTGAAAATTATCACATCAGTCATAATTAATCCAAGGTATACATTTGACACAAATTAGAAGAAACAATAAAGTAAATACGAACTAATTAATGTACGACATACATCCAACCCGCGTGTGCCGCACGTACGAGTATGTACCTACATATATGTATGTACATACAATACTCAGGTTAGCACAGACATGGGTAGGTAGGTAGAAGTGGTGGTTTCGATGGAGGGAAACCCAAATAGCGCGCGGGGCGCCGTTTTGATACCACAACCTCAGGTGACCCGTTTATTTGAAGGTAGAGTTGTGATATTTATATCCATCCTGTGGAATTTAGGAAGAGGATCAGCTCTCTAATACTTTTCCCAGATATATCTTTGAGGTCGTCGAAGAATAGCTTGCCCAGTGTGCGTTGCCTGGCTCTCGCCAGAGCCGGACATTTGCACAGAAAGTGAATTAGAGACTCTTTTTCATTTTCATTTTTGCAGCTACGACAGAAACTGTTGTGAGGGATCGATAGTTTGGCTGCATGGTCTCCTATTGGCCAGTGTCCTGTACTGACTGCCACCACTCTAGCGATGTCTACGCGTGTTCTTAGTAGCAGTTCGTTTGTTTTAGACCTGTTGTAATTTGGCCATAACTTTCTGGATATGACACAGTTTGTCAGACTGGTCCACCTGAGACCGGCTAATTTTAAGAAGTGTGAGAGTATATTGCCCTTAACAGCACCTATGGGAATATGAACGTTTTCCGCTAGTGAGCTGTTAAGGGCTGATCCTCGCCTGGCAAGTTCGTCGGCTCTCTCGTTACCATCAATGGCGCTATGTCCTGGAACCCAGAGAAGCGTGACTCTAGCCTGGTTGCACAGGCGGCTGAGCTGTTCCTGGCAGCGATCTACTAATTTCGAAGAGGTGGTTGCCGAAATTATGGCTTTAATTGCGGCTTGGCTATCCGTAATAATAGCGATATTATGTTTGGGTGTTGGGTCATTTATTAGGTTGCGACAGGCTTCGAGGATCGCCAGTACTTCCGCTTGGAAGACGCTAGCGAAATTTGGAAGACGGTAGGACTTAGATATGCCGAGCTTTTCCGAGAAAACTCCCGCACCCACACCGCAGTCCATCTTTGACCCATCGGTGAATACCGTTGTATCAAAGCCTGTCACCACTCTCCCTCGCTTCCATTCTTCTCTACTTGGGAAGGTTGCGGCGAAGGGTTTCTTGAAGTTAAGATTGGGGATAATATAATCTGTAGGAGACACAACCAGGCCATATGGTAGTGTATCCAGGATTTTACTGTGACCATACGTCTTAGCAGTCCAGCACTTGGATTCTTTGAGTCTGACTGCACTGCATAGTGCAGTGCTTTTCGTATGAAGATCGAGTGGCAGAAGGTGCAAAAGCACAGAGAGAGCATCAGTTGGGCATGACCTAATTGCACCTGTGATGCCTAAGCTTGCCGTTCTTTGGACTCTTCTGATTCGGTTGATATTGTACTTTTTGCTTAGGGCGGGCCACCACACTAAAGAACCGTATGTGAGAATTGGACGTACAACGGCTGTATACATCCATAATGTCATCTTAGGCTCCAATCCCCAGTTTTTTCCGAATGTTTTGTTGCAGGCGTAGAAGGCTATGCATGCTTTCCTGACCCGTAGCTCAATATTCTTCTTCCAGCTAAGTTTAGAGTCAAGGACAATGCCCAAATACTTAGCACTGGAAGATAGTGAGAGTGTCTGACCGTTTAGTTTGGGAAGATCAAAAGTTTGTACTTTGGTTTTTGTGGTAAAAAGTATCATTTCAGTTTTGCTTGGATTAACCCCGAGGCCGCAGCTCGCCGCCCAGGAGCTAACTTTCTTCAAAGCATTCTCCATGACTTCGCTTATCACAGAGGGAAACTTTCCTGATACCAAAATTACTACATCATCCGCGTACGCTACCGCCTTGACCCCATCGTTGTCTAGACGCACTAAGATCTTGTTCATGACCATTAACCATAGTAGAGGCGAGATAACACCACCCTGAGGCGTTCCTCTGCTTACAAATTTGGTTAGATTGCTGTTTCCTAGGGATGACTGAATAATTCTGGTTTTTAGCATGGATACTATCCATTGGCCAATGAACCCCTCTACGCCTAGTTCAGCTAGAGATTGTTGAATTGAATCAGTGTGTACGTTGTTAAAGGCTCCTTCTATGTCTAAGAAGGTAGCTAGAGTGTAGTCCTTATAGTGGATGGTGTGTTCTATTGTACGCACTACCTCGTGGAGAGCTGTCTCTGTGGATCTACCTTTAAGGTATGCATGCTGAGATTTGGATAGAGGAGATTCTTGTAGAACCTTCCGTATATGGGTATCGAGGATTCGTTCCAGGGTTTTTAGCACGAAAGACGTGAGGCTGATAGGTCTAAAATCCTTCGCAGATTCATGACCTCGTCTGCCGACTTTTGGGATGAAAACCACACGGATACGCCTCCACGACTGTGGGACATAGTTGAGGAAAAAACATCCTCTAAAAATAGGGACTAGCCACGGAATTGCTAGGTCGTGCACCTTCTGTAGCATAATGGGTATAATGCCATCAAGTCCAGGGGATTTATATGGGGAGAAGCTGTTAATAGCCCAAAAGGTTATTTCCTCGGTGACTATGGTTTTGATAGTGTTCCATGGTGCGGAAGAACTGCAGTCACGGAGGGCTGCCGTACTGTAATCTTTGCAACCAGGAAAGTGAGTGTTCATTAACATCTCTAGGGATTCCGCAGTTGAGTCTGTCCATCCACCATCCGCCTTTTTGAGAAGAGACGGGGAGGAGTGTTCTTTGGACAGGATCTTACTCAGTCGAGCAGACTCCTTAATGGTGTCAATGGATTGACAGTAGTCCATCCAGGATTGCTTCTTGGCCTTCCTGATGGATTTTTTGTAAAGTCTAAGACAGTCTTTGTAGGGCTGCCAGAAATTGTGGTTATAGCAAATGTTGAAAATCGCTCTGGTCATCCGCCTGAGGTTTGAGAGGTCTTTACTCCACCACGGTGGGAGCGACTTTTTACTATATCTGACTGGACACGAGACTTTGTAGGCGGTGTTCATTGCCTTCTCGAAAGTCTTAATCTTTGCATCCAATTCTGAGGGTGATACTATGAATTCTATTGGAGCATTGCCAAGTTTTGATCTCAGGACTTGGCCGAATTTGGTCCAGTCTGTCCTTTTGGGGTTTCTAAAGGGTTCTGGAATCGCTACTGTGAAGTTGACATTAAAGAGTATCCAATTATGGTCTGAAAAAGATTTTAAGTTGGATACTCTCCATTTTTCTACCTTTATGTTGTTATTGTTGGTGGTAAGGGTAATGTCAATAACTTCTTCCCACCCAATGAAACTATCCGTACTCGGAAACACAAAAGTTGGAGTGTTACCCGTGTTACATATAGAGAGATTGTTTGTGATAATGAAATCAAAGATGGACTCACCTCTTTCGTTATCCTCTGAGCTGCCCCAAAGCGTGTGTCTGGCGTTTGCATCGCAGCCCAAAAGTAGATTGGCTTTTTTGTTGTTTACGAAGGATGTTAGTGCTAAGACCTCTTCCGGCGGTGCTTGTCGGTTGTGAGCCATGTAGGCTGAGGCCAAGTACAGGCATTCCCTTCCTGTATCCAATTTAACAACTGTTAAGTCTGGTGAGCTAAGATTGGGACATAGAAAGGCTTTAATATGTTTCCTAGCTAGAATACAAGTTCTGGGCTTACCGTTGTTATTTTTTGTGTCGTAGTAGAGATTGTATAGATTGTCTTTGAGACCTTTGATATTCGTATCTTTGATCCATGGTTCTTGGATAATGCTGACGTCAATGTTTTCCTCCCTGAGATAAACAAGGAGGTTGTCTGATGCACATTTCGAGTGCTTCAGATTAATCTGCAAGACTTTCAGCATTATTGATTATTAGTGGGGTCGTTTTCGATGCTCATACCTTCCAACAGTTTGTTGGCGTCGTCGACTTCGTCTAAGTCGTCGCCCGGGTTTGAGGATCTGAATATCTTAAGTTTGGCGTTCCTGATACCAAACCTAAGCTTGTGGTCTGCCCTTTCTAGTGCCCCTAGGCACTCCTCATTTATGAGGAGAAGGAAGGACATGCTGTTTTTCTGGGGTTCTTCTGCCTTGATGACTCCCCAGTCGTCCATCGGGATCTCCGGATTATGGATCTTAAGACACTGGAGGAGCGTTCCATTGTCTAAAGGCATAACGGGTAGCCAGATGCGGGCCTTTGGTCTCTTTGGTATGTCTGTTGCCTGGATAAGCTTGAGTTTCAAGCCATCCCATGCATTGCTGATCTTGGCAACACACTGGCTGAGGAACTCTTTAGAGTACCGATCGGAACATTTGATCACCCTATACCCTCTAACGACTTCGGCTGAGTCGAAACGGGGCAGAGGGCCGTCTTTTTTGATAAGCAGATGATCTATCACCATCTGTGATAGTTTGGCCTCAATGCTATTCCAAATCTTCATCACCGCCTTGCCGCCTGTCGATAGCTCATCCACCAGTGCGACTTGGAGGTCGTCCCTTATGACCTCGCTAACGGTACGTTGGGTAGCTTTAGCCGTTTGTTCATCCGCTGTTGTCTTAGACCTGGTTTGGGCAACTTTGCTCCTCTTGCTTGATCGAGCGGTCTCGTCCTGTGACCGGTTACGCTTTGTGGCCTCTGTCTTAGCTAGGTCGCGATTTTTCAGGTAATCGTTGTATTCGTCAACAATTACCTGATATTTAAGTTTGTCCGCCTGGTCCTGATCATGAACCGTACCGGCCGCCTCATTTTTAGCAATCTTGCCAAGAATGAAAACAGCCTTCTGGTACTGATTCTTTTTCAGGGCACCGACTGACAAATTCTTCCTTCTTTTCTTGGGGTCACTGTGGCTGGTGTCCCCAATTTTCGATGTATTGGCGGTTGTTGGTGGTTGAGACAAAGTAGGAGTGCTATTGCTGACACTTCCTACGTTGTCGGGTTTTACTTGCGTCTCTTGGCTTGAGACAAGCAACTCCTCTTCCGATGAGGTGCCTATGGCATACTCATCATCATCCTCAGCTTTTTTTGTTATATTTTCTTTTAAAGTTGTCATTTGGTCCCACGAGTGGCGGAGAAAAGAGGTCCACCTGCGCAGAGATCCGCAGTACGCAGGTAAGGCTTTATAATCCGGAGGGCACCAGGTATCCGGATACTCCGTTAAAGACTGAGCTATTTACAATGGGCCCTCAGCCAGGTTGATTATTGGCACGGGTCGTATAACACCTTAATCCAGCCCAGGGGAAGGGGAGGGGGAGGAGGCGTGGATGGGAGAGGGTATGACGGGGATGGCTATCCCTTAGCTTCTGATCTCCTCTGGGTGACCCGAGAGTCATTGACCGTACTAAGCCCCTACACCGCGACAAGGTGGATAGTCAGGTAGGAGTCACAGGCACAGACATACATAGCTTATTTCATGAAGAAGGTATACGAGGTAACAATAAAATAATTATTATATGCATGGGACTTGACAAGAGGAGTCATCATTTGATATACCTTCTGCCTTGCAGCATAGACACAGGGGAAACGGAAAAAAAATCAACGAGTATCTCATATTTACTTGTATCTTGCGGTTAATCTTCACTTTAACTATTCGCCCTAGTCGCTGTCGTCATGTGCCTCGTGCCGTGGACATGAAATCTGGTAGGAGAATCATCAAGAAAACCGAAACTAACCAACTTGAAGCTATTTGCTTGACAATCTTAGGAAACGCGCCGCTGGCAACTCCAGTAAGTAGGTTTATTTATCTTTTTTATTATTTTCAGTTTTTTTTTTTTTTTCTCTACATTTTAACCATCAACTATGAACACTTTAGAGGCCATCCATTGTATCATTCCAGCCGGTCTCAGTTTTGTAATTTGTTCGACCTTAGGCAATCTTATCTACCGGTGATCTTGAATGCGAGATGGGTGCTCCCGAAATACGAAATATGAAATCCGCACCGCGCGGAGATCAAGGCACAGTGATTTAGTTGTAGATTTTCTGCCACATTAAATTTATAATTGCGGTAAGAATCCGTTAGGCATAAATGCTCGCGCTAATTTGTACTCGGATATGATTTTTATGCACTTTCGTGGCTAAAAAGAGATGAGGGAAATTTTTCCATTTGTTCACATTGTTCACAGCGAATGCAATTGATTGACCGACATATTGTTGAACATGGCCTAGATTTGAAATAGTTTTTTTTTTCAATTAATTTTTGACATACAATTAGCGGAGAAGATGACACATTTTGCAATGTTCTTATTATTAAGTAAGAAAGTTCCAATTGCCAATTTGTGAATTACATGCGAAATAAGTGGAAATTTTCTATCGAAAGTTACATACGCACCAAAAGAATAAAAAAAAGTGAAATTTTTGAAATTTAATCGCATTATTTTTACTTTTGCTTAGAATTTTCGTTATACTCGCACAAACGTACAACAAAGATGACAATTAGAACTAACGTAGCTTTCTCGAGTGTGACATTTCGAATGAGGGGGATTTATTAATTGATTGGCATGTTTATTTACGCAATAATATTATTACTCGTAGAAAGGCTAAGGATTAAGTGAAACGTTCTTGACGAGAACACGAAAGAAAAGAGAAATGTCTGAGCTTTCCCAAATAGATAGTGGTTGTGTAGTGCGGATTCTTTGAAGTGTGTAGGTACTTTGCGTTTGTTTACTGTTATAATTTTCCCCTTGGATATATCCATCGTTAATGGAAAATGTACCGTTATGAACTTAATTTCTAAGCACATATTTTGCACACTTTGAACATCATGTCAGTTGGTTATCGCATCAGTGATGTTTTATTTAAATGTTACTCATAACTTGAACAGTATTCGAAGCCTAGTGTAAACAAACTGGCGAAGCATCCGTTATACAGTGCTGTTCGAAAAATTGCACTATATAGCAAAATGTCATTCAATTTCTGCATAAAAGTCGAAGTAATTTTGCATGTAGCTTAGGATAGCTCTCCAATATGAACCAAAGCATGTCATTAAAAATCAAAAAAAAAAAAATGGGAAAAATTGGTTCGGAGTGCAAATCTAATATTTTGTGTCTGTCAGGTCTAAATTGGACAACCCGTCAAATTTCTAAAAGATTTAATATTGCGCAATGAACTGTGGCATGGAATTTAAAAAAAGATCCCAATCTCGCGATACTAGCAGAAGAAAAGGCTCAGCGAGGCAAAAAAACGACCCCAGTGGAATATCGTTCTTTTGTACTCCAAAACCATCGGCATCGGTTCAAAACTTCAGCGGATATAAAAAATAATCTATTTTGAGCTACTCAAAAATAATTTAAGCACGCTCAGTGAGAGAAAGGTTCGTAAAAGGTAAGCTTAGAGCACTGAAGCAGGGTTCGGACTTCAGAAACCGGATTTCGCAGTAGATGGAAACAAAAATCGCAGTAAAACCAAAATTTCCGCAGTAGATTTACAACTTCATGATAAATACATAATTTTATTGAAAATTAATAAATAATAAAAAGTTAATAAATAAATACTAACTTCGATTGCATATTCATTTGGGAAGCCTTTCCAAAAAAAATTAGTAAAATACCTAAACAAAAATATACATATAACTGTTAAGTTCAAAAATTCAGGGCAATTCTGTGAGAATATTTCCTGCCAAAAATTGCCAAATTGCCCTAAATTATTGAAAATGTTTAGTTTTAGTAGAAGAAAGGTACTTAGCTATTTAATTAAAATATACTGACCTTCAGTAAATTTGTATTTTTTCAAAAATGTAATAAAAAGTTATGCAGTGGTACAAGAATATCTCGACGATTTTGAATTGGGGAATGCGCAAACGTTACGGATGTTTCTTAATTTGGTTTTAATTAAATTTATTTGGGAGAATTGCCTTTTTCGCACTGCTATGGAGCAAAACAGTTAAAGATAGCACATAACATAGGTATGTACTCCAAAAGTCATGGCAGTTAAGGTAGGCGTAAAAGAGATAACAATAATAATTTCATTTTTCATTTTATTTTACTGTGCTGCGATTCAAACAAAAATCGCAGTAGATTGTGAACAAAGCGCAGTGGTGCAGTAGATTTGAAATTTTAGCCAAAAGCGCAGCAGATCTACTGCGATCGCAGTAAAGTCCGAACTTGCACTGAAGCAAGTACTGAAGCCGGATTTTCCAATAAGAGTCAGAGAAAAATGATTTTTTTCAGCTGAGAAACATCTTAATTAGATTCGAGGCATATGAAACAATGGCCTCTTCTCTGATGAATCCAAGTTTAAGCTGCATGTTGGAACTTGGAGGATTCCTGCGCAAAGAGAGCCAAAGGAAAGACTGGGCTCTCAATGCCTCCTACGGATGCCCCCAGAATGGCCTCTTCAGAATCGAAAGTCACTGCAGCAGTTTATCTAAGGTTCCTATATGAATGCTAAGCTGGCCTCCCTACAGCTCAGACCTCAATCCAATTAAGTATATCTGGTCAATCATGAAACTTAAGATTGCAAGAGAGTGTCCAAAGTCAATTGACATCCTACAAAATTACTAATCTGGACCTGGAACACCATACCTGCATCCACATGGAAAAACCTATCCGAGACAATGAATCACACATGCGCACCAGTTATAAAAGCGAGAGAAGTTCAATAAAGTACTGATTACACGGAGAATGTTTCTAGGAAGCAATACAAAAAAACTGCAATAATTAAGCATTTTTCATTTATTATTAAAATTGACGTAAGTACGTGTCATAAACTGTTTGAAAAAAAATTACAGAATGTGTAGTTACAGCGCCAGACAGACCTGGCCGTAGCTAAACTAACGTAGAACGTGCAACCAGCTAAAAATTAGCAGAGCACATATGGGCATTATAGTGGGCGTATTGATCCAACTCTCAAAATGGTTCCAGGAGTTTCGATAAGAGTCGGCTCACGTGGCAACACAATTGACCTACTTTGGTCTAAGTGAATCCTACTGATTACGCAGGATAGCCACTCAACCTAACTTAACCTAACGTAGTTACAAAATAACAGAATGTGAAGTTATCGCAACTAATTCGCCAAACTTAAAAAAAATAGTTTGAGCAAAATTTTTCGAACGGCACTGTATGTTGAAAAAAGTAGTTTTTTAAAATATAAAAAAACGAATTTAAGAATACACAGAAAAGCACTGACATACACGGTAGTGATGAGATGCTATCAAGTTAGGTTATAAAAATGGATTTTTTTTTTTCTAAGCTTTTATTATTGTGTATTGTCGTCTATCGAACTTTTTCTTCAAATATTAAAAAAATATATAGGTTTACTGCAAACAGCTTTTTGGGCCACTTTATCTAAACGTCTTTTATGAGCCGATAAAAATGAATAAATAATTAACATTTTACCTAGTAGTATACGCCTTCACGGCAAAAGTTGTCATTGGAACTCTAACTTCCAAAATTATTATTTACCAACACTTACCAATATGATAATCGTACTTCTTGTTTAGTCCGTCAAACTTTCAACATCAAAAAAGGACTAACTTTCAACACTTTCCTACCTTAGGTAAACGTCTACAATGACTTTAAACTCTAAAAATATAAATGATTGGCCTTCATTTCCATGTGCCGCCCATCCACTTGAAAAGCTAACTTTTCAATTTAAGAGGGGTAATAAGAACGTGCTGCTTGCTTTTTCCTCTCCTTTTTGGACAGGTTGCTGTGCAATTGCGAGTAGAAAAGACTCATTTAGATTTGAAAAATTAATGAACGGCTAAATGTGCTCAGGTTATAATTTAAAATAAAACCAACCCCACTTAAAACTTCTATTTTAATACAAAATGTAGGTATATGCTTGTACCTTGGGCAGCCCTCGTTTGATATTCCAACCAAATTGTTGGCAATGGCATATTAAACAAGATGACAAAATAAGGACGACGACGACAAGAAGGGAATGTTGGTAAATCATAGTTTTCCACAAAATTAGGTCTAAAATTACGTGCGAGCTATCTAAAGCCATAGAATCTACAATGTACTACAAACCACCTGCCTCCATTGAAAAGGGATCAGATACCGCATTCGGTGGTGAGTTATACTCGTTCCTAATAAAATATCAAACACGCCTGGAATACTAATTTACTTCAAAGTAGAACGCATTATATGAACTTAATTATTTTAAGCATGTAAACTAAATTGAAAATCCTAATGAATAAATTTAGCCCTAAAACTATAGACGAATGCGTAGAAGTCGACGAAAAGAAAATAATTACCCGTCATAGGTTCAAGGACATAAATACGAGAGTAGTATAAAAGATAATAGCAAATAATGACATGTCTCCCCTGGCTGTGTTTTCGAAGGCTGTACGCTATATACACTGTCGCACTCTTTCAAATAAAAGCACAATGTAGATAGAGAAAGGATACGCTTTTCTTATTTTGCAAAAACAATTATTTCAAACGGGTTGCACTTCAATTTAGCAGACATCTTCATTGTTAAGTTTATTTTCTAGAAAAAGAAATATGCTATCGGATTTTATTATGCAGTTTAAGATAGAACTGAAAACTTGAACTACATTTTGTATTTTATTGATTTTTTTTTTGTTTCTGTTTCTGTTTCGCTTTTGCCACTACCCCACTGAATGTGTTTTCTATCGCATTAGTTGATGAGGGTAAGGTTCACAAGGCTGGCCTGGCCGTCTATGTCTATGACGCTCTGCCAGTTCTGACTGGCGGGAAAATTATTTTTATAAAAAGAGAAATAAAGTAAAAATAAATGTCAGCGTACGAAATGAGTTAGAATAGTGCAGGAGAAGCAAATAAAGCTTTGATGGGATTTAGGTCAATTTTGCTTCATATGGGTTGGGTTTCCTTCTTTTTTTTTGAGGTCCATTGTAAGAGGGATATTTTCTTCTTATTTTTTTTTTTTTAATAAGAAAAAACATTCTCTTTTGGGTTTGATGTAAATTTAAGAAATGTCAGATGTGACATCTGATGGGGTAGATTTTAATTAAAATTATTTCTTAGCTGAAAAATAAAAGTGGATTATAAAATATTGAGATATTTTAGGTAGAACAAAGTGTGCTTGGGTATAACATGGGAGTGGAAAACAGCTTTAAGGTTCTCCATGTAGCAGAAGTTCAATAGAGTAAGTGTTTTGAAAATTCGTTTTGCAATTTAGGTAGCGCTACAGCTCGGGGTGAACCTGGGCCTGCTTCTCGCAACCATTTGTGTGTGCGTGTTACATTTTTGCACGAATAGAAGAGACGTACAGTTTTTTAAAAAATTTCAAAGCTTTTGGTCAAAGTTATCCCGTTGAGTCCTAGTATTAAGCAGTCGAAATTAAATTAGATTCTTTCAAAACTTAAATATTCCAAGGTTGTATAGGCAAAGCTAGTCTTCATCATCAAAGCATCAAAGCAACCTTCTTTATTCATTTCGAATACCCAGTTGTTTCGAACCTATTAAAGCACTTTTCACATATTCCACTGTTTCTAAATTCAATGGTTCTTAGATACTTTTTCAAATGAGTCTCCTATTGTCGATTTAAATTTTACTCATCATCCCCCACAAATCTTGGGATTGAAAAACCAAATGAAAACAAACAAAAATTAATTATTCGTATCTGAAGGGCGCATTGAACTTGTTATATCATAGTCGTCTACCTGAAGGGAATGTTCAAAGTCTCCATTAGAAACGCTCTTATAATAAGGACATTCCTTTCTGGGAACTACTACTACTACTTTTATTGTTTCAATTTGAAAGACATTGAGTCTCTTAAACCTTAAGCTATGCTAATTACAAACTATCACAAATGCTAGAAGTCGTGAAATAGAAAATGATAAAAAACGCGAACAACTCCGAAACACAATTTTTCAGATGAAATCTTTAATTATGTATGCCTTGTCAAAAAATAAGCTCTTTGCATCCTAATAGATAGATAAATATGTAGATTTCTTTATAAAATTTCAATATAAAATCCAGAGAAATTATAGTACATCTTTCAACTAAAATATTCTTAAACAATTCAAATATTTACTCTTAGAGCCGTTTGGGTGCGCAGTGCCATTTTCCTTGTCTGTGAAAGAATTAGCAGAAATCGCTAAATGAGAAAATGTGTGCTTCACTAGCCGCCAATGAAAAACAACTTCTAAGGAAGTTTTTCAATTGACAGTACAAAGAGAAACAACAAGAAAAAAAAGTCGAAAAAAAATAGTCAATTTTTAAAAGTGTTTCAGGAAAGCGTGGCAGCCCGATACCCCATAAGCCGTTGTATGTAGGCATAAACAGTGTGTTTGATTTTGCATAAAATTTAATTGACTTATATTATTCGTTCGAAAAAGATTGCGCAGTCTTTCTGGGGGCAAGAGTGCGCAGTGCTTTCTTACCCAGTATTTCACTTTTTATATGCTGATTAGAATACAATTAGGATATTACAATTTTTCGGGATACTACATTCTATCGTAAGATTCAATGAGCATAACAAAGTCATAGGTGGTAGGTCGTAGTTGAACTCTCTTTCTGTTTTTGTTTTTCCAGAAAAATGCCTCGTATCTACCAAACACAAATGGAAAGGAAATTGATAACCCAAAAGCAAATCTGCGAGGCTAGCGAGCCGATTTAAAATAGAAGCAGCCCAAGGAAGGCTGCCAAAGAACTTGGTTTGAGTGAAAGCACAGTTTCAAACCATTTAAACTACGAAAACTACGACTTAAAATGGTTGCGCACTCTTACCCATACATCTGCGCACTCTGGGGTAAGAGTTCGCAACCTGACTTTTTTTTTTTGGTTTTTTGATCAAAACATATGAAACATTAAAAAATATAAAATATTTTTGTATAAATTTGTTCCTAAAATATAGAGCTACCAAAAAATAGGCTCTTTTGTGTGTTATCTGTTGTCAATTTTTCTATGCGCACTCCTACCCCAAACGACTCTAAATGTTTTTTTTTTTGAAGGGAAACGATGAGAAAAAAAGTAATATAATAAATAAATAAATAAGCAAATAAATAGATTAACAAATACATATATAAATTAACAGACAAATAATAAATACAACAGATAAATAAATAAACAAATAGTTGAATTAACGAATAAATAAGTTTAAAAGAAAACCAAAATAAATAAACAAACAAATATACTAACTGATACATAAATTAATAGAATAAAGTTAATTCACAAATGAATAAATGAATTGGTATAAATTAAGAAAATATATACAAACAATTTTAAGATATCATATAACATATGGAAATTATTTTAGTCTTTGGTAGGTGGTGTTCAATTCGGATTATCGGAAAAGTCACAACGGATCAAGAACGTCTCGATAAGTTTGCGAATTCGATCAGATATCATTATAGCATTGGCTCGATTATATAGATTGGTGGTGGAGTAATGCCCAGGAAATCAATTTCAAAATTTTATATTGCTGTATTTGCAATTTTTGGATATGGCAATCGGCACATTTACACCACACTTGACAGCAATACAGTAAAATTGCCTGGTAGATGATATTATGTATCAATATTTTATTCTTGTTTTATAATGAAGACTTTCTATTTACAAATGGATATACCTACAGTACTATGTAAAAAATTAAGACCAATAGGATAATTGTTCATTTTTGTTCTTATTATTATTTTCCAGGTGAAGGTTTTGTACTTAAGTTGAAAACTGTCTTTAAACTAATGCAGCCGAATATAAGTCTACAATCTAATTACTTTTTCAAGTTTGAAAAAGAGTTACAAATATGTTTAAGTTGAAAGTCAATATTTTATAAAGTTGTCCTACTGGTCTCAATTTTTTACACAGAACTGTAGTATCTTAATAGTAATACATATTTTATGTAATGTCTATATACTCGCAGTTTATTCCTTGAACATCCCCCCTCTCCGAAACACTATTTTTAAGACGAAATCTTTAATTATGTATACCTTGTCAAAAAATAAGCTCTATTCAGCATTTACGCTGTTTACGCCGACTTGTGTGAGTTCACTTTGAAATTGAGTATGGTTTTAAAAAAAAGCGGGAAAATATTCACAAATAAAAACTAACTTCACTCCAACTTTGATAAAAATTAAACCACATCTCGTGACTTTTCAACATTGTACAGTAATTTAAAACCCTATTCATTTCGAATTATCATCATCATCATGCAATCTTTTTTTTAACAATAGACCGACCAAACAGCTGACAAACACATTTAGCGCCCTCTTTCTTTCGCCTTCGCGTGTGTATAATAATAATAAAACATTGGGTTCATAAAATCAATTCAAGCATGATTTTCAGTGTCAAAACTCCGATCATATCTGTCCACTCATTAAACACAGATCATTAACCGAATACACTGTATAAAATACTCATAATACCATCAGGTTGAAGATAAAAAAATGTTTTTAAAAAAAAGTTCAACATAAAAGAGTTTCATACTCAATTACGTTCAATTTTTCAATTATCAATCACTTCCTGACAGCGTTGATGACGGCCGGTGCCCATTTGTACTTGAATACTTGAATTAAAACAGATACGCAAAGGGAAGCTCACATAGATACACATATTAGATACGAGTATCTACACGATTCTACGCGACTGCAACCGAAAAAAGTTACTTGAATCTTTCTATCTTCCTTTACGACTGATTTAATCGCTCTGCGTTTAATTAAACCCCACAGTGGATACATGCACATTTGCATACATATAGTGAAACAATTAAAAAATTGGAACCTCTGGAATGTTTCGATAACTTTTCTGCAACGCGTGCACATTGTGCATTAAAAGCAACACAAAAACAAATGCCATCGCCCATAGGGGTAGGTTGTTATGAAATATTTACACCTGCTGTTTATTTTTTTTTTATCTTTTTTGTTGTTTCGATATTTTTTTTTTTTTTAATTTTACCATGACACTAAAACATCGAGAACTTAAGTGCAATCATATACAAACACAAATACCCACAAATACATCTAGCACTACTTGTGCGTATAGCTATGGGTACAAATCAGTTCAGTACGTGTATAGACTTAGCTGTAATGTAGTGCTGCCAACCTCATCTGTGTTTAATTAATTTGCACAGTGACCTAGTTTTCGTAAGGGGTAAATTGCATTTGCATTGTATAGGTATATGGCTATAAGAGGGTGCTCACACACTAATACGTGACTTGCATATGTAGATACAGAGAGATACGGGGCATGTTCAGTAAGTAGGTTAAAAATTACACTTGTTTTCAGCTCGAAGAACTCTCAATGAAAACATTGTTTTTCGTTTTGTAAAAAAAATAGTCACACCTCTTTTCTTTGATCACCTGGAAATGACACCAATTCTAACGGATTCTCAAAAGTAAGTGCACTGGAGCGCGCTGTTAGTTCACAAAAAGCTACGAGTACATGAAACACAATTCAATTTGATGCTGTGGTGGTGTAGCTACAGCAAAAAAAAAAGATATAGCACCCGCACCGCTTAACATACATTTTCCTTCAACAAGGATACCTGTGAATCGGGAATAAAGATAAGAATATGCCATCTCCTTAGAAATTTAAGAAAAAATAAACCATTCATGTGGGTGGTAAGTGCTATGCGGTGCGCGTACACATACAAGTGTGTATAGGACTCAGTCGTGTTTTGGTATTCGATATACGTAGGAACATGCCTACGGTGTGTTCGGTTGATAGATGATACATAATGTACCAGATACCTTCTTTAGGACACGTGGAAGCAACTTTCGGCTCTTCACGACAATGGTCAAAAATAAGGAAGAAAAAATAAGCTTTACTCCTTATAACGTGGGTTGATTGGATTAATTATTATTATTTTCTTTCTTCAGAAGTTTATATATAGGAATACAGAATTTGACAGACATACGCCTATGTTCTTATATACTCGTACTTATGTATGGAATAAGTGTCACAGTAGAAGAAGAATTTCTAAGTAAGAAAAGTTCTAATAGAAGGGAGATGTTCTTTGGAATAACAAGTTGACTTAATGCCAGGCTATGAAAAAAAATTATGTATAAGTCAAGGGTTGTATTTTTAATCCGTTATTTGGTGTGATGAATACATAGGCATTGCAAGTTCTGTGTTCTTTTCAGACATGAGCAAAATAACTTTAATTTGAAAGAGTATGGTGAATTTTGTGACCTTTATACCCTTTAGTCACTGAGTTTCAAGTCGTATGGTAGATCCTTAAACAAGCCAAAGGCTTGAAGCTACGTGATGTATGATTCATGCAAATTTATCTGATAAACTTACAAATACGTTTGACGAAATAAGCTAGTTATCTTGTTAATAGTTGAAACACCAGTGTTGCCAACAATTTGTTTACTAACAATTATGCATTATGTTGTTCACTTTATCCAAATCCATCCCTTTTGTTTCATATCTAAAAAGATCGACTTTATTTTAAGGCACAATTGTCTTTAGTAACCTTTTGGTAGGCCAAATCAACCATAGACTCGTTCTAAAATTTTGCAGGGTAATAAAATGCTTTGAGGAAACTGTGGCGGTTTAGGTGCCCTCCTAGGATGGATTCTAGGGGATCGCGTGGGGCCACTCTGGAGCCTGGTGTTTTGGGCCTCTCAACCCAACCTAAACTAAAGCACTATTGTCCTTGGCAGTCGTCAGATTGCGTAATATACTCAAACCTCTGTAAGTCATCCAGTTGTTCCAAAATTGACATTTTAGCTTTGATCAGGCTTTTGTATTTGAAACAAATGTTTTACTATAACTATAACAAAAGATCACTCTGAAGATAGCCAGTATTTAAGTAGGTCAGAGCGCGGTCTATACAATTCTCAAATGGAGCTGCAATTTAATTCCAAGTTAAGGGTTTATTGATGAGAAATCTGTATGTAGCCTTTATTCGATCGAAGGTCTAGCATTATAGAGAGCTGAAGTCCCAATTTGGAAAACTCAAAATGTTACAATACTAAATCTCATCAAACTAGTGAATCAAGTTGGATTTGAAATAAGGTCAAATTACTAAGAATCTTAGGTGCAAATCTGAAAGCGAGGCTCATAAAAGGATTCTATTAATGTGAACCACGAATACGAAGTACCTTAGGGGTAAACAGTCTAAATCACTCATGATTTTCACTTGGAAGTAGTAAAATATGATATACCAGGCTCTTGTCTAATGCAAATAGAAGAAGGTTATTACTTATCTTATTCGCCTACCCAGAGATGCGGTGAGACTCTCTATAAATTAGGTTAAACAAAGGTAGGTTAGGTTTGGTTATAAGAGCTGATGAGAATGATAATATCCTCATTACACTTAGGTCCATGTGGACTCATTGTGATACCCATATTATTAGCCCCACCCGTGGTATTGATTTCTAGGTTTCAACCATCCAGATGCCCTGGCAAATTCAAGTATGACCGATTGTGATCCATCCGATAGTTCTTCGTTGTGCTCGAAGTAGAATTTGCCCAGGGTTAGGGTAGTGACAGAGGAAATGTATTGTGTCCTCATCTCTATAAAGTATCTTATCTGATGGAGTGTGAAGTGTCCAAAAACGCATCTTTTCAGTAAGATGACAAAATGAATGACTGACATTCGCTACCTTAAATCATGTGAAAATTGATCTAAAAACTTCAAGTTGAAGGATAACCACAAATTAATTTCAAAATGTCAGAGGTTAATTTAATAAATTATGACACTCTATCACTAATTTAAAAAAAAATGTTTCGATGCGCCACTAATTGTACAAATTAAAATCTTGTTTTTATTTAGCATTAATTTAGTAGGTACATAACATATGTATGTATATCTCAGGTATGCAAATCATCTAAATAAAATTTCAATGGCTAAAAGTTACATTATAAAATGCCAGATAATATGTACAGTCGACTCTCGATAAATTGAATCTATGGAGTCCTGGCAAAAAGTTCAAATTATTGAGTTTTATTTAACGAAGCGAGCAAATAAGAAACATTTCAAATTATCGAGAGCATGGACATTTTTTACAAAAACCATTTAATTTTTTTTATGTCGACTAATTTTTTTTTTCACGACTTTTAACTAATGCAACGTAGAGCCAAGCTACAAGCGTCATAGATCACGGTCAAATGCAAACTGAATTACGTAGAGAAAAAAATATCATTTGTCAACAAAAGTATACAGGTTCGAATATGCAACTTATTTCTCCGATGTTTTGCTTACGTACATTCGTTAGTTCAAATTATCGAAAACTCGCCTTGTCTACTTCAATTTATAGCGTGTTGTGTGGGAAACAGCCAGCACAATCGCTTAAAATTAACGAGTGTAGACAATACATAGCATTTGTTCAATTTACCGAGAGATTTTCAAGGGACCAAAGAAAAACTTCAATTTATCGAGAGCCTCATTTTATCACGAGTTTTATTTATCGAGAGTCGACTGTACATGCAGTCAGTATATGTAATAGAAAAATATTCTCACGTTATCGTGTCAAAGTAACTATCAACTTGCTTAAAGTCCGGAACGAAATATAACTGGCACAGTGAAGTTCTGTTCTGTTATCTGAGATTGACGGATTGACAGATTGACAAATGACATAATTTTCGCACTAAGCCAGATCCTGAATCTAATGACCGATGTACTCAAACAGCCAAGTGATATATTTTATTATGTAAACTAAAATGGTGTTGTGATATCGAGAGATGTGCTAGTATGGTTTTTAGTTTTAGCAAATACTGCAAAGGATCACCATCTTCCGTAGGACAAAAAAACCCTCCAAAATGTTTTCGACGCCAAAAATTATAAACATTTATAAAAAAAATCAAAAATGTATCAACTCACTCTTTCAAAGGGGATGCAGGGTTTGATTCTCGATGTTATTTGCGAAAATCAGTTTCTTCTTGTTTCCTTATTCCACGTTCGTTATTATTATTATTAATTTTTCTTTTTGTTTTCTTCGCTTAATTATTTATTGTGATTTTTCTTTAGTTATTGCTTCAACAGAAAAAACAAAACATCGAAGAAAAAAAACACAGAATAACAGAAAAGATACACACGCGCGATAAAATATTTCACCGAACCGAAATAAATTTGGTATTTAAAAAAATTGGGAATATACTCGTACAACGCTTTTTTTTAGACGAATTTCTTTTTTTATTTATGTACTACCCACAATAATTGGCAAGTGTTTTAAATACATCGAGATAAATCGAGATATAGACAGGTATGCACTAACAATTTTTTTTTTTTTTTTTTTTTGTTTGTATTTCTTCCTTCGCTTCTTTTTTTTATTCTCGTTCTTTGCTCTCCTTCTAGACGAACGAACAGTTGTCGTTAATTGATAAATTTATTTATATTTGTTGTTGTAGTTGTTATTTTGGTTGCACTACAAGTTACAAGTTCCAATTTGAAAAGTTTAAAGTTGATAATTAAATTTGCGAAAAACGAAATACTCGTACTTTAAATGGATTTAGGCAAATAGCGCGGCGGTAGCGGAGGCGGGCGGTGGGAGTTCTAATATATAAATTTTATTTTTTTGTTATTTATGCACTACACACTGTGTTATCCTTGTTCACAATATCTACACTTGAAAAGTTACGTTCCTAATAGTTATCCACTATACACACAAAACGATGTTGTGGTGACAATCTTTGGCTGGGTCGTTTGTTATGCAAATCAGCTGTTCGGTGAAATTATGTCATGTGTCTCATGGATGGATATAGAGCGAATCCGTTTTTATTTTTATATTTTTACTGCTGCTGGTGTTGTTGTTGTTTTTGTTGAGGTTTATTTTACGATGGGAATCATTGAGTTTTGTTTACAAATGTAGCAACAATAAAATTCATAATAATATAATACACTATATAAAAGTAGAAAAATACAAAAAACTGATTATTATGTAGGTATAATATTATTATTTAGTATTACACAGAGAACAATATTAATTTTTTTTTATTACGGTAGAGCAAGCGACAACGCACAGGAAGAAGGATTTTTTTTTTTTTTTAAATAATATTTTATTATTTTCTTTTTTTGTTTAAACAAACGATAACTTGCACTGGGGCGCGCAAAGATAAGGTAACACTTTATTTAATGAAGTAAAATATATGAAAATAAATTATTTATTTATTTGGGGAGATCTTCAAAAATAGATATAATTTTAAATTTTATTTGTTTTTTATTTTATTTAAGTGTTTTTATTGTGTCTGTGATGTCTGTTGATGTCTAACGATAACGATGTTGAGATACAAATTCTGATACTGTATTTCGATGCGAGACGACAAATAGTGGGATAGATATGAGATACGAAAGAGTTCTTAATTTCTTAAGGAAAATATTCAATAACAAACTTAAAGTAACAGCAACTGTAGAGATGAATATTTCGGACTTCAAGTGTAATCCAGAGGAAATGTTGGTTTTTTGTTTTTGAATTATTTTTCGGTTGGCTCCTGGTACACTTGTGTTATTTTGGTTTTTATATTTTTGCTTAATTTTATTAAAACACCGAGAGAATAAATGTGAATGGCGTGCGCTGTGTTCTGTTGACGGTATAGTATTGAAATTCGGAACTGAGCTTTTCACCGAGATATACCAAACCGAGAGCATGAGAAAACACCAGCCAAGAGAATCAAATTGATTTGGCGCTGCTTGATGACGCTGTTTAGTGTAGCTGGGTTATAGTGGAGCCCCTACTCGAAAAGCGAAAAAAATAAATAAATGAAGAAAAAAAAGTATTACACATGAGAGAAGCCAAAAACTGACTTTTTTGTTTTGCTATAGATACACGTTTCGTTGGTGGTGGAGTAGGAGAAACGAAAGCTTATTTCATTATATCACTGGGGCATATCACATCGTTTTGTTTTTTTTTTTCCCTGTAAATTCTCAATGTAGAAATTAATGCCCGGTGGAGCTTTCTCATTGGGGGTAGCTGGCGCACCGAAGGGGATGACGAATTGGGTGACAATATGATAACAGAAGGAACCACATTCGATGTGAGATACATCTAGTTGAGTAGGTTGAAAGCTTGTGGTAATGTGCAATTGTAGGGTATGCGCATTATCGTCAAACGAACACGCATACACTCGCAAAGTTATTTTGAAGAGTAGTTGTACCTGTAGTAAATGGATCGGGCTATTGTTGTATATGTGTGTCAGTGTTACCCGAATTATTTTCTTCTTTTTTTTTTTGTTTATTTTTGTTTTATTTTGTTCTCAACTTTGGTGATATTTGTTGGGTTCGGTATTTTTTTTCTTTCTTTCAGGAGGTGTTGTTGTTGCAGTTTGATGTCGCACTGGGTAATGTATGTATACACATTTCAATTACTTTTGTTAGAAATGAAAAAGAGAGCAAGAATAAAACGTAAAATGGAACCCTAAGCTGTACGAGACGGCCGAGGTTAAGATTGAAGATGAATTGCCGAACAAAGTTGTGTTTTCATTGTGTAACTTAGACTGGAAATGTGGAGTAATTTGATAAGGATAAGAAACACACTTTACCACGAATTATACATAAAATTCAAAATCGTTGTATCAAGGTATGTGTATCTTTCTGCATCCTACCACATGAATAATTTAAATTTGAATTGTAAGTTTGATGTGTAGTGTGTTGGACTACTACGCATGCTGCCCGGGTTCAATCCAAGCGAACAGCCAAAGGTGACACCTCTTCCGAATGTCTGACAAGCATTCAAGAGTATCATTTGATACGATAAGCTTCGCAACTCAGAGTTCAAAGTCGGGAACAAATGGTAGGTCCCGTCTATTCGTGCCAACAGGTCCGGCCTTTACCAATCTAGGTGCCATGCATCATGCATTTGGTGATCTTTTATATTTCATTATGATTAAAAATAAAGCATTCAATTATGTATTTATTATTATTAATAATAACATATTTTACAAATTAGTTATTTACAATGTACTTACTTATGTGTGTTGGTTTTTTTTTTAAATCTGGATCCTGCCTCAAGGCTGATACTGCAACCTAAAAGATCCATTGTATCATAGGATTTTGGTTAGTCCAAGAGGCATATCACCTTTCTAATAAAGACGAGTATGTCTTTGGTTGACGCATTTTTAAGTTAATGGGGTCTAAGGAGTTCTTTGTGTAGGGTACGTCGTCTGACACCAATAAGTGCTGGGCAATCACAAAGATCGTGCTCGGCAAACTCGACCTTATTTAAACAGAGTCGACAATCGATCTCGCTAGACAGGCACTGTGATAGGTACAGTGTCGAGAATAATTTTTCATACACGCCTACTTTGAGTAAAACATTCTCATTTTATACATACAAATATAATATAAATTTGAATTCTAAGTACGGAGTTCAATAAAAAAATACATCATGCAAATTACTTACGCACAAAAAGTTAACAAAAAAGTCAGTTAAAAAAAAAAGTACCACATAAATATTTGCTTGCTCCGAAATGAATGAGAAAACTTTTTCATACATTAAAGGATTTGGCAACGTAAAAATGTACTGTTAGTTCCATGTATGAATATTTTATTGTTTTTGCACAAATTTAGAAATTCCTACATCGTGTTTGTACATCATGCATAGTTCTGCTCGAATAAATTAATCAATTAGCTTAAGGCTGTGCTTTGTCAGAAGTTTGGATAAAATAGTAAAAACTCACGGAAATACTTCGATCGAAAAGCGATCTCAAGTGATTTATCGCAGAGAATCGGAAAAACATAATGTGAACTCGGTAATTTATCAGTGTTAACCCATTCAATAGTGCAAGGTATTTGTGATCGCTTTTATAGAGAAGGTAGTTTAGAACATAAGAGTGGTGCTGGACGAAAAGAAAAGATTAGGCCATTCGATAAGAAGTTTCTGAAGAGAGAAACTAAATCGAACCTAAAATTACAGCTATTTTTGGAAAGAGGAAAAAAGATTTTAGTGCAACAAAGTTTCGGACTCGGCAATACACAAGAAACTAAAATTTCTAGGGTTCAAGTGTTGTGTTGCAAGGCAGAAGCCACCTTTGAGAAACGAACATTTTAAACGAAGACTTGATTTCGCAAACTTATAAAAACGAGATGATTGATTTTTGGAAAAAATTAATTTTCTTAGACGAAAGTATGTTTAAGATCTTTAAAAGCAAAAGAAAGCAAGAAAATGTGTGTAGAAAAAAAGAACCAAACGATGCAACCAAAACATATATCGCCGATAGTTAAACCCGATGGTGGGAACGTTATGGTTCGGGGGGCGATGTGATATTACGGAGTGGAAATCTTGTATCTGTGAAAGGAAATATGGAAACAAGCTGTATTAAAATATCATCAAGCTAAATTTGGTCGCATTTCATCAAAAAATAATTGCACACAGGATGATTATTTGTACCAAGATAACAATCCGAAGCATACAGCTGTGAATATTCGGCTTTGGTTGCTTTATATTTGCCCCCATGTTCTTCAAACTCCAGCTCAAAGTCCAGATCTCAACCCAATTCGGCATCTGCAGGAACATTTTTATAGAAAAATACGAGAGAACCATAAAGTTCAGACGAACTTACAACTTGAAATTATGTGTAGGTACCTACATTTTACCGATGAAATGTTAACTAGGTTTGGTAGTAAGGTGCCTTAGCTTAAATTCACTCGACGAAGTCTTTATTATTTTCCTTCTATTAAATCAAAACCATTTATCTTTTCAGCATTAGTAGCATGACAGCGAACAAGTGAAACTCATGTTACTAGAACCAACATAGTTATTCCAAGATACGCAATATAAATTTACATAACCGTTATTTTGCTGCTCTCACAAAGTTCTTTCCAAACATACGAATACAAATGTATATAGTGCCTGCTGCTATACTACTCTACATTTGTATTGCGTGAATCCTACTAACCTCCTACACAAGTGTGTTGAATTTTCTGTGCGCGAATTCTCTACAAAAAAACCATAAGGTAGAGTTGCCTTGGCTTACACCCCCAACATACTTCCAACCAAAAGCCATAATCATCATCCCCCTGTGTACCTCTTCCACTCGCTTGAAAAAAAAAAAAAAACTCTTCCCACACTCTGCTCACTAAGTGAGCTTTCGATTAACCCAATTCCCAAGCGAGTGTTTGATGCTCTCTCGGAGAGCTCTCCCGCACGTGACGTCAAACCAGCTTCCACTGTGACGTCACTAGCCTCTCTAAGTAATATTTACAATTCGTTCCTCGCAAAATGCGGAACGGAGCATAATGGATGGAAATAGGGTATGATAACTCATGTACTACGTCGATTTATATTGTTGTTGGTGGAGCTTGATTCGGTGGCGTATACGTACCAAAAAATAAAATGACTACATACAGAGCTTTCTGCTGCTCGAGGGTTACTTGTGCACAGTAGGGGGGCTTATACGAGAGAAGGCGACTATATCATTATCGTTCCTTTGCTCGTTGTGGCTACTGACTCAGTTTTGGAACGATTTCAGTGTGCGTCTTGTTTACAGGTCGCGTGCAGAGAGAAGAAAGCACACCGCACGACACTCAGCTGATGGTGATTTTTTTTTTTTACTCTGTTAGTATACGAGACCAGGTGTTTAGGTTTTGGGTTAAAGGGGGAAAGTCCAAAAATGTATGTGGCCTCGACGATGGCGTTTTTGTCATTTTATTTTCGGCACTGCAAATGCCTTCGTCTATTGCTATTCCTGTCCAAAATCCTTGCCAAGGAAATCCCTTGGTGTCTATAATTCTGTGAAGAAAAGAAATATGCATTTACCAGAACCATATTACGGCATATGTTTCAGGGACCGTTGGTGAGTCGTGTAGGTATATAATATGTAGGTATATACATAGTTTTAAGTAAGTTGCCCTGATTTTCATATAAATAAAGACTTTCAGCGATATTCCTCGCGAGAGAACTTTTTAATAAAAGATAACGGTCGGTCGGCCTTTCTCTTTCTCCTCTTCACCAAACAAAAAATTCAAACCAACAACAAATATGACAATAACAAAAAGTTAGATTTTATTGTTAATCCGCGTCAAGAGAGCCGTATATGAAGAGAAGACGAAAAAGGACGAAAATCGATTTCATTTTCTTCCTTAATCCGTTGCGTAAATAGGTCATAGTATTTTGTGTATACTCTGCCTGATGGCTCTATTGCCCTACTACCAACGAATGGAGGAAAAAACAGAAGGAGAACGAAAATAAAAAAAGGACACGACATGACACGCACATGCACGAACACTGAATGACTCTTATAACGTTTCTTAGGCAATTATCCTTGACGCGTGTAAAATGGCAACCGAGTGTGAGGTGCTGCTCTGCTGCCTAAGTGTCTGGAAGGAAAAAAATAAAGTATGAAATGTGAAATTGGAGATAGACGTGGGTTGTCCTATATGCCCGCAGTATAAGATAGCGAAGGACTATTGAAATGCGACAAAAATCAAGTGATTGTTAAAGATGGAATTACACATGTGGGTGAAATGATTTTCGTTATGTTTGTTATTGATGGTTTCACTTATTGTATTTACTTAGAGGATTTACAAGATTACCTACTGATTTGCCTCGTGAATGAGGTTTCCCGCTGAAATAACCTTGGAAAAGCATCCTCGGATCTACACTTGTACTATGTAGTAGTATTGGGCATAAATATTGACTGATTTTTGCTAATTTTGTTGGTTATGTATGTGGCTGACGATAACCAGTAACTTCAGTAGTGCATCATAAAAAAACAGAAAGAGACCAAACAGAGAAGATGATAAGAGAAGCGTTAAAATATATTAGAAAAAAATCCCACGTGAGTTTATTTATTTAAAATACTGAATACCTACATACATATATTGTAAAAGATAGAACTATCTACAAGACCTACTTTTAAATAAAACAAAAAACAATGCAGTACACAAAACGAAGGGCGTAAGGATAAAATCCATAGAGCTGACTAGTAAAGACTTATGCTAAGATGACTAAGAAAACCTAGCCACAGAGTCACGATCTGCGCTGAGAACTTCATAAGCGTCAGGCAAAAGCCCAACATTTTCGTTCCCTTAAACAGAATTATCTGAAAATTGCTAAAATTTATTCTTGTAGAAATTATCTTCACCTAACAGTTTTTAATTTTGATTTCCGCCCATCTGTAAAAAAATTAAAAAAAATAATATTCAGCAATCATATATGTACAGTACATACGAGTACATAGGTATGTACATAGATATATAAAGAACAAAGTCTAGCTTCTTGAAACAATTGTGTAAGCATTTTATATTTCCTGCACAACTGAAGGCGACCTAGGTCCTTGCCGTCTCCGAACGACCAATTGACAAGGACCTCACGACAAATTATTCACTACATTCATAATAAGAAGCCCCGTGTTTGCTGGAAATGCACGTGGACAGCATGCTCTGTAGTTCTGTAGCCAATGTCGCTTATCTATTCTACATTTGAGAATGTTCGTTTCTATATCTACATCAAAATTGGATACAAGTTCTCCAATACCTTGATCGCAGAAAAAGCCCAAATGGAAGCGCCATTGTAATTTCATTCTTGGAAAGATTTTATAGAACTCAGGAATGACATAAGTACTCGTTCAGAGGTATTTTGATTGGGTCCATTTTCAAATTCTTTACATGATCTAAACAGAATTTGAAAATACTCAGAATCGATGTTTTATGCCACATTAATTTCACTCATCCTAAATGTTGGACACATGCCACCACTTAACATAGACATATGTAGCTACATAGTTATATACATATGTAAATGTGAATGCAGAAGTTAGCACTGTGGTGTAGTCGTACGTGCGTTGCACTTCAACGTAATACTGTCCGGGTTCAATTCCAGCAAAACACCTAAAAGTTTTTTCACGGTGCCACCTCTTTCGAATGTCTGATAAGCGTTCAAAGAGTATCATTTGTCACGAGTAGCTGTATGTCCATTTTATTCGTGCAAAAATATAATACGCACACACCAATGGTTGTGAAAAGTAGGACCTGGTTCACCCCGAACTGTAGTGCAACCTAGAGAAGAAAGAAAGGAGAACATAGAAGTCGAGAGCTTGGATTATCATCAGTGATTACGTAAGTGATCAGTAGAATAAATCCCATCTGAAAAATTTAGAACAAATCATGAGAGATTTACGGGCAGAACAAAAAGTTTGACAGAGACTGCGCAAAAGCGCGCAATAGATCTTTTGTATTTCTGAATTGGTACTCGTAAGCAAGTTAAACGATATGACTTCTATGGAATTGTGCTTCGTAAAAAAACTAATTGAGAAAGAACAGCTACGATGAAGGAGTTGTAATAGAAATAGCAAGATTTAGATCTCTGGAAAGGAAGAGAGTACCCGATCAGCACAAATAATTCGACAGCCGTCTTGTAAGAGCATTTTCAAAGCTCTCTTCATCCAAATATAATATTGCAGACCACATGCAATGAATGCCCCCTTATAGCGGCACATAACCACATTTGAAGTGCAGGAAATAATATACTCGAAAAAAAGTAGCAGGAACGGATTCTGACGGAAGAATTCAACCTTATATACGAAAGTGTGAACGTACTAGATATCTTCAGTGTGGCAATTATTTTTCCAATCCACAAAAATAGGAATACATTGGAGAAGAATAACAATTGCCAGAAAAGAGGTCGGCACCGTGGTGTAGTGGTAGGTACGTTGGACTACAATGTTTTTTCACGGTGCCACATCTTTCGAATGTCTGACAAGCTTTCAAAGAGTATCATTTATCACGATTAGATTCTCAACTCGCCGTTCGGAGTCGGCACAAAACTTTAGGTCGCTTCCATTTGTGCAAAAAAATATAACACGCACACACAAATGGTTGCGAGAAACAGGCCCTGGTTCATTCCGAACTGTAGCGCCACCTTAAGAAAGAAGAAGAATAGAGGTCAAGAGGTTTTGATGTACGCTGACGATTCAATAGTACTAACCCAATCATTAAAAACATCGCAGCTCATGATAAATAGATTAAGCGACTATTGGGTCAACAACTTGTCAGTCAACACCAGTAAATCTAGAATAATTATATTCAGAGCAAGTGGTGAACCAGAACCAGAAAAAGACATAGAAAATAAAAGTAGACTAAATTAAGATAAATATTGGTCGCTCGACTGGGCTGCTGCAAACCTTTAGGTTAGGTTAGAGTGGACCCCGACATGTGGCTTTTGATCTGCCATTCAAGTGGTGTTTAACTCGCCGTTTAAGCTCAACGCCTTAACTCTACCGTTTAAACTTTCCTAAAACACAGCTATTTTGAAGTATATTTTACCAGCTGCCAGAATAGCAAATCTTCTATATAATTAAATCGCTAGCGCAAGAACTTATGATTCCTCCTGATAGTTTATTTCTGCACCGATTTCAATGATTCTAACACTGATCGAAAGCTTATTAGCTGAACTTTGTTCATCAGTATAAACAATTTTGAAAAAATACATATGAGTAAAGTTATTTCGAAAAACATATTGTTACCTATACCTACGGGTATAGGGTTTCTACATGCGGGATTCCTAACTCTGGTACACTAGTAATAATTTATATTACTTTTTAGAAATTCAATATCCCCCAAAGTCAAGTTTTTTTGGCTTTACGATTCTATGACAGTGGATCCTTACTAAGAGGCATACAAATTGTTTTCGTACACTTGTATTTAAAGGGAGAACTGCACACGACTCGTCCCCTACGCGCAATCGTCACAGCATGCATGCGGCATGGCGACTATCGTCGAGCAGTGTCAGTCGCTTATCGTCGTGTGACTTTACGCTTGGAGTTTGTATACATTTTTCAATGTGCTTGCACATGTTTTATTAAAAAAAAAAGTCCGACGACGTCTTTACACTTCGTATTTTGATGGTTGAAAATTGCGTCCTGTGCGGATGGCCTTAAACTAAAAGTTTAAACTCTTGTTAAGGTTTAGCTGAACTTCAGTTTAAACTTTAGAATAAAAAAAATGTTGCGACTGTATCCAACAGTCCCGAGCTATGTGTACATATTACGCGGATGGGGTGTGTACCTCCACTTTATTGGAAAGAAAGTAAATTAAAACTAGTCTATGTTTGATAAAATTCAAGCCAATCGCATATACTCATCGAAGTCACTCCAATCGCAGCAGTCGACGCCAGGAAACGAACCTGGGTCCCCTAAACTCTGTAGTACTGCACCAAAAGTAGAAAAACCGACGCGCTACACAGTCAACCGCCGCGGTTATAAAAACTTTTCATCCAAGTTCTTATATAAAAAATCCGGTCAAGTGCAAGTTATACTTGCGCAATAAGTGTTCCGTACTGTATCAGTTATTTTAACTACATACATATGTATGTCATAGATTTATGTTGATAGATCTATATGAACCCTTTCTTTACGATACGATTTCTACTAAAGATACAATGATACTTTGTTCGATACTCACATATATGTACAAACATAAAAACATATATAGGTACATATATGTACATATGCACTTGTATATCTGCAGACACAAGAAAGTACATGTGTACCTACATACATAGTTTTATGGTGCACAGCACATTTCAATACAAATAAATTGAGCACAATTTGCGAAAAATAAATTCAAATTTGTACCTACATAAATGTATACCAACAAGTAAGTTGAACAAATTACCTACATATGCATGTATGTATGTACATATGTCTCTGATGTCCTTTCTCATCTGCTCAGAAGAATAGTTATACACACACACAAAGTTAAAAAAAAAAAAAAAACAACAAATAAAGCATGTATATACATACATACATATATACCTACATAATATGTTCATATGGATATGTATTTACAAGAAATGTACACTTGTGCATCAGATTTAATTTTTCGTCTCGTTATTCGTTCAATTGCATTAACTGCGTATTTTGCGATTTGTCTCCCTCTCTGTGGCTGTATATACACAAATTCAATTTTTTCCAATATAGTAAAAGTAGAGACACCTACATTATAATAGGAAACCATCAAGCTTCCTTTATGTGTTATATTATGTATCATTGGTTTAAGTCTTAGGTCAATAGTTATCCGGTAGGAATATACCACGAAAATTCGCTGACTTAGGCCACTAATTGCTACAACTGTTCCAAATTTCAATAGTCTAGGTTAAGTAGTCTCTGAGAAAAAGGCCTGTGACAGACAGACAGACAGACAGACAGACACCGAACTGATTCCATTAGTGTTCCGTTTTGGTACGGACGGAACACTAAAAAGCATATCAATGAAGTTATTACGGAAAAACATTAATTCTACGTACCTACATTCACAAATGAGGTATCTAAAGAAAATAATGTCTTGGAGCAATGACGAAATGCACTCGGATTTTATAAATATAAACAATTTGTTTACACTTAATCTTAATATTTATCAGGATCTCTATCACGAAAAGTACATAGCTCTTATTTTTTGGAACAAGGTGCCACTAGGACACTAGAGGCCAGTAGGTAGCCATTTTATTCGTTGTAGGTTTTCTAGAAAATCCTCTTTCTTTTGAACATTGCTCAGCTTCAGGACAACACAGGAGGATGTTTTATATCTCAAATGAAACAGGGAAAAATTTACTAACTATTAACTATTTTTTTGTTTTTCAATCCGATAAGCCATTATTGAGTTATGGCTGTATAACTATAATTTTCCTTCCCAATATGCAGTTCTTTCACTATTTTCTGAAAACCATGCCATTTTCCGGGATAAAAAGTGTATATGTATATATAAAAGTTGACCAAGAACATAAGCAATCACTATGTCAATAAATCATCGCGTTGCTATGAAATTTGAGTTGCAAATTTCGTAACCATTCGGTATTCCGTCCTCGAATGCAAAATTGCGGAATTACTCCACTAGGAATTCTGCTAACGTGCTCAGATGTTTACATCAATAAACGTTTTTAAAAAAAAAGGGATACAGCTCCCACAATTATTCTCTTATTTTTCATCTTAATTAGGATATAAACTATCATTTTTGAAATGACATCTTGCTGGAGTGATGACAAAATGACAGTGTGTAGCTTAGAATGAAAAATGTCGATTGGAGTGATGGCTGGAATGATGAGGGTTGAAATTATTCGTGGATTTTGCTAGAATGGTGGAAAATGACGCATTTAAATGATTACGTGTAGGTAAATTTAACCATTCAGCATTTTTCAGTCGAGTTTGCACGTGTTTCGGAAGCAATATTTTTAAAATAATGGCTCCTTTAAAAAATGATTGTGTGTAGCCTACTTTAGTATCGTGGAAAATGCAGGAACAAAAAATTTACCACGTTCCAAAAGGTTTTACGATTAAAAATTTAAATATTTTAAGCATCCATTTAAATCTAAACAACCCTAGGTAAAGTGCTAAGTATGAGTGACAGATATTCTCGGCTCAGGGAATCGACATTTAAATTCCCACAAATAATTAAGGCCATTGTCAGTTGTAGCGTGCTTGCCTTATCATTTAACTTTTTCGATATCCTTACTTATTCCGAATTCTTATATATGTACTCGTATTTTTAAAACTCATTACATGTTTACGCATCCACTTATTTAACTTATTACTAATTTCCTTGACATGACATATCAAAAAAATCGAGATTACCTCTTTCTACTGCAAGTAAATGGTTCCGCCTCGTTTTGGTGGCGTTATTTATTTGGCTATATTTAGGCCGATTTTTTTTTTATATTTTTATCTAGCGATTTTGTATTAAAAATTTACCCATTTCCCTTTCAGCTGTCTTATCCTCATCGAATACTTATTTTCTCATTTCCCTGTAATCTATTTCCGGATTGAAAGCATTGGAATATCTCTCCTTATTTTTTTTTGCGCTTTTGTTTTTTTTCTCTACTGTTTCGCAGACTCACATTCAGGACTGAATGAATGAAGATTACTTAAATCGAAATCCAGGAAGATGGTACGAGAATGGATAAAGGGACCAAAATAAAAACCAAGAGAATGAAAAAAAAGCTTTTATCACTCCATCTCCGATTCCTTTTTTCCACTGGTTCATTCCTTTTCACATATGAATCTTGCCAAAGGCATCAATCCCTCTATACCATGTCAACATCGACTACTACCAATCACTCGCACACGACACTTGTGGGTTGGGGGTAGGAAATTAGCAAAAAGCTGTTACAATTGATTTCGCCATTGTTGATGTTCTCAACGGGGGTTGGTAGTCTGGTTTGTTATCAAGAAATCGTACTCCAGCTACAAACATAGGAGTAACTGTGTTGTTATGTTTTATATCCCACTGGGAGTAAGGGGCAACAAATGACATTGGACAAGGTCAACTCTGTTTCTATCCCACCCTCGGCAAATGCAATTCTAACATTTTTCCCTCTCATATGTTGCTGTATACGTATACTGAGTGTCGACGGGGTAAACAGTCTTTATAATTTCTTCGTCCTTTCGATCGGTTTCTCATGCAAATGAGACAATAAAACCGGAAAAGGGGTTAATATGGCTCCGGATATTGAAACGAATCATAATCAAAAGGGGTCCGCTTTGCTGTATATAGAACCGAATCGGGGTCAATAGTGTAATTGTTTCATCAAATAACTTGATGTAGTCAGTTAGTCAGCTCGAGGGGTTCGAATTTTGTTCAAATGGCAAATAGTGTCAGAACATTAACACCATTTGAAATGCATTAGTGGTAGACATCGAGCAGAAAGTATCACTAATAGTGGTGATTCGGGCGTTAATGAGGCATAAACATGCAATCCGAGAATGACTGTGTGAGATCTTTTCGAATTGATTAAACATAATTTGACGATGAACTTCCTTTTATCCCCCATATATACGCACAGCACAGCAGCATACATCGACAACTTAATTAATATTTGTGCGGAAGTGTTTCTCTGGATGATTTATTAATACGAGTATCTACAGTATACAGCTAGGTGTGCTTAAATAAACACATCTAATGAGAATTTATGTTTCATATAGTATATTGCGTCGTTTAAGTTTGTTTGGGTAGGCTTCCTTCCCTTGTTCCTTTTTTAACCAATCAAAGGGCACAGCAACTATTTAAATATAATGAATATCGAACGTAAATCTGTTGACCTGCTACAAAATTGGAATTGCTTTTGAATACATTATTATTTTGCCTTGTATGTCAAATGGTCTAGAGCTAAGTTTCATGCCAAAAAGGCCCCTGCCAAGGTCGATATGTCCTAGGAAATTTTAATTTTTATGAAAACTGGATCATAACTTTATTTGACGTCACAATGCGTCAATGGATGTTATGATTGACGTCACTTCTTGCGTAGCTGGGAGGAAATGTCTTATATTTTTTTTTGGAAGAAAGGTAATAAAATAAATAAATATATGTACGAGTACGTCCTTGCCCTTGTCTAATGTGTGGTTGTGTAGAAATTGTGGTTGTTTACTGCAAGTGTTAAGTCATTCAAAATGATGTCATACGTATGGGGAAGGAATACAATAAGTATGGTGAAATAACACTCAGGCTTTATTCGGTAACAAGGAAAAGTTACATGTGGAAATCTCACATTATCACAGCTTCCTTGTGAGGTTAAACTTATTTCATATCATACTGCATGCGAACATTCATTCAATCTAAATGACTCAGGTAATGGCGTGTGATAGCTAGTATCTGTACAGCAAAAGTTATGTAACATTAAGATCGTCATTTGATAAAAACAGAGCACATATCCGGTCTAGTCTTTTCATCTCGATAGCTTTAGAGTAGAAAGATACACTTTGAGCAAACTGTGTCAGCTGTCAAATTTAGGCAAAAAACGGAAGAAAAATTCAAATTTTCTATAGAAATTAAAAGGTAGATTTATTTTGGAAAAATTACAAGAACAATAATTGAATATATAGAAAAAGAGAGCCTATTTCAAAATCAAAGGCGTTAGGCAATAATGCCCAACGAAAGAACGCCCAAATAGATTTGGATATAACGCCCAAAAAAATCTCGAGCAATTTGTAGTTGTAATTTTTTTTTAGTCATTTTGGGTGTAATTTCCTAGTCAGGGTTCATTTTATAATAGGCAGTAAAGCCCAAAATAACCACTGGAAATATTTGAAAAGGAAATGATGCCCGAAAAAGGAAATATCACCCAAAACAATTAAGACAATATGAAATAACGCCCAAATAAAATTAAGAATTGCCCAAATGACAATATTGTTGAGTAATTTCTACCGAGAATGTAGAATGTCATTGAAAAATTCAACCCACCCAAAGTTCAATGACAGATATTGCAAGCCTCTTCGCACTTTTGATTAAACTGGACTTCACAATTAGTTTGATTGCTTTTTTAACTCAAACAACAAGAACGATTGTACCAAACTAAATGATTCCCGCAGCGACCGCGCGGTGCGTCGGGACGCGGACGGACCCCCCCCCCCCCCCCCCGTTGTTTATTATTCACTAATGCACATACGCATTGGTTGCAAAGTTTTGTTTTAATTGGGTACTAGCTGTCCCGTCCAGCTTCGCCCGTGTACTAAAACAGTCTCGTTAACTATCAGGCAAAACGCAATTTCCTTTCTGCCTAAACCTGAAATACAGCAATACGAACAAAACAAAAAAAGAATCATGAAAGTCGGCCCAGCGGTTATCGAGTTATAACGTCATAGAGTTTCACGCCGAAGGAATTATATATATATTTAGAAGATATGCAGTTTCTTTATATCCCTGTTTCGCATATTTCCGCATGCATTTAAAGAAGCTTAACATATACCCAACCTCGCATCTACTAACATGAATTGGAAATAACGCCCAAAAATCCAGAAATATCGTACAATTTTTACAAAAACAATTCCCATTGAAATTTTTTGGGCGAGCCTTTTTATAACTTGGGTGATATTGAGTTTTGGGCGTTAGGCAAAGTCTTTTTGGGCTTTATTTCCATCTTCTTGTTTATTTTTGGGCGTTAGGATGTTTTTTGGGCGATATTTCCAAATCGATTGGGGTAACGCGTTATTGCCTAATGCTAAATCAACATATTTTTTTAAAATCTAAAAGATCGCATCGCAGGGAAATCAAGTACTTGGTGGTAGTCGATTCGGTTTTATATGGATTTTTCGACAATCGCTGAAAGCCCATTGTGGTGGCTATTTTCTTATAATGTCAAAGCCCTTAGAGCGGTAGCATGGCGTTATATGGCTAAGGAACCAGCTTATGTGTAAGATTCCTATCAATATACCAATTACAAATGATAGGTTAGGTTAAGCAAGGAGGATCGTCTGCAGTAGATGCAATTTCATCCAGAGGCCATTAAGGTCCATTGTGAATACCCTAGTTGTGCACGTTGAAACATGCATTTTAACAAAAGCATTTCGATCTTATGATAAATCTTTTAAGGTCTGTTAGCGGTTTCTTAGCCAGATCATCCAGACAGTCGAAGAACCGTGCTCCCATACAAGATTCTTTTTCATCCCCATCCATGCAGCTTCTACAGAAGTCTTACTTACGTACTTAGTTTGCGCTACAGCTCGAGGTGAACCTGGGCCTGCTTCTCGCAACCAATTGTGTGTGCGTGTTATATTTTTGCACGAATGGAAGGGACCTACAGTTTTTTGCCGACTCCAAACGGCGAGTTGAGAAGCTCAATCGTGACAAATGATACTCTTTGATGCTTGTCAGACATTCGAAAGAGGTGGGCACTGTGAAAAACTTTTAGGTGTTTGCGGCGGTGACGTTTACAGAAGTCACACCATTAATAATAAGTTAAAAAAAAAAAAACTACAGGACTTGGCAGTTCATTGTGTGTCGAAAAGCAACTGTCAAATGATTCAGTACGCCGAAACAACAAATAGCAAAGCCATCGTTTCTTTACCTTTTCCGGACGCGCTGGTACATAATATGAGTACTACCAAGAAATATAAACATTCCTAACACCCAAACTCTTCCTCGGATTTGGTTGAAATCGGTATCAGATCGTCTTCTAACATTTTAGTAAAGGTATCTTAATGTATTTCCAGCTATTAGACGTCAAATTTATTGTGCTGAACCGTTTATCTTGAAGGTTTTGATAATATGTAAATCACTAAACTTTTCTCCGTCCCGAAAGGGAAGCCAGCTTTTAAAATCTAAAAGGGTTAAGTTTCGTAGGGCGGATGCACCAAATGCCCACTAAGTTTATGTAAATCAATATTTATACAATATTTGCAGTAAACCTACACACTTGAGCCCATCATATGTGACATATTTTTGGAACGTCTGAAAAGAAACCAGATTGGGTCAGACCGTTAACTAATATTTGTTTTCTCGTTGTCGCTTTGTGATATTCTGGCCACAGTCTTCTCAACCACCTGCAATGTATCAAGAAGACTGTGGCCGGAATATAGAAAAGTGAGAACGAGAAAACTCAATCAAAAATACAGGAAATCGTTGTCACTGCTAATAACAGTGCTAACTGGCCACAATAGGTTAAGATCTCACATGTAAAAAGTACGACTAAGTGTTGATGATATCTGCAGGGGATGCGGTGACGAAGAGCGTCATGAGGACATAGCCCATTTCCTCTGTCAAATAACCTCTAACCTCTGCGAAATAGAGCCCTTGGCAAATTCTTCATCCAAGACATCGCCGAGCTATCCGATGCATAATCAGCCCGCGAACCTAACCTTACGTAACCTAACTAATATACATAAGTTCAACTTAAAATTAAGTTTTCAGTTCCACCAGAGAAGACTCTCGCTAGTTGGGTGTCGCTTTTGTCGTTCTCTTACATTAGGCCTCCTGTTATTATCTTCTATATTTGCTATTTTGGTAAGTGCAGGTTAGGTTCTTCATTTTCGTATTGACATGGTGTTAGTGATACTGATACATAATACGATCCCAGCTTGATTCTTTAAATTTCGTCAGAGGCTGCATGCGTATCAAAGGATTAAGCCACCGCTGTCTTCTTTTCAATTCTGAAAAGCATGGGTAATTGAATTCCCAAGTAAGTAGTCGTATTTATTTTTATGAAAGGGATTTATATGACGGCCACAATTGCTGATATGTTTATTGGCATAGCACCCTGCTTTGATTATATTGTATGTTCATATGTACATTTCACGGTGACCTTTTTCAAAGCTTGTTGTTATGTAACCCCGCGCGTTGATATTAATCAGTATTGGTAGCATATATGTATATATATTAGGTACTATATAAAGTAAACAAGTGCTGGTAAGATTTCAACTTTCTCCTGGGTGTTTGAGATGAATCTTCTTCTGCTTTAGGGACTATGTGTTACATAGGTGGCGCTACAGCTCGGGTGAACCTGGGCCTGTTTCTCGCAACCATTTATATTGCGTGTTATATTTTTGCACGAATTGAAGGGACCTGACAGTTTTCTGCCGACTTCGAACGGCGAGTTGAGAAGCTCAATCGTGACAAATGATACTCTTTGAATGCTTGTCAGATATTCGAAAGAGGGACTATGTGCTACTGATTTTAAATATTTTAGGTATATACTCGTATGTACAGTACATATGTAAATGCAATTCGGCATGCTTACACTCAGAGAAAAATACTGTGTAATATTGCCTTATTTTTGTATAGATGTTATTCGACAAGCATAATTCTCCTTAGAACTCAGACAATTAATGTACGGCAAAGGTAATGATAAATAAGCTAAATTGCCTTAAACTGCTTAGGTATTTTAACCAGGAAATAGCATATTTTTTTTTTACCTAGGAGCACTGTAACTTTGCCTTAGGCCTAATGTAATTTGCCTTAAATCTAAGGTAATATTTCCTCCAAAATATTTTCCAGTTAGTGCACTGCAAACTATGAAAGTTTGCCTTAGGTTTTGCTTTCAACTGTGAAACATTACCTTAGACCTAAGGCAACTTTGCCTTAAGTATTAGGTGATATTCTCTCCAATTGTCTCAAACTGTATAAAATTGCCTTAGGTTTAAGGCAACTTTACCTAAGCCTTGGGTTACTTTCCTGAGTGTAATTGTAATTCGCGTCGAAATTAGTCAGATTGTTTGCAATTTTCGTGAAGTGAAGTACCTTCCCATAAAGCTAAATCGTATTTGTGTTTTGAAGTATTAAATTAAAAAAGTTGTATCGTTCCTCATAAAAAGTATTATATAGAACCATTTTTATGCAGATTATAATATTAAGGTGAGCAAAAGCAATAGTCATTAGAATATTTTTTGTCAGTGACAATTCTTTCTTTCTTTAGGTGGCGCTGCAGCTCGGGGTGACCCAGGGCCTGCTTTTCAAATTATACTCTTTGATTGCTTGTCAGACATTCGAAAGAGGTGGCACCTTGAAAAAAACTTTTACATAGGTGTTGGACCCGGGCTGGGATTGAACACGGGCAGCATTGCACAGTAGTCCAAAGCACTTACCACTACACCACGGTGCTCACAGTGTCGGTGACAATTGCTCTAAGAAAAGCAACAAACTCCGTTATTATCAGAAATAAAATGAAATAAAAAATATGTACCTATTTATTAAAAAAAAAAAAAAACAAAAATAAAACAATGAAGTTAATAATTTGTCTTTTCATTTATAAAATTGGCAGAAAATACCTTATTTTTAGCAAAAATTGCATCAGGCAATCTTGCACAAATTAGGCTATTTCTAAGGCAATTCCACACAGATGAAGTGACACTAGATTTACCTAAGCAATATAATGCAACGTAACTTAGAACTTAGTAGGTTCAAAATAGCCTTAGAACTAAGGTAACTTAACACGCGATTTAAATAAATTTTACACATGTGTTTCTCTGGGTGTATAACTAGTATCTGGGTCGAAAGGATAGCCCACTAAGCTCAAAACGAAAATTAAATTTCATGGTTGTATTTTAATATCGAAATCTTTTTATCAAAGCCTGGACCTTTCGCATTGCTTTACTGTCATTTGACCACAGGTTTTCCTGCCTTAAACAATTATTTTTATTATTCCTCTACATATGTACATCGGTTTGGCATACATAATTTTTTATATCAGTCCAGTTGCCTGAAAATAAACTCATGTGCAGTCATCCATTTTAATATAATGACCTATTTATTAGCAAAAAGGCAACAACTAAATTTTTTCTGCACTCCTGGTGTACCATATGTTGACAGTCTTATTTTCCATCTAACTGCACATGTTTGTATGTATATATGCATGAACATATGTATACTTTGCATTAAATCTTCAACAAGGACATCTATTTATCTCGCCTTCGTGTATTTTATGTATGCACACCACCACAGAAATCACAATACCCGCCTTGCCTCGTATCCGGGTGCATGAAGCGAGGGTATACTGGTATGAATAATATTTTCTGCATCGTCATGTGGAGCCTTGCACTTAACTCGCACCGCAATTTGTGGATTCCTTCATATTCCTAATAAAATATAACACACAATGATGACGATGTTTCAATGAAATATCGATATATTTAAGGGATGGGGGATGAGGGTTAGCGGTCGCAATCAAATCGGTTCTGTCACTGCTCTTCATTGTTTGAGTGGCAAACAATCGAATATGGAAAACCATAATTTCCATCTCACGTTCACAGGCAGCATACAAAGTAAGATTGAATGGTCTATCCGCAAGATTAATGTGAAAGCTTTCACATACATACATACATATATCTTGAATAGGAGGAGGATTTATTATTTCTTTCTTTTTGTGCCGTTATATTTCATTTACCCCGTGGCAACGAAAATGGATGGATGTCACTTCCGGTGCACGGAAGACAGGAGATACCCCGAAGCGGTGTAATTTTATTTTTTTCCCCAGATTTCCATGGAACTGGCGTCTATATAATGTACTCGAAGGTGAACCTCGACATTTTTATATTTGTTCCAGTTGTTGCTGGTGGTACTGTTGCTTTTTTGCACTCGTTGTGTGACCTTTTGCATATTATAGTATCATCTGAGTATCCTGCATCCGAAGGGATGAAATTACCCAAAGGATAATAGTCCCACGCGTAAGCATCATCATGGATGGCTACGTGGCAAGTTTGTGTATGGGTATTGAAGTAAATTGTTTATGACATGAGTTGCATTACCATGGGGACCATGGCAGGGGAGTGTTGCTGTTGCATGTATTTTTATAGTAAAGGGGTTCTTTCATTGGCATATAAAAAAAGTTTCAATGTTCTCGAAAGTCAGTTCAAGTAGTTAAATGGTTTTACTGCTTGAAATTCTTGTACTCGCTGGAAAATTAGATTCCAACTCAAACTGTGTGTACTCATTTCTATAGCCGCGAGTGTTTAAAAGACACCGCATCAAAGGTAAATAAGGCAAAGAAGCCGTTATTATGGTTTGATGAATAATAAAGTCAATTTGTTTAGCACCTCAGGAGTGGGAGGCTGTCGCTAAGCACTTTAGAAACAGTGTTACCAGAAACTAAAAAGAAACTCAATTAGAGGTTAAAAGTAAGAACGGAGGATTACATGGAACTTCTAAACTTTCATACGAGTGAATTATAAAAAGTAAAAATAATGCGTTGGAAAGCCTAACTTTCCATTTGAAGTTGTACCTATATGTTAGTTTTGTCTGTATAATTTAAATAAACATAATTTGACAATTTGGCGACCTGCCGATTAATGAACATACTGCTCTTCTTAAAACTCTTCTAATATCAACAGACACACACTGGACCTGCTGGGAGCAGTCGTCAGCCAGCCGTGCAGGTGTAATCATCTTAGGAATCCGATTGTTGTAATTAGAATAGTTTTGATTGCTTATTATAATTAAAGTAAATAAAGTTAATCGTTATTTTGTTGTATCACCGGTACCTAAATGAGATCAGTGTTTTATTTTACAACTAACTCCACCGGTTATCACAGACAATTTTTATTTTACTACGTTTTTATTAGGTCGCTTTCTTGTCTTTCCTAATGTTCGATCCAAATTGACGAGCAATTGATTTTATACTAACTTCCCGATGAGCTAGAGACTTGAGACCTTAAACATAGCTCATAACTAGATGAAAATGCATTATTAACTCGCTTTCTTGACTGTCTATTCTTTAGGATTACGTACGGAGCTTCAAGCACACATAAAACGTGTAGATATGCAACACCTCTCTGGTGTTTTTATTTCTGTGATTATTTTGCATAGCATACTTTTAAGGTATACTTATACCGTTACTAATGGTAATTTTTTGGATTTTGTCTTTTAATTTGTGAGTTTTAATGAGACAGGTGTGAATAAGATGCTATATAAAAAAATATATTTATAAAAATAAATGTTCAATTTATTTATTTATTTATTTATGTATATGTAATATATGTATCTACCACATTTCTAAGATGAACTAAAAAGTATAAAATAATTAGGAAGTATTTTCATAGTTATTCCAAATTCACAATTACAAATTTTCAACGTAGTAGGTATGTATATTAAACATTTTCATTTGAGGATAATTGAATAAATGTCTCAGACTGTCAGATGCTTTCGCTACATAATTGGATTCGATATTTAGTACGGCAGTCAAGTGTCTTGATAAAAAATACATCCACACGGAAAGTGAATTTTACATTTTGATTCATTTAAATTAACTAGTATCGCCTGTGGTCCAAATTCGACCAATTGTGCGAGAGAAACGCACGTATTAATATTTATTATTTTACCTGGCTTAGACACAAGATATTGGAAAAAAGTTACACACTGGACTGCCCCTCTTCACAGCCCTTCCCACAAAACAAAAATCAATAGCAGATGTTGCGATTAAGGCAGTTTAAATGGGATGTAACTGTTTTGCCTTCGCCTATTTATATGATGATGAATATTTTATATGTTAAACACTGCATATAAGGACTTTTCGAGAAAAGATCCGGAAAGAGAAACTAGACCTGAAAATGTTTAATGTTAAAAGAAACGGGTTATGTTTCATATTTGTTTAACTAGTATTTGCGCATTTTATTTCAAATCAAATACTTTATAATTTATTGTTTATTTAGATAAAATTTTTCAACATTTTTCTTAATGCATCTCATGAGGTTTTGTACAGTGATTTCGTCAATAGTTTTGGACATTTTATGCCATCTTTTTGTAAAATATTTGATGTCTGTAGCCACGCATCCTTTTTTTTTAGTTCACGTTCCATAAGGGCCCAATATCGTTGGCGGATTGCAGTCCTTGGGGATTTTCACACATACTTTTTCCTCAAACCCTTTTGTCTGTTCTACGCAATGAGATGTTGCCAATTCTGGTCAAAACAGTACTAATCCTGTATGACGTACAATAAAAAGTTAAACTCGTTTCTGCAAACACTCCTTAATGTAGACGGTAGCTTAGATTGATCCATTTGTAGTAAGAGTGTCTGTTTGCAATCCGCATAAGCTGAGCATATCCACGCCATCAGCGTTGTTCCGAAAAAATGTTTGAGTTGAGCCATTTCTCGAGCCATTCCACACAAAGTTGAGCCAAATTTGTAAGATTACTGAAAATTGGAGAGCGAGGGGGGGGGGGGGGGGTGCTCTGATTTCGGGACAACAAAAACTACATGTCACAAATTCATTTTTAAGTGGTAAGGGGCAAATATGATAATTTGGAATTATGTCAAAAATTTGGCGAAATGTGATATCAACTTATTACGGTTAGCGGACATTCGCTAAACTTATCATTCCATCACTTTGCCAAATCGGTCGAGTAAAAATATTCGGTGAAAACGAACGGTGCATGAAAAAATTCAGTTACTATGTATAATACCGCGATAGGAGTCGAGAGGGGGGTCAATTCAAACCACATTTCTAAGATGAACTAAAAAGTATAAAATAATTAGGAAGTATTTTCATAGTTATTCCAAATTCACAATTACAAATTTTCAACGTAGTAGGTATGTATATTAAACATTTTCATTTGAGGATAATTGAATAAATGTCTCAGACTGTCAGATGCTTTCGCTACATAATTGGATTCGATATTTAGTACGGCAGTCAAGTGTCTTGATAAAAAATACATCCACACGGAAAGTGAATTTTACATTTTGATTCATTTAAATTAACTAGTATCGCCTGTGGTCCAAATTCGACCAATTGTGCGAGAGAAACGCACGTATTAATATTTATTATTTTACCTGGCTTAGACACAAGATATTGGAAAAAAGTTACACACTGGACTGCCCCTCTTCACAGCCCTTCCCACAAAACAAAAATCAATAGCAGATGTTGCGATTAAGGCAGTTTAAATGGGATGTAACTGTTTTGCCTTCGCCTATTTATATGATGATGAATATTTTATATGTTAAACACTGCATATAAGGACTTTTCGAGAAAAGATCCGGAAAGAGAAACTAGACCTGAAAATGTTTAATGTTAAAAGAAACGGGTTATGTTTCATATTTGTTTAACTAGTATTTGCGCATTTTATTTCAAATCAAATACTTTATAATTTATTGTTTATTTAGATAAAATTTTTCAACATTTTTCTTAATGCATCTCATGAGGTTTTGTACAGTGATTTCGTCAATAGTTTTGGACATTTTATGCCATCTTTTTGTAAAATATTTGATGTCTGTAGCCACGCATCCTTTTTTTTTAGTTCACGTTCCATAAGGGCCCAATATCGTTGGCGGATTGCAGTCCTTGGGGATTTTCACACATACTTTTTCCTCAAACCCTTTTGTCTGTTCTACGCAATGAGATGTTGCCAATTCTGGTCAAAACAGTACTAATCCTGTATGACGTACAATAAAAAGTTAAACTCGTTTCTGCAAACACTCCTTAATGTAGACGGTAGCTTAGATTGATCCATTTGTAGTAAGAGTGTCTGTTTGCAATCCGCATAAGCTGAGCATATCCACGCCATCAGCGTTGTTCCGAAAAAATGTTTGAGTTGAGCCATTTCTCGAGCCATTCCACACAAAGTTGAGCCAAATTTGTAAGATTACTGAAAATTGGAGAGCGAGGGGGGGGGGGGGTGCTCTGATTTCGGGACAACAAAAACTACATGTCACAAATTCATTTTTAAGTGGTAAGGGGCAAATATGATAATTTGGAATTATGTCAAAAATTTGGCGAAATGTGATATCAACTTATTACGGTTAGCGGACATTCGCTAAACTTATCATTCCATCACTTTGCCAAATCGGTCGAGTAAAAATATTCGGTGAAAACGAACGGTGCATGAAAAAATTCAGTTACTATGTATAATACCGCGATAGGAGTCGAGAGGGGGGTCAATTCAAACGATCGATTCGCCAACCATAATAGTGCTCTAAGAAAGTAAGTAAGTCTAACATTTTCTTATAAGATCCTTAGGTGGACTAAAATTTGCATATGTTCTCGTTGATCCTTTTGAAAGTTCTGTGAGAATGAGGATATCGATTATTTGTGCTAATATTATTTGAAAAGTGAATTCTTACGTCCTGATTACATTTTTATTGCTTTTTTTAATAATATTTTAGAAGAATGAAGTTTTGAGCCAAATGAGCCAAATGTGAGCCATTTCTCTGTGGCTCGGAGCATTGAGCCAAAGCTGAAATACTTGAGCCAAATTAGCCAATTGAGTACTTCAGCACAACGCTGCACGCCATATGTAATTTTTTGCTGCAAATATCTTCAGCCCAGCTCCGGCATTAGTTTTGTATTTTTGGGTAGTCGATGGTGAAGGTGAAACTCCATACTTAAGCGCCAAGTCTCTCATTGAGATGTTAGGGTGTTTCTTAAATACCTTTAGGATATTCTTTCAAACTTTTAGGAATTGCGGGGCTCTTGGATGGTCAGATTCGACACTGCGCGTTCTCCACTTAAATATTGCTCAAATGTATTGATGACATCATACATCGTTGATTTCGACATTTTTAATTGCTTTGCCACTTGATTCCGCGTTAAATGTTTATTTTTCTCGTAAATGGACAAAATAACCTTCCTATTATCAAATTCGCTTCGGATGATTTTTAATATTCGCAACCGATCAAATATGATGACTATAAGAACATCTGATCAAAAGATAGCGGTACTGCGATGTCATTTTTCAGTATTGTCAGACCGCAAATGTTTCGGAATTTTTTCTCGTACAGTGCTTATGTACCATATTTATCTTCAACATTACTTTATTCGAATATAAAACTTGCACCACAGCAACACTGCTTGGTATGCTGTATGTGTTAAGATAACAAAGTTCCACACAAGAATGCAACTGAATAAATGAAATATAGAAATGTAAGTGAATCTAGGTCAAACCTACGTATCTGTGAACAGGAATCAACATGGCTAGGAGACCGCACCCCACCCAATATCCTTTCTACATGGGTCCCTTAGGCACAAATATAGTACTCTCCAGCAATAGTGCTGATTTTGCAGTTGATTGTGTCGATGTCGTCCACGATGAGGCTGATAAAGAATACGAGTAGAATGCATTTATATTTGTATTCTTCTCCAAGGAATTCCTATTTTGTTTCCTTTCTTTCTCCGGTTAACTGCCGTTGAATAGTTTGCCGGTCGCAAAATGATGCCAATGGCGGCTGAATTCAGGACAATTGAAAATTGTTGCACAATAGATAAGACGACTTCGGACTTTGGATGATATAGTATGGATGGTTGATATTGATAAATGATGGCAACAAAATCTAAGAATCTTAGAATTCATTGAGGCGTATACAGAATTCTGTAAATGGTTTCCATTATGAATAAACTTGTGGGTGGTATTTTCTTTGTGTGTGCCAGTGCTCGTTTTATACAAATACACTTTCAAAATTATTGATAACTGCCAAAGAGGGAGGCTGAAATACATACATATGTATGTATGTAGCTCTGTGAAAAAAAAAACTTTAGAATTCCCTTATTTTATTTTAAATCCATTTCCACTGGTTGTTGGTGTACACGAAATACCAGATTTATCTATAAGTATTTGTATCTTATTTATGTGGGTATGGGTATATGTATATTATTTTCCTATAATTATTTTGAGTAAAAGTAAAATATTTGAAACATTTCGCTTTCATGTAAAATATACCTTTCAACCACAATGACATGGATAACAAAGTTGAGTAGGCTTTGATGTTTTATATCAGAAAATTTCCTGTTGAGCTGATGTTTGTGGTCATGAAAGTGGATTTTCATTCTGTAAGCATATTTTGGTTACATTTATGTATGTACGATTATGTGAATGTATTTACATGTAATAATAGAAAATTTAACCGCAAAAGTTCAACCGCATTTTTTGCGTGAATAACTGTGGACATAGTACATAGTTAGTGGGCAGTTCTGTTAGCTTGTTACTTTTGAATTGTGTTTGTTTCTTGATGCGATTTGTGGTGACATGAAAATAGATAAATACACATACAGTCGACTCTACCTAAGTCGAATTTTCACGGGATACCAAGATTTGTTCGAGTTAGAGAGAGTTTTGATTTTTACTTTAAAATGTTTGTTAAAAACAAGGTTAATGTACTTACAAAAAAGTTAGCAAAAAAATAAAGCTTCTTGCTTAGTTAAAAAAATCTAGCTACAAACATGCACATAAAGACTGCACCAGCTCTGTTGAACTGACTAAAATCAACTGATTTTGAAATTCCAGCTGGAATCTTATTAAAAAAAGTTTCTTTTATATACATACGCAGAGTCGCAGATAGATCCATTAAAAGCCCTATTTTGAATGTTGTTCTTATTTTGTTTTTGTGTTGCAACTTTTTAAAAACTGTATTTTTTCATGGAGGTACCAAGAATATGAATAAGAAGAAACACGACGAGCTGACGATGATAACACGCGATGCTACACATATTTAGGGTATTGAACTGTATAGGTACCTGATGGTTATAAGTTTATACTCAAATACGAATTCCGAAGGTATGTATTTTTATTTTGTTTTGTGCTAAACAAAAATTCGACTTAAGGAGTGTTGGGTTCCAACAATATTGAGATGGGGATAAGAGCATTTATTGGACACCAAACATCCAGAATTCTCAAGGACTCCACTCCCGCACAAAGACAAAACCGACATCAAGCATTTCACCGTCAGTGCCACAATGCAAGACGTTCAACTGACAGCTACCCAAAGGAATCTAACCGATATGCAGGTTATCTCACTCTCTCTTAGATGTGGCTGGTCAAGGAGGTACATCGTGGCCCTTTTAACGTTCAGAAACAACTTACGATCCACAAATCCATGATGGCCGAATTGGGGAAGAAAGAGAAGACGCATCAACGAGGCACCCTCCATCGCACTCTTACGATAGGCATATTAATTCATGTAATTCGATAACTTGTGAGGTCAATGACCAGATATACAGCTGATCATGTTATGTACATAAGAAGTACCGAGATTACGAGGATGGTGCGTGGAGCAATGTTCAATCATTCGCATCATCATCGCCGAACAATTGACACAATAAATTTTAAACGTTTTGCAAGAAATATTGTGTCTTCTTTTATTTCAATTATTCAAATTCTAATTTCCGACTCAGCAAGTAACGGAACAAGGGGTGAAAAAAGATGCCAATAATCAAGTGAATGTGTTCCAGTTAGAGAGACTTTCGACTTAGAGAGAGTTCGACATTACATACATATTTAATTCTTATGTAACCATATTTAAGAACCTCGGAGTACAGACAAAATCGCATTCTGCTTTAGACTTAGACGGGCAATTACAGTCGGTAGAGAAAATAATCCGGTTCTCAGGCAGTTTTCATCTCCTATGCGACATCTCTGAGGTCCAATACAACGAATCGCGTCCAATTAGGAAATACCTTGTAGGTCTATAAAGAAGTATTCTCCCAGAAACTTTTTTCTGGTTCCATGTAGCTCGGACAGAAGTCATTGCCGAGGATTCCCAGCCTGCTGGCGTGTCTGCCTTTTGCACAATGACTTATCAATACACCAACTAGGATGCCGATATATACTCTGCTAATGTTCAATAGGCTGTAAGTTTTACATCCATTCAGCTGATGCCAAGTCTGCTTGGCGTGGCTACACGTATCAAGGTTATGCCATCTTTCATTAGCCTGGTGCAGTGCTTGCGTAGAGATTTTGTGCTTTATTGTTTCCATTGGTACATGAAATTCACTTTCTGTGGTAAAATTTTGCAGCTTTGTACCTTTCCAGGCTAGTTCGTCTGCTTCAGAGTTACCTGGTATGTCACTATGACTAGGAAACCAGCACAGCTTAAGCATGCATCTGCTCGATATTTTGTTTAGAGATGCGCTTGCACTTCGTATATTTTGATCTAAGAATTGGCGATTTGAGGGCTTTTATAGCTGCTTGGCTATCGGTATAAATGAAAATGTTCCGATTTCATCAACAGCCACTCAGCGACTTTACGATTAGCCATCACTGCCGGCCGCCTGAAAGACACTACAGTGACCTGTAACCCGCTCCTATACCACCACCTGTCTTGGATCCATCCGTGTAGACCTCCAATGCAGATTTTTCATATTTCCTACCCATTCCTGTCGGCTGGGAATTTATATATATACTAGCTGTCCCGCCCGTGTCGAAAAAATATAGCGTTCTTTTGATTTGATTGAGTATATTTATGTAGCTAACTTCAATTCCATACATAACTATGGGTCTGACCACCGCAGTGTAGAGCCAGTGCATAATCTGACTGTGACTTTGGGTATACTGTGTAGTTCCCAGGCCGACTTTTCTGGCCCACCTCGCCAGTGTAGCTAGCGCTGCTTCCATCAAGTCGCTTATCGTTGGAAGACATCTTTCGTTAATAGCGATTTCACTATCATCGGCATAAGCTATAGCCTTGCACCCTTGTTTTTGCAGGGTTAGCAAACTATGCCAACAAACACAGATAACACAAAAAAAAACTTTAGGAGTCATGAGGACATCTGTTCATCTTCAAATTCACTCCATATGCATGTGTTTGCCTTTCTTTCTAGTTCATAAATATGTATATACATATATTGTAACTACTTATTTTATGATACTACCTAACCTATTGGAATTAAGTTGACATTTTTAGTGCTGTATAATTTCCTACTGGGCAGTTTCTTCAGGTGTTGGCCAATTCCACTTACATTAATAAAAGTCATTGCAGGCATTGTAATTGAGTGGGATGTTATTCCAATTAGGAAAATATCAATGGCATGTTAGTAATGGATTACATTATTAATGACAGCTCTATCGTCCGTCCGGGCCGTATGGACAAAGAAGGGATGAGGCCTGCGCCAAAGGAAAACTGACAAAATTATCTCAGATGTACGAATAATAAAAGCTCCCACATAGATTTAATTCATTCCTTCAAATGTTCTTTTATTCTTTAATACTAAGCACATTAATAACGACCATGCACATTCGAGTTAATTGAACGAAACACTCTTTTTAAAATGCGGAGAGTATCTGAAGCAGGACATTTCGTAATTACGAGTACTTTCTACATAAATCAAACCAGGTTGGCAATCTTTTTTTTCTGCCAATTGATAGAATGAAGTAATTTACTTTTTGACCCAGTTTCAGTGACAGAACAATAATGTTCCCCATCGATTAATCCTTTCGAAAAACGCTATAAAGTAGTAAAGTTTCCGAATTTGGAAATTCTCCACTATGTACTTCCTCTGCTGTTGTTGTAAAATTGTCCCGCAAAAAAAAAAACAAAAAAAAAATACAAAACAAAAATGAGGACAAGAAGGAAATAAATGTTTCCATGGTAGCAACCAAGCTTCCGCCAAACTTTGTTTCTAGGATAAAGCTATCCGTTGGATGTAATGAGGTGTATAAGATTTGGATTAATGCCATGAAGGACTTACAGATCATTCAATGGTAGGTACGGGTATGGGTATGCCATTGCAGTGCAATAACGAAGAACATAAAATAAACAAACAAAGCTACGAGTACCTAAAATCGATACTGAACAAAATAAGAACATACACGTGGCGTAGGAGTATCTTACTCTATAAGTACTTAAGTTGGTATGTTTATAAGTTTTTCCATTTTTTTTTTTTTTGTGTAGAGAATTAATATTTCTTCGAATTCACAAAGTAACATAGTTTTGACTTAGAGGATCTCTCTTCCTGGAAGAGAAACTTAGATTTGGGATTTATGGTATCTGCGTACCGTTGTGTGCAGTTTCCTAGTACCTACTCATATTTTAGATGAAAATGAGGTTCAAAACTAAACAATAATTTTTGGAAAAGTCGGTACCTACTCCGATATAAGAAGCTCTAAAAGTTCTGTCGTTATGGTTTAAAAGACGAACAGTTTTGTAAATATTACGAACGTGTACCACTTAAAGTAGAACTCTCGCAAGGGAAAACCCAATCCCCAAGATCCAGACTTCCCATCCAACATCTAAACATCCATTTGTTTTTGATTGTTTGTTCTTTCGAAACTTCATTTTGGCTGATATATGTATTTGTATTTGTCTACTACCACTTGCATCAATAGCAAATATACCAACCAAAATTAACTCCTAAAACAACAAATGCTTCCCATATGATTTCCATATAGCAAATATATCAACCAAAAGGAATTAACTCTCGAAACAACAAACACTTCTCATGTGGTTTCCATCTGCCTACTGATGGAAATACAGTACTACTACTACCTCGCTAATTCGAACACTCGGTAATTCGAACGCTCCACTAATTCGAACACCTATTTTTTTACATTACGTATCTTGTAATTCGAACACTTCCAAAAATTGGTGCTCTGTAATTCGAATTTTTTTCCGTCGTTTCTTTGCTGGATACTTTTACTGTTATGGAGTAAAAATTATTTTCCTATAAATATTAGGGGAAAACATTTTTACAATAAATACGTGTCGATTCCATTTCGGAAGGCTGTAAGTTCAATTTTTTGAGACAAAAACATTAAAGATTTGCGCGCAGTTAGCATTTTTGTGTCAGCTAGCTTTGTTAATGGTTTGTTACTTCAATAAATTACGATTTTAAGTTACATTTCATTAATTTTTGTCAGACAAACATGAACTGTCCTCAAAAACTCCACAAGATTTTGAATTTTACTACAGTACGCCCTCGGTAAAAGCAACTGATAAAAATTCGAGCAGTTGCGTTAATTGAGGTTGTTGCAATAACAGAGTCACAAAAGAGTATGAAAAATAAAAGAATAATGTTCGTCGTAAAAGTAAAGAAAAACAATATGTATATTTAATTCTGAGAGAAGTAACTGTAAAATAACTGCCCAGTTATAGTAAAACCAAACACCAAAAAATAGAAACAAATATAAAACGAAATAAGAGATCATGTATGGAAAGTTGCGTTTACTGAGTCACATTTTTTTGAAAAGTTGCAATTACTGAGTCACTAATGGTAAAAATTTGGGTGTTGCTTTGACCGAGGTATTGCGTTTATCGAGGGTTGCTTTTACCGAGGGCGTACTGTACTTAAATCCGCTTAACTCTGCATTTTTATCCGAAATATTGAGTACGCAAAAAGTATACAGTAATTCGAAAACCTCCGTGGTTCGAACTATCGTGGTAGTACTATTACTGTACCATGCAAATCATATGGGAAGTGATTTATTTGGGAGTTAATTTTGTGTTGAATATTAGTTTTGATCGGTTTTTGAATTTGTTAAAATTTATAAAGTGACAGTGCACTTTGTCACTACTCCAGGAAATTCTCTTTCATTTGAGACCTCACTTGTTAAGATGAAAAGGACAAAACATAACTACTATGACACGCACAAGCAAAAACGAGCTCACACCAGCAGAAGTGATCTCCAGGCGAGTTGTTCGGTATCCTTTGTCGCGTTCGGTTATTTCCTCCTGTTAGATTAACTTAGTTTAAGTTTACTTTTCTTATTTTTACTATTTCATGTAATATTTAATTTTCATTAAAGTTCTACAAATCGACGAAGTGGTAGGAAACTCAGATGTGAGGTTTTAACGAACTCTATGGGTGGTGTCCAGGATAACTGGAGAGTTGTGTATTATTGATAGTTTTGCCTTTGCTTATGATTCACAGAACCTTTTATCAGATGTTTCCTATTAGTATTTTGTGAAATCAATTTCTTCAGCCATATCACCATCCCCTACTGCCAGTGTTATGACTAGTAGTTTTTAGCAATCAAAGGTATCTAGGTATCAATAAACGCGGCGCTTACTATCAGTTGCTTTAATGGCAGTCGAATTTATAAAGCGACGAGGAGTTGATTATAATTTGTTATTTATTTGACGGTGAAGGAGTGAGTGACTTTGGAATTAAATAAATCAGGCCGTTGTTTGGGACTAAATGAGCGATATCGCGTATCTGTTGACTTTAGACTAAGCAGAACATAGGTAAGGTATGCCACTTACCACTTACAAACTATGGCTCAAACTTGGGACAGTCAATAAAATCAATGCTAAATAGGAAAGGGGTCCCACTTGTCTTGCCACTAGCCAGATCTAGCCTAGACCAGGGGCCAAATTACCGCATCCGTTAACGAGTGAGTGGGTAGGACTCGTTATCGAATGATCGAGTAACCTCATTGGGATGACGGCACTCGATAGCTAACGTATCGAATAAAAATAAAATTGTACAAGAAAAATTCTACTACAACTACTAAAGTGACGTTTCCCCGGTTGATTCAAGTATAGAAAAATATTATTTTAGTGATATCCAAGAAATATTTGAGAGGAAAAAATGGATTTATTTTACTAAATATCTTCTGATTCCGATGATAATGATCTGGAACGCATTGTACGGCGGCGCTTAAGGTATAGAAGCAATCCGCTTTCACTGTCAAATACTGTGTTAGTATAAAAAAAAAAGTAATTAAAACGTAAATAACACTTTAATTTTACAGATTTATCAAAGGGGCCACCGCCGGTTTTCATCCTAGACTGTTTGTTGAAGGACAATTTGTTGTTGACGATATATTTCTGATCAGCGAATGTCTACCAAAAAATAATTTATTAGTTTATACAAATAAATAATTCAAAACGATTACCTTTCTTCAACCCTTTTCGTCCTTAACTGCATTCAGCATTCCCGTCAGCTACTGCCACAGTCTGACCGACGCTGCTTTGCCTTGTCGGCAATAAGGCAAAATATTCTTGGCCAAATCTGGATGTCTGGCCATAAATTCATCCAGACAATTTTTTTTTTGGATTGTGTTGATTTTGTTGAGATTGGCCATATTTAAATAATTACATATGAGTTTATTCCAAAACCCACAAAAAATCAATTCTATACTTCTATACTCACATAATTTGTTTTTGTTCGCACTCGACAGCCAGATTGCTTTCGAATAAAATGACACTCGTTAACGTGTGCTGTCATCTCAAATGTCGATACCGAGTGCTCGATATCGAGAGCGGTAATGCCAAATCGTCTTATTTCGATAACGAGTTACTTGTTAACGGATGCGGTAATTTGGCCCCAGGTCTAAACCACTGTAACTACCTTTTGTACCTAAAAAGACTACATATACATATAGATAAACGATTATTGGTGTCCAGCATAAAACTAAGCTTAGCGTGTCCCTTCCAATGACTTCTATAGAAGTTGCAGAGACGAGGAAGAGGAACAAACCCCAACCCAACACATTTCCTCTTTATATGCCCAGCTCTGGAAGCCTATCTCGCTTTATACAAAGCTCCAAATGGTTCTCACGAGTATCGGGGATGTATTTACATCCCGAAGATTATTAATTTCACCATGGGTCTCTATAGGCCTAAGTGTGCTAGTACTCGAAATACCAGCCGCCACTGCTTCCTAACCTAACCTAAGTGGAACATCAATGTGGCTCGTTTTAAGGATTCTGTAGAGATGTAGGAATACTTAGATCTAAGAAGTCAGTCACGTACTCAAATTGGCATATTGACACATTTGCAAATGACCCTCCACTTTAAGTAATGAGTTTCAATTCAATCAACATTCAACAATCGTTCTTGTCAAACACTTTTTGATAAGCAATTTAAGTGAAGCTCCATCCTGAAACAAAATGTCCTTTCTGTTGCTCGCAGAGTAGAATGTGGCTATAACAACTGATACCTATACCCATGTGAGGCACTGTAACTACTATGCAACAAGATATCAAATTAAAGTGTCCTTAAAAACACTTTGCCTTCAAATACACTGTAAGCGTCACAGTGATACACAAATACAATAATAATAAGCACAAAATCGAGTGGACCTGGCCCTAGGATCAACGCCCATGTTAACCTACGACGACATTTATTTACCAAAATGACGTCGCATAACAATTCGAACTCATTTATTTTACTGTTCCAATTTGCATTGCAAACGTTTTCTTCGCTATGGCACGGGGACAATCCAAAGGACTTATATATGTCGGTCTGGTCGTCCTCGTCGTCATTTTGTTGTTCATGAAATTGTGTTTTGACTTGCTACTAGTTCCTGGAGGTGAAATGGTCTTGCGTGACGTAAGTAATTTGTGTTGAACGCTTTAAATGAGAACACAACACAAAACACAATTTGATTTTCTGTGTTGCGTTTTGTCAAAAAATAAAAAAAACTATACACAACATAGGGTGCTATGTGGTGTGACCTGTGATATGGTATGCAAATTTCACTTTAAGTGCAATTCAACGATTCTGCTTCAAATCATATTTTTTTTAAGGTTCTGACCCGCAAGTTTGTTTTTTGATGTGTAAACATCTTAGCTCTTGGTATGGGCAACATTTTTGCCGCTATCCGTCACGCGTAACCAAACTTGGTATTAGTGCGTCGTCTGTATATGATTCTCCTAGTACTGTAGATTAAAAACTGTTTGAACGCGCATCACGCGGGACCCACTGGACGGATTTTGATGAAGCATCGACATAGTGATTGCTTAAGTTCCTCCTCAACAACGTTTATAATTTTTATCCCGAAAAATGGCATGGTTTTTAGAAAATAGTGAAAAAACTACATATTTGAAAGGCAAATTATATTCATTCAGCCCTAACTCAATAATGGCTTATCGGATCGAAAAACAAATGAAATAGGTGAAATTAGTAGATTTGTCCCTGATTCATTTGAGATATAAAACATCCTCCTGCGTTGTCCTGAAGCTGAGCAATGTTCAAAATAATTAATCCAAGCATCGCCCACAATTTTCTTTCAGTGGAGATCACTCCCAGCAGTCGAGCAGCAGTGGGTATCGTTGCAATAGTGTGTGTCTGAGTATATGAGCGCGCTCTAACATGATAATATGCCTTGCACTTCAATGTGCTACAATCATTATCACCATTTGCGGCTCTCACACTCAACCGATCTTAACAAATGAGGTGTCAAAAGAAAGAGGATTTTCTAGAGCAGTGAATTGCATATTAAAAAAATTAAAAAAAAAAACCATGAAAAACAAATATTCTACCCAAAATAAACTCCTGTTGTTTTAAGAGTTCATTTTGGTTCATATATGTATGTATTTATGTATGTGTATGTGTTTGCTAAATGGAAGTCATCTGGGATAAGTATTTGTTGTTCATTAGTACGAAGCCAATGTAATATTGCCCTTGACTGTGGCATCGTCAGGGATAGTAGCTACGTTTCTGCCCGGTGGTAAAACTTCTAATGCAATATTTAAAAGGCCCATACAATTAGACCACTGAAAGTCTAGCTTAGAACATTCCCTGAAGTAGTGATAAAACTCGGGTTTACGTGACTGTTATCTAATTGTGTCGGACGAATGCACTATGGCATACCATAAGACAGTGGAAGCCGTTAACAGAATCTTACAGGATATACGACAAAATGATATACCGATGGGCGGCATTACAATACTATTTTGCGGAGATTAAGGCAAACGTTATCAGCAGTGGCACGAAGTACAAGAGCTGACGAAGTAAACGCCTGTCTGAAAAACGCAAGTCTCTGGTCCAGTGTTACTCAAATGTACTTGACCGTCAATCCAATCGCACAATATTTCTCTGATTTGTTACTTAAAATTGGTGGAGGAACGGTTCCGAAAGAAAATGGCCAAGTAAATTGATCACATTATTTGTGCCAAACAGTGTCTTCTACCAAAGAACTTATCTCTTTCATTTTCGATGATACATATATCGCAACTTACAAACCGTGAGAATTCTTGGCTTTGTGAGCGAGCTATTTTGTCGTCTTGGAATGATCAGCAATTATGTCAATAGCGAGATATTGGCATGTGTTGATGGTCAAAATGCAGAATGCATTTCAATCAACCCTTATTGTCCAAGAAGTAACAAACAGCTTTCTGGTCAAATTTTTGAATTCTCTATCTGCTCCAGTGGGCTATTTCACAAATTTGTATTTACAATTTTTTTGATGTGTAATCATCTTAGCTCTCGGTATGGGCAAATTTTTTGCCGTTATCCGTCACGCGTAACCAAACTTAGTATTAATGCGTTTTCTGTAAATAATTCTTGGTCTCGGTGTTCGCCATTTTTTGGCACAACTTATGTCGATTTCGATTGGGCAAAAAAAGTACTTTTTTTATCTCGAGCAATTTTTATCGCTCTAGTATAATTTTTTTTTTTTAATTTTCTTTTAACTCTTTTGGTACATGTTTTTTGTTTTTAGGGTTAGCAATGATTTGTTTTCTTTTTATTGCCACAGAGGCTCATACTAAAAAGGATAAAAAAGAATTTTTGTTAAATTTTAGTTCTAAAGTGGTTTTTGAAAGCGATGCCCTAAAAACACAAAAATGATGTCAAATTGACCAGACTTAACTTATACGATTATTTTTATTTTTAAACTATACGCCTATTATTTATATACAAAATGACCTCAAAAATGTTAATTAATTTGATGATTATCTAAATAAAAAATAAATTATAAAAATGGTTTACTGATAAAAAAATCGATTTCAGTTTGAAGAACTTTCTTGCACGAGAGCTGAATGCGCACTAAGAGCAGATACGATCAAATTTTTTTAGCATCAAATGCTTGAACATATACATCACGAAGTTAGGAACAAATTTGAAACAAAAAAGAAACTTTCATAGAGAAAGATTGGGATTGGGAGTTACAAGAAACCGTGTTGCCATATGGTATCAAAATACCGAAAGGTTTAAGAACAAGATGTGAAATGTCACACTAATACAATTGCAGAAAAACAGATCAATCTAGTTTGTTTTCCAACTACCACAAAAAATCTGAAATCTGAGAGAAAAATCTGAAAAGCCCAATCGAAAACGACACTAGTTTCCAGTTGTTGTTTTTTTTTTTTTTTTTGGTTGAGCGGAATAAGATATTCTTTACCTGCTGTCCCGCCCCGTTTCGTCCGTGTCTAAAATATAGTGATACATACATACTTACAACACATACATGGTCATTTAGGACGACGAATTAAAGACAATGCAGTGCAGTCGCATCCCAAGGTTTGCAAACTATGTACCTAAAAATACAATCCACAAAAGAAGTGTGGATTGTATTTATATTTTGAATAAGTGACATTTCGCCAGAAAGTGGCATTCGTAAGAGTGTATTTATTTTTGACTTAATTTAAATAATATTACGTATAAATTAATTCAAAAATCGACCTTTAACCCGCACACAGCGTTACCGTTTGGGACGCTTTTGCGTCATTTTGACGCTTTTTCGGCGATGTGACCCGGGACCCCACTTTTAAAAAAAAAACTGCGATTTTGACGCATTTTGAAAATATATTTCAATTTATTTTCATTTAATGTCTCTTTCACTTATAAAACATAGTACTTCGCTCTTTAAACATACCCATTTTGTTTAACCAGTGATGAAATCAACAAAGTATTTTTGTTAATCAGAATTTCCTTCCGAAAAACTCTTTCTGCATACATGCTTTTTTTGTCTTTGTTATTTTTTTCTCAATATTTATTTTATTTTAAGTACAGCAATAAAATACAGTTTTCGAAAAATTGCATTTTTTCATAAAAATATAAGCGTGACATTGTGATTTATATATTAGTATGATATGATATATGATATGATTTCGTTTTGAGATTCGGGCTGAAAAGACAAGTACCTATGTAATGTAAATATTTTTTTGGTTCCAGCTTTACACAAAAATTATTTTCGTGCGTCCTTATTGAAGAAACCATGACTTAATTCATTTTATTTGATTGTGTCGAGATGCTAGGTTTTTGACAAAGTCTCGTTTGACAGAAGTAACATAAAAAGGTTACAAATATTTTTTTAGAGATTATAACCGGAAATCCAAAATATTTCCATGCATACTTTCCCATATCTTACCCTATTACCTTGTATACATATTATTAAAAGAAAAGAAAGTAAGTAACAATCGGGAACATACAAAAAAAACATGAAACAAAAAAAAAATGTAAATATGATTAAAATTGCTAAAAGCATGTTAGCTTCCGCTTCCGCAGTGATACGAGTATGTTCATGTTCATGTTGTGTACACTTTGTGGTTCCGACCTATGTATGGGTATTTTCCCGCGGCATGCGCTAATACTCCGCATGATTGTCATTTCGAATCAAATATTTAGTCCTATTGGAAATTGGATCAAACGTTTTCTTTTTCCTGTTTCCTTCACTTCGTGTTTGTTTTATTTTTCGTCAGTGAAAGTGGGTTTTTCTTTTGGCAATTTGTTCCTTTCCGCCTTTGTTGTTATAGCAAGTCTAAAAATATCGAAAACAAATCGATTTAAGTCGTTTTTAGTCAGTGATTTATTGCGGGACTTAAAGATCCTTGGGTGTGATTAATTGAATTTAAATATCTTATACTTAAAAGAATTGCGTTAGTTTCTATGTGTTTTTGTTATTTGTCGACCCTGCCAAACTCATAGAATGAATGGTTATTTACGTTTTCTGCTTTGATATTGAAAACGTAAGTCCGTGTTCAAGATCTGATTAGGGATACACTGAATTAGGGAAATTCGAATGTACATGTATAATATTGTATTTATTTATAATTTATATCCAATCAACTTCTAACGGAAATTTGTATATCTAGAAATAAGATTTCTCCTGATACGAGTATACGTACATAACATACATATGTATATTAATTTTATCACGCTAAGAGACTCCTATTAGTATTATCAAACAGTGATCCCTCGTTATTCGTGGATCCTGGGCTAGGTGAAAGGAGTTATAGAAGCTACTTGTTCAGTAACGCAACACGAGTGCTTACGATAGAAAGCAAAAATACTGAGATACACGAAACAGTTGACAGAGTAAAATGTTTATTGTGGAAAGTAAGTATGCTGTATGCATGACGGGTGATTCATTAAGAGGTACTTTTTTCAAAAATCATCGCATCATCGCTTGCCACGCTGAAGGTTCACGGCTCTCACGAAATAAAATAAGTTGCTCAGTTTCAGAAGTTATTTCGTTCCGGTAATTTCGATGTTAAAGATGCACCACTCTCTGGGAGACCAATTGTCGAAAATGTCCATAAAATCATGGTAGTCGTCCAGTCTGACCGTCATGTAAGGACTGTTTCGATTGCATTAAAAACCGTCTGGAACCATTTGAATAAGGCAGGATACAAAAAGAAGCTCGATATATGAGTGTCACATGAGTCAACTCAAAAAACCTCATCGACATAATTTCAATCTGCGAATCGCTGGTAAATTGAAACAAAATCGACCCATTTCTGAAGCGGAAGGTGACTGTTGATGAAAAGTGGATCACTTACGAGAACTTAAAGTGAAAAACGTCTTGGTCGAATAGCGGTGAAACGGTGCAAACGGTGGCCAAGCTAGGATTGACGGCCAAGAAGATTTTGCTGTGTGTTTGGTGGGATTGTCAGAGAATCATCTACTATGAGCTGATCTCCCACGGCAAAACTCTTTATTCGGACCTGTACTGTCAACAATTGGACCATCTGAAAGCAGCAATCGCCCCAAAGCGGCCAGCTTTGGCCAGGCCACACAGATCAATAATGACTCGCCAAAAGCTCCGGGAGCTTGGTTGGGAGGTTCTTATGCATCAACTTTATAGTCCGGACCTGGCACCAAGTGATTACCACCTTTTCCTGTCCATGGCAAATGATTTTGCTAGTGAAAAATTCGCCTCAGGAGAGGCTTGTGAGAATCGACTGTCCCAGTTTTTTGCCTATAGGGACTAAGGATTCTATGAGAAAGGCGTAATGGAATGACCTTAAACATATTAACAAGTTATCGAACAAAGCAGGGCATATTTGACCTAAATCGGATCATTCTAACTACACTGCGTCAAAAAATTGCACGTACAGCAACTGAAATTGTATGTAGTTCTACTATTTCGAGTTATACGTACCAACCCGTATACTTTTCAGCCTTTTTTTTAATTTATTATTATTAACACTTGTATATACAAGAAATAATCACCAAAACTTTATATTTTTCATCCATAATTTTTAAAATTCTAAACCAGAAAGTTAAAGGTAAATGTCAAAAAATTGCACGTACAAAGCTGTTTCCCTTAACTGAATGGAGGCCGATGTTTAAACTGAAAAAAGAGGGAAAAAGTTATGCGGAAAAATCAAAAATGATTGGAAGACCACTCAACTGTTCAAAATGTAATTGAAAATTATAAAAAAAATAAATGGTTTGATGTGGCTCCAGGAAGAGATGGTAAAAAAATATTAAACGCGCATATTGAAAGGGAAATCGAAAGAACGGTAAAGGTTGATCGAGAAAGAAGTACTCCAAAAAGAGCTGCAAATATTAACGAAACTCATAGCATATCATTAAACTCTCAAACTATTCGTAATTTCTCACATACAAAGGGATATTAATGGTGTACGGTAAGAAAAAAGTCATATATTTCGACGGCAAACATTGCAAAACGTTTAGACTCTGAAAGTCTGAACTTTAAACTTAATAGTATGCGAAATGAACGTTGCAAAGCCAGACGATTTTTGGAAGAATGTGATGTTCCTAGACGAAAGCATGTTTAATGACTTTGGGTCGGACGGCCGAAAAATTGTGTGGCGGAAAGTCAATACAACATTGCAATTGAAAAAATGAACATGGAGGCGGGAGTTTAATGGTCTGGGAAGGTATGAAAGCAAATGGGGTGGGAAATATAGTTTTTATTGAGGTAACAATGAATAAGCACAAGCATCTTCAAATTCTGAAAGATAATCATAAAGCCAGCGCTTCCGAAACTGGCCTGCAGAACGTTTTTATGCTAGTACAAGATACTGACCGTGAGCATTTCTCAATGCTCGTAAAAGAGTGGCTTGTATACCGTGTAAAATCGCAGTTCCCTCATCCTCCCCAATCTCTAGACCTCAATCCCGTAGAACATATATGCGATATTTTGAAAAAAAAAAGTCCGAGAAAGTCAGATAACCAGTAAAAATCACCTGAAAGGGTTATCCTAGAAGAATGGAACACCATTCACCAGATGACACAACAAAACTAGTGATTTCAATGAGGAATCATTTAAAAGATGAAATAAATGCCAAAGAATGTTGTACTTGGTACTAAAAATTTCATAAATTTAAGTTTAAAAGCACTGTATGTGCAATTTTTTGAAGCACATTTTTTTGAATTGCTCATTTTTGTTAACTTTCCTTGTAATGTGAAGTTTATATTATTGAAATAAACCTTGCTTCTGATACTTTTCAAATCAACTTTTATAAAAAGAAAAAAAAAATTCTAAAAAAAAAGTTTTTTCTCTGAAAATTATGCATATTTCATTCAACGAGTCGGCTGTACGTGCAATTTTTTGATGCAGTGTATGCTTATTGAAGTCTTCAATTGCAAAAATATATGATGATTGTAGATTGAGAGTAAGATTGAGAGAGAGAGAGAAAGAGATACTGCAAAATATCTTTAAAAGTATCATAGATCTCTGTCTGAACCCCGAGGTACCCATCAGTTGTTGACAATAAGTTTGAAGAAGATGTTTCCATCAGCATAGTGCACATACCTAATTTAATCCTTTCGTTTTCCTTTTGTATTATTTTCTTTTTCTCTATTAAATTGGGTGAGCTACTTTATTTATAATTCTATCTAAATTTTAAAGGTAAATGGCAACTTCATTCTAACCTAAGTTTTCTTTATTTTTAACCCTTTAACGCTATAAAAATGTCATCTCATTTCATCATATTTTTATTTTTAGTCCTGGATTAAAAGAGATAGCTCTATGAAACACCATTTTGTTCGCACATTAAAAATAAAACCATAAAACTTTCCTTACAACCCAACTCATTAGTAATTGTTACGGGATACTGGCATTACCCAAGGCACCGTAATGAAAAGACAAAATAATGCAAAAAAAAACTTTAAATAACCCATTAAATTATTAACTTAAATGGAAAAAGGAAGGCAAACGTAAAAAACAAACCAAATTCATAAAACCTCACAATCATACTCAACGCGCAATGAATTCATGCCCCAGTTTCTAACAGAGCCCACTGCTTGCTTCCGTGAGGAATATCTTGCCATGGAGCAGCGGTTGGATTCTCTCGAAAGTTTCCTTCTTAGCCTGGAGTGCAATTTGCCGCTGCTTTTCCTCCACAGCAGCGCCTCCATCATAGTGGCTCTAGTGCATAATTAGGCATCCTACATTTAAAGGCGCTCGAGACAGTCTATTCTGCGCCGCTGATGGGTTGGATTGGTGTATTGAAAAAGTCAACTTTTCTTGGCACCAGCCAGCGCCTGGTGTACCTAATATTTCTTTTTTCTTGGTAGCTTGTCATACATACGAGTACGTATGAGTATTATTTGTTTGAATGCAACTTTATATTTTTATGATATGAATCTGGCATGAGGCGTCAGCGTCAGCCATCGGCTTGGTCTGGGCCAAGTCTATGGATTATTTGCTTTCATTAGAAAAAAAAAAGAAGAACAACTCACATGGATAAAGCAATTCGCACGTGTTTCCATTTAAGGATTCCCACTTTGAGAATGCATTTTTGCAGCTTGCTTTGGCACGTGTTTGTTAGGAATCGCACCCAGCCTTGACATTTTGATTGTACAAGTCGAATCGATTTTCCATTGTATACACAGTTTCAGCACGGTTCTGTGTAGGGAGAAGTGTTATAGCTGGGTGTAGATTTAAAAAGTCTTTTGCAACAAGATAGGCTTTTAAAGCTAATTAATGTATGACTTGCAATCGACGCGACGCGACGTTGCATTGTATTAAAATAATTCAATTTGTGTTTTATGCTCGGGTAGCGCCGGAGAGAGGCTACGACCCGCTGTTGCTTTCAATGCATCTTTTGTGCATTGGATGGCAACCTGAAGAAACTTAACGTGAATTTGTAAGCCAATTATACTGTATTGTTTTAATGCAATTGTCCGATGCTTATCTGTAACACGTCTAGATGGATGGATGGAAGAAAGGTCGCTATAGGAATACTTGCTTACAATAAGTTTCTCAAGGTGACTTCTCTCAAATACTGCATCTATAAATCTGATGTCAAAATTGCTAAGAACAGCGTTGAAAACATTTGAAGTACTATTAAGGTAAGCAGGGCTTTAAGTTCCCTATGCTTGTGCACATAGTTTAAACTCCATTTTTTGAGGAGAATTTTGTTGGGATGCATCGCGATGAACAGACTGGAAATAAAAAACATTTACATCGCTGAGTATATATAAATACTAGCTGTGCCGCCCGTCTTCGCCCGTATACTAAGCTGTCGCATTACTTATTAGGCAAAACGCTGCTCTAGTAATGTGGTTCTGGGTAGAAATAAGAACCGCCAAATCTGACAAACCTTATTGAATCAAGGTTTGTCGGATTTCTGAATATCTGATATCTTTAAAGGACTTTATAGCTTTTTGCTTCGGAAGACTATCTGGTGGCTAAATGACTTCAGACTGACTAAAACATCAGGACAGTACCGTGGATGGGGAAGAAATTCCAATCTAATATATAAGAGTTTTTGTTTTTATTTTTATGAGTTTTTTGTGTTTTGTGTTTTGTGAGTGCTTAGCTTTGCAATGTAATAGTATCGTACCGCGTGACGCTGGAAAACACGCTGTGGAACGTGCGATTCGGAAACAGTTCCTCCGAACCCTTCCAAACATGCACCGGATGTCAGCAAGGAGATGCGCTATCATGTGATTTCTTCAATCTTGTGCTGGAACTCTGGAACAGTTAGTACACAGAGCAGGTGTGAACACGGAAGGCACTATATTTCACAAATCTGTCCAGCTATTGGGATACGTAGACGACATCGACATCATCGGTCGCTCCCAGCGCGCCGTGTTAGAGGCTTTTAAGGCAATTGAAGAACAGGCGAAACGAGTTGGCCTTGACGTGAATGAGGACAAAACCAATTACATGTTGTGAACCAACAAAAAACATCTGTCCACCGTCACTGTTGGCAACAGTCCTGCCAGTCCTGCTGTATGGAGCTGAGTGTTGAACAGATTTTGAATGAAAAATTCTTCGTCGGATATTTGGTCCCGTATGCGAGGAGGGCGAATGTAGGAGAAGATACAACCGGGAACTCTATGAGCTGTACCAAGCTGTACTGGCTCGGCCACATCGAGCTAATGGACAACAATGCTCCATCGAAGAGGATCTTTGAATCACAGTTCACAGCCCCCAGGCTCGAGACGACAAGGAAGACCGAAACTCCGTTTCAAGGATCAAGCTATCGCTGATGCCAATGCGCTTGGTCTAGACAACTGGAAGCAGCGTCTCCGGGAACGAAGAGAGTGGAAGGCTGCTGTCACCATGCATTTTTCTAGGTGAAGAGTGGAATTGGGGATGTGTTTTAGTTTTGCATATATGTAATATGTACATATGTACATCCAACCACTGCCTAGGTCCATATATACTCAACTTTTCACCATGGGTTATTATCCGGCGCGAAAAGTCTTAAATTAGAGGCTACCTTTTCCGTCTTGCAGTTGCGAATTTGATGAAACTCCTTACCATTCAACATGAAAGAAATATGTTCGTAAGATCCGGATATTTTTTGTTCGTTTTTATTGTTTGTTTGTTTCCCTAAATATAAAATTTGTTGATAACTCGACTCCAGTGCCACTTATCGGGTCCAAATTTTGTAATTTCTTCATTTGGCACTTATTCAATATACACATATTGTGAATATGATTCATTTTCGTCAATTAATATAGATTTTGTTAATAACTTGACTCCAGCACCCACTAGCGGGCAGTTTTTTCACCTATGGCCTTCTTCAGGTCCCAAACTATCTCCTTGCCAAATGACATTATGATCGGTTCAGCGGTTTAGTCGTGAAAAGGTTACAGAAAGACAGACAAATAGACAGAATACTTTCGTATTTATACATTTATATACATAAGTATAATATATATACAGTCGTGGCGAACTAATTAAGAACAATGGTACCAAAAAATATTATACGATTTTTTTTTTTGCTTAAAGTTGGAACATATTATACCTTGTTATGTATTTTGGTAATTAAATGTAAAAGTAAGAAAAACAAATAACAACAAACTAAAAATATGAGTTATAAACAAAAAAATAATATTCAAATTCAAATACGTGTTTCGAAATGGTTGGCGGACTAATTAACCCATTAAGAAAGAACGTTATGAAATTATTTGCGTATATGCGGAATTTTCATGTCCTGGCTCAATATTTACATATTTCGTAGGAAACCCTTTATTTGCGATAACAGCCTTCCATCTTCGTGGCATAGAGACAATAAGATTTATATATATACATGCCAATTTTGGTTTTAAGTTCATACCACTGGTTTTTTATGGGATTTAAATCAGGACTACACGATAGCCTTTATAAAACATCGACAGAATTCTTATCGAACCAATGTTCTGTTGCACTTGCCGTGTTCTTCCTTAGCACAGGGTTACGTGACATTTCCTAATATTTATATGCATTGCTTCAAGTTCATTATATCTTCTATTCGATGTGAGGGTCAGGTTCCTTTGAATGACATACATCCCCAAAACATCACACTTTATCCTCTGTGCTTAGGAGTAACCGCCGCACCGCACCGTGCGTTTTGGATTATGTTCATCATTTTTTGGGTGCCGGACATATATTTTACCATCTGATCCCACTCTATTATTCTTTGCTTCATCGCTCTATACAATTTTTTTCCATTCAGAAATCATCCAGTTCTCATGTTTCTTCATAAAGGCTAACCTTGATATTCGACTTTTTAGTGAAAGCAATAGTTATTTCTTATCGCTCTTCCAAAAAGTTCGATTTCATTCAATTGTTTCCATATGGAGCGTTCTGAAAGAGCATTCTGATCGTCGCCAAAAGCTTTAATTTGAATTTCGTTTTGGCAACTCGAACGATTATTCGATCCTCACTCTAATTAGTCTTACGCAGTCTTGCATCTTGCTACATTTTCCGTAGTTTGATGTTTCTTACTTACAGTGTTGAAGACAATTGTTTTTGAGTAATTCAGCCTTTCCCGATGTTTCTCATCTTTACAATGGCCACTGGCATCTGTGGCATATGTACATCTCTTATTTTTGCCTATTTTTCGTTAAATCAAGTTCTAGATCAGTGGTTCGCAACAAGGGCTATTTTGAAAATCCCAACATGCTACGCGGGCACCGCCGAGTTTAAAAAAACCTAACTGGGATAAAGAAAACTACATTCCGTCGTATTAATAAAAACAAGCTATTACTTCGAGTAAAATCTCGGAGCAAAGTTAAGGCATTTTAACTTGAGCAAGTTCGAAAATTCGAAGTGATAATTTGCTTGATATCTGACATCATATCGCACAACTGACATTTTGTAAATTATTCACCTCAAATATGCTTCGCAAGTATGGACACCTTATCAGAACAATCTCAATACTCGTATTGAAGCTGTCCAGCGACGCTTCATTCGATTCGCATTGAAAGGTCTTCCCTGGGACGATCCTTTTAACCTCCCCCCATATTTGCATCAGATAAAACCGTTGCAAATGCAGCCTTTGGCTCAAAGAAGGGTCAATAATGATATAATTTTTATGCATCAACTGATCTCAGGTCTGATTGATGCACCTGACTTATTATCCTGTTTAGGATTAAACTTTCGTGGGGGGTCGCATTACCTGCGTAGTATAGAGTTACTGCATGTTCCTCATCACAAAACAAATTACGGGATGCATGAGCCTATTAGCCGCATGAGTAAAATCTATAACTTAAATGTAAACATTCTTGACTTTAATCTTAACAAGATTACACTAAAAAATGTATTGCGTATTGTAGTTCCTCGAACATAAACTCTAAGTATGTATATTTGTTCTTATATTTGTTTATTTATTGCTAGTGGTAGTGTTGAAATGTAGCGTAGCCTAACCACTAACATGAGCACTAAATGATGAGCCTTTTGATGCATATTTTGCCCTGGCAAATTTCTGCTTATGGCTGTTGCTTGTATTAAGCACACCATGACACAGATCTGATAGTGTTTAAAAAAAAAAAAAAAAAAAAAGAGCCACCAGAAAATGTTTCCAACAGAAATAATTTGAATCAATAGTCAACAAAATATTTAGTTTAGGGACATTTTTATATAATTCATCTTAAATATGAGTGTTCAATAGTAATTCAAAAATTATTTTGTCAACGAATTGAACAAAATTCACAAGGACTATAGTTTGCATGAAGCAAAAGTGGAATATATCGACGGTAACCCTTTGCAGTTTTCTATCGTATTCCATTTCATCAGCATCACAAGGAAGTGTTATCAATTCTGCTGCCTTTTAATTAGAATCTAGAATCTAGATTATCAAAAATCTTAATTTTTTACTTAATTTTGAATAAATTCTTTTGATTAGCTATTGTTTCTGTTAATATCATACATTTTTTCATAAAATAACTACTCTTTCTATCGTAGTTCTCAATTAGTCCGCCAACCAGATGTATACGGTGTTCAAAAATCGGACCAAAAAAGGCAAAATGTGCTATATACCTACAATGGTCAGCAACAGTTTAATTGATTTTCAAAAATCATGTGTACTGTAAAATTACAAGGCACAAGGAAACTATCTGTCCTGCATCGCCTTCTTTTTCTGATTTCATTTGACAGGCACAGCACATAGGACGCGTTGTCCTGTTGCAGTAGCAATCGCATTTTGATGGCAGTAGCAGCAGCAGTCACTTCCATACCATGAACAAACTCATCGGAAAATGTGAATTGGAAATTTAATTGGTTTTTGAATTCAATAACTTTCGATGTTGATCCAGTGCTTTCCAGTGATTGGAGATAGTTTCGGCCATGCTGGTTATGTATTACAAAAAGTGCAAAGAAATTGCTGAATATTTGATATTTTTACAAAGTAAAGCTAATGAAAAAGAGCATCAATGAGTATTTTAACCCACACACAGCAAAGGATACAACCACAGCGCAATTCAGAATGTAACTTTAACTTCGTAAATCTTAACCCAGTAAGTTTAAGCACCTCGTCTTTGAAATGAAAAAGATTTTTAACTAAATTTTCCATATTCAGATGTTAGCGGCAAGGTTTCCAACCACCAGCAACTTTTAAAAATATCCAGAATGAGAGTACAGTGACAATATGCAACACTGTTAAATCTGCAAAGTCCTTGCAAATTTACTGCTGTGCAAGGCGTGCGTGGGATTTAGCACCCTCTCGCATATAATGGTTATAGCATCCATAAATAAGGAAACACATACACAAGTACTCATATAAATTGTGAGCGTGATCCATTTGAGCAAATATTTGCTTGAAAATTAATACACATTTGCAATTTATAAGATGATAAGACAACTCAAATTAAAACTAATTGCTTAACAATGCATAAAAAACGGTTGCTATAAATATCTACCATGTACGAGCATTCTTCGTCCTTGCAAAATGACACCACTGAATTTTCAAGTGCACCACAGTAAGGCAGTGTAAGCAGGAAGCAACAGCAACTTGTGCGTGTGCCACTTGTGCGATTTTACAATATAACATTACATGGTTGTGTAAATAGAACGTTTCCGTATTCCTTCATATGCGAATATCTAGGTACACGCCATAACTCTGTGCACTGCACAGGCACACATACAATATGTATATATGTACATATCCTGGCCTAGTTAAAGTGACTGCCTCGGCAGTAAAGTGCAATATGCAACGTTCGTTCGTTTTCATAGTGCAGATGCGAATAGAAAAGTACGAGTAGGTAGTAGGTACCTATACCTACTAGCAGTGCAAGCTGTACACTCGAAAACGAATTTTCCCCGGGAAAAGCTTTATCAAAATGTCAGAGTTCACTTCTCTGGATATCTAGTTCTGGTGATGGTGGTAGTGACAGGGTGGTTAAGATGTAGTGGGCGGCAGAACTCGTTGTAAAATTATTCTGCTGCTGCAAGTTGAAAGGGATTAACGCTGTGTAGTGCTGGCCAACTAACTATGTTGAATTTAAATTCCATTCAATAAGCACTTTTTAAAGGTCATCTAGGCAAAGTTATTCTGTTCATCATTATCTAAATGGCATATCCAATGCGGAAGGGCAATCTTAATTAATCCTTTAATTAGTATGGGGAAATATCCTGAAATTGGATTCTAATTAACAGAGACGGTAGGGTGGAATTGGATACCTGGCATATTATTCCTCTCCGGGGTTGAAATCACCGGTCAGTTCAGACTTAAATCTTTATGAATGGCGGGCACTGCTTTGGGAGACTGAGGTTTATTTATTTTTCAAATCGCAAGGCAACCGTAAAAGAGTTCCTAAAAGTGATTACAATAATGCGATTGTGAAGTAATTGTGTTAATTAAAAGAAGAATTTCTTTCTAAAGTAACCTGTGAAGATAAAAGTAAAAAAATGAAATACTTAACGAACTTACATTGGTTTTTTTTTATAATGATTGGTCATTTTGAAAAAAAAACTTTGCAATCCCAATACAGGTATGTATATAATTTTCTAATTAAAAAGAAGACGATACCACAATATCGTTTCTATAGAGCTAAATCTGAGTCGCTGAAGTTGGGACTAGTATTTATTGGCTTATAATGCGGTCAGGCAAAGTCGAAAAGTACAAATAACTTCAAATTATAAGATGAAAATCTCAAAGAAAAAGAAAGAAATGCGTAAATGTCTTTTTTTCAATTGCTATACAAAAATCTATTTTAGGTCTGTTTGGTAACTTTTGGTAGTCAAGTAGTCTTAGAGAATGGAAAACTTGCAAGAAATTTTCCAAATACATTTAACCACATTTTTGAAATTTGATAGGTATAATATAAATCGTCGATCGTGATACTGGTGACACATGCACTTTTCAGTTAATCCGAATTTATACGCAGAAGCTGAGTGATGGCTGTTTTTCAAGGTTTTACCCACTTCATCCGAAGAAAAAGGTGGTGTAATAGCTCGTAAGTAGGGGACTTTGTCCCTTTCTCAATTGGTTCTCTTTTTTACGATTTGTTAAAATTAGTTTTGAAGTGAATACTTCTTTAGCGACGTATTGTTTTTGAAAACGAGTTACGATAAATGCATTACGATAAATTTCGATAAATGTGTTTCGATAACGGGGAAATGATTCCATACCGGGGTCCGTCTATCTGTCTGTCTGTCCGTCTATCAGTCTGTCCGTCCGTCTGTCTGTCTGTCTGTCTGTCTGTCTGTCTGTCTGTCTACCTTTTAACATCTAAACCGCTGAACCAATTGTAATGTAATTTGGCAAAGAAATAGTCTGGGACCTGGGGAGGACATAGGTGGAAAGCCTGCTCGCTAGGGGGCGCTGGAGTCAAGTTATTAACAAAACCTTTTCACGCCTAAGTCGCTGAACCAATTGTAATGTAATTTGGCAAGGGATAGTCTGGGACCTAAGGAAGGACTTGGTGGAAAAACCGCTCGCTAGGGGGCGCTGGAGTCAAGCTATTAACAAAAACTTTCCACGCCTAAACCGCTGGAGCAATTATAATGTTATTTGGCACAGAGATAGTCTGGGACCTGAGGAAGGACTTAGGTTGAAAATCCGCTCACTAGAGGGCGCTGTAGTCAAGTTATTAACAAAATCTTTTCACGCCTAAGCCGCTTAACCAATTATAATGTAATTTGGCAAAGAGATAGTCTGGGACTTGAGAAAGGACATAGGTAGGAAAACCGCCCGCTAGGTGGTGCTGGAGTCAAGTTATTAGCAACTTCTTTATTAAGTGAGCAAAATGATTCATATTGACAATTTATGTTGGTATAGTACCAAAAGAGAAAACTACAAAAACTGGACCCGATGGGTGGCGCTGGAGTCGAATTATAAACAAATTCTTTATTTAATGAAATTTTGAATAGCTATTCCTTTCATAATTTATATTACAAAAACATAGTTTGTACTAGACAAATATCTTCTTCTCTTACACATTACACATACACAACTGCTTTAGATTGGATAAGTATTCACTTCCCCCGTGAGCTTATGCGGATGAGGCCCACACATATTTTTTTTTAGATTACCAAACAAGAATTTGTGAACAATTGTGAATACTTGTTCGAATTAGCACAAGGAGACCTAATATTTTTTTCAAGTTGTTTGCCTTACCTATTGAAATACACTTTTCGATTATTTATGGAAAATAATTTCAAATTTGTGTGAGCAACGTGGTGTAGTGGTGAGTGTAGTTGGACTACTACGCAATCCTGCCCGAGTTCAATTCCAGCTAACACTCAAAAAGTATTTCACGGCTCCACCTCTATTTTCTGACAAGCATTCAAAGAGTATCATTTGTCACGAGTAGCTTCTCAAGTCGGCGCACAATGGGGCAGAATGGCCTTTAAGTTGGCATTAAATCAACCAATAAAGCTAGGAACTTGAAATTTGGAATGATTACTCCTGGCACCAACTTAAATATATTTTTAAGTTCACTTATGGACACGCCCATAAAATCGCCCACTTTTTGAAAAAAAAAACTTTTTCTTATGCATATGATATGCTTGGAATATGATTTTGTTTCAAAAACAAAATTAAAAGAAATGTTATTGACTAAAAATCAATCAGACAGTATTTTTTTATTAATTTGAACTCGGTAATTTTTCTATTAATATCGTGTTCAAAAGTACCACTGCATCGGATCTATTTTACAATTTCTCCCCTTAAAATTTGGCTGTCTTATCCCTGACAATTTGAACTCTTTATTAAGTTATAAAGGTCCTGCCTTGTTTAAGACAAGATTTTGAAAGTTATTCGACCTAAAAAGTAATTAAAATAAAAAATTTACAAAAATGTTCTATTTTTTGTGGTCACTAACAAAAATGTCTGCTACACGAAGGGGAGCAAATTGGAGCAAAAAAATTTGCATATTCTGAAATAAGACAAATCACTTAACACAGGAACACATAAAACTTTGCGGTATCTCACTCACGGGCAACACAACTAAAACTTTAAGGATTTTAGTTAAATGCAAAACTAACATATTTTTTTTCACTTCTCCTTCTTTCAACCACAGATTAAAATAACAAAAATGTATTTTTTAAAAAAAATCATAACAATTAAAAACACACCTGAGCTTACTGATTCCATTGCAGAAAAAATTATCTTGATATACCCAATAGATTAGAAATAACACACAAATGACTGTACGCACTGAAAACGAAAATACACGGAGGACTTCGATGCAAACAGTGAACTTATTCTTCATTTGTGACGATATGGCGAAGATCACGTGATCCGGATGACCTTTCTCTCTCGTATTTTTCATTCTCAAATCATCAAATTTACAACAGAAATAAAACGGGGGTTAAAGATAACGCTCAACTTTATAATTTGATTTTCTGCCAGCTTAAAGGGTATTTTGACCCAGTGTGCGGCGTTCGGAGTCGGCAAAAAGCTGTAGGTCCTTTCCATTTGTGCAAAAATATACAAAAATAACACAAATAGTTACGAGAAGTAGGCCCTGTTTCACCCCGAACTGTAGCGCCACCTAAAGAAAGAAAAAACAGAATTTCATTTTAATGGCTGGATTGACATTAGCTTTATTAAAGAGCTATCAGAATTTTAAGATACGGGCATTTTTACCAACTCAACAGTGGACCTCTCATGATGGCCAATATCGTCCTGCCAATGGATTCTATAATCAAATTCTTAAGCCATTGCTATTAGAGAGCCGTCGCACAGTAGCACCTTTTGAGGTTCTGGCTTGCAAAAATCATAACTCTTAATGAAATATAGATATCGCGACAATTCTTTTTTTCTGCATAATCGACTATGAAATCAGTAAATTTTGAGAAAAATGCTTTACAAGGTGTTTCAGTATCTTCTGTTGAAATAGAATTTTCTCTCTACAGGGGATAAACATAATATTTTACTTTTAAAGCTAACAGCTAATCCGAGCAAAACAGTGATGAATTAAAGTAAACGAACCATTTTTTTAATGCTTTTTTATGTGTATCAAAAGAGCATTTTATTATTTTGTGGCACATTAGAGTTCATAAAATAAAATATTCCAGTAATTCATTTCAAGTCAAACAGTGGAGAAAAAAGTAAACGAACCAAATATTTAAATAAGAAAAATCAGATTTCTGGGAAACGTTCGTCAACCACCGGGGTAATGTCTACTACACTTATATCATCTATAGAGCATTTTGCTTTGAGATCTTTACCGCTTCTAACAAGCCTTAACGGAGAAGTTAATGGGTCAAATGAAAAAGTCTGCATTCTGCCACATCCTTAAAAGCTTTTTGCACATGTTTTTTGCCGACTTCGAATGGCGAGTTGAAAAGCTCCTCATGACAAATGATACACTTTGAATGCTTGTCAGACGAAAGAAGTGGCACCGTGAAAAAACCTTTTTGGTGTTTGCTGGGATTGAACCCGGGTAGCATTATTTAGTAGTCCAACGCACTTACCACGGTGCTCACTTATATTTTGACTATCAGACAAAATTTTATGAAGAGTAGCCGTGCATTTTTTTCGGGATATTTTTTGTTTTAAAAAAATGTTGTTTTCTTGAAATGTTTCCCAAACTTTATAGTATTAATCTTTTACCTGCAATTGAAAATATCAATTTATTATTTCAAGCCTCCTTATTACCTTTCTATTGACCCCAGTTATATCAACTGATGCGTCTGATTTTTGGAAAAAACCCCTTTTAATGGTGTAATTCTTTTTTTACCTCGAATCGTAATCGTAATCACTGAATTTGTATCGTATCACAATACTTTGGAACAAAATCAATAACAAATGTTTATTACTCATTCTTTCCCGATAAAGTTATCATCATCAATGAACAACGCCAGTCGGCCGCGCTCAGAGCACTAGGATCGTGTATCGTTAAATTGGCAATTGTAGAACGCTGTCGCTCTGTGCTTAAATTATTACGCAGACACAAAAGGGTCAAACTATGTTGGGTGCCTGGACACTCTGGCGCAGAGAGCAACTAACTTGCTATCACCGCTATCATGCGGCATCAGGGCAAAGCTTAACAACAAAATCACAAGAATGGCGGACCACAGATGGGCAAGAATAGAGGGGTATAGGATATCAAGGCTCTTTGGCCGGTCATAGACTGCAAAAGGACAAGGGTAATCCTTAGACTGAAAAGGGCACCGTGGTGTAGTGGTAAGTGCGTTCGACTACTACGCAATGCTGCCCGGGTTCAATCCCAGCAAACACTTCTGACAAGCAATCAAGCCCTCGTCCTTACAGACATCAATCACTTTATCAATTTATTTCGGTTCAATGAAAAGGACCAGATTAATTAAAAACTTCTGAAGTCCCAGGTGGTGAAATCTATCCCTGACCTATTTACCGTTCAGGATCCAATCGGAGTAAGACTTACCTATATCTGTGTGTCTAACACTAGCACTGTAGTGTTACCCAAACAACCAGAACCCTTTTAAAAGTATTCTCTTTAAAAATTAATTGAACGACCACATCTGGGGGGAATTCCACACCTGCCAATGGATTATGTTCTTGCATTCACGAATTGAAAATCGCAAATTGAAATACCTCTAGGATCGGGGCTGTTCTTCGGAAATGAACAGGTATGATTTCAGGCAAATACCTGCTCCATAATATGCGGAGGGTAAAATCCAATTGTGCAGAAACCAATATTCAAAAATCCCAGGTGGTTTGCTACACCAACACCACCCTCGTGTTATTTCTTATTACTATATTTCACAGCCAGGAGCATAATCATTACCTCTGTCAGCAGCAGGAGGAAATTGTCAAAGATCAATTACAGTCGAGTTAGAGAAGAACGAAAATACCAAATGATGTCGGACGAAAATATCAAATGATGTCGGAAATTTTCACGGACGATGACGACGAACACTCAGTTCATTCATCTACAATGCGGTGATTTTCCAATGTAAAGTGTAACCCCAGATGTGCTCATCATAGATTGGCACAGATACACCTTGACTTTGATGAACTCGACTTCATGGAAATAGATTTCTTATCACTGCGATGTCAAGCTTGAGAACCTGTACTATATAATTTTCTTCCAAAGTCACGTAAATCATGAGTGGAAGAAGAGTGAAGGTAGTAGCGGTTGTGCACATAACACTGCCACCCTGGTGGGAGATGGTGGAAAAAAAAGTAATTTTCCTTTACATTGAATTTTAAATTTGTTCAAATAATATTATGTTTTCCTCTGGTCCTCTCCGTTTGTTTCAGCATCTCTGGAGGAGCCACAACCGAAAAAAGGAAAAAACAAAAAAAAAAACATCCTTCTAGGGATAATATGCCTTTTTGGTCCTCCGAGGAGGAGGAAAACAACGTGACTGAGATAACAAAGGCCCAAACGAGATGTAACGTGATGTGGAGGCGTTTATGAATTTCAAATGGAATTCGTCTTTTTTCTCTGGGATTTTAATTATGGAAGAATCATTTACTTTCAACAATTCGTTGGGAAGCTTAAATTGAAATAATAAAACTAATTTTGTGGCTGATGACAATTTTCGGAAGAATTAGCAAAGTCAGATGGAGAACGAAAAGTACTCGTTATAATGTATTCTAGGCAACAGTGGAACTTGTCTTTTTTTTAGCTGTTTGCGTTAATGCGTCAATGCGATGGGAATAGGAGTGATTTAAATTCACAAACAGACGGAATGTTGCCAGGTTTACCTAAAAACTCTGTCAACCATAAAATCGATTCTTAAGTGTAATTATTTATTTATTACTAACTTTAAGTCTGCAACATATTTATGCGCGAAAACTTGAAGGCCAAAAAAAAATTGGCAAAATTAATTAAATTTAATTAAAATTTGCTACTTTATTTTGTTGACCAAGTTGGGTGCAGGCAGATATCTTAGTGAATTGACCAGATTAACTGCATTCTACGAATAAATATACCTAAGTGTTATAAATATAAGTGGGCACCGTAGCGCAAGTGGTTAGTGCGTCGGACTACTGAGCTAGCGGTCTTGGGTTCGAATCCCGTCGCAAACACCTAAAAGTTTTTCACAGTGCCCACCTTTTTCGAATGTCTGACAAGCATCAAAGAGTATCATTTATCACGATTGAAATTCTCAACTCGCCGTTCGGAGTCGGCAAAAAACTGTAGGTCCCTTTCATTCGTGCAAAAATATAACACGCACACATAAATGGTTGCGAGAAGCAGGCCCAGGTTCACCTCGAGCTGTAGCGCCAACTAAGTAAGTAAGTAAGTAAGTTATTTTCCTTTATTATACCTGATGAGTATAAAGTCTTGGTGAACCTAAATAGTGGCAGTGGTAATCTATAGATTTAAGAAATGCTGAAATAATGGATGTTTTTCTATGGCTCAAAGAGGAACTGCAAGAAATTTGCACGAAATCGTATTGCCTAATGGATACTGTAGTTGCCAGTGAATCACGTCTCTACTACCTGGGCCCTGTAACACAACGCGACAAGTCTAAATTCACTTGTCGAATTATGCTTGTCCGACAAGTACAAAGTAATTCTGTAACAGAACTCAGACCGTTGAACTTGTCAAAAGAATTAATTTTCCTTGACTTGTCGGCATTCTTTGACAAGTAGTCTTTTACAAGTAAAAACGGAGAAAATCACGGCGGATAAGAAAAAGTTGTATTACAAGTAGTGGACTGTATTTTATTGTTTAGTCTTGTAGCAAGATTATGTGCAATTGATTGAGAGAAGTGAAATTTTTCACTTATATACCATCACCTGTCTTGGATACATCCGTGTTTTTTCCTACCCATTCCTGTCGCCTGGGAATATTAGTCTTACATTTTATATTGGAGCGGAGGCATGTAGTCCGTAATTCTCGTATTTAGATTATTCATTGAGAGTATTCTGGCGTACCCTAAGTTAGAAGGTACCCACTGTGAGGTTTCTTTAAGTCGCAACGCTGTTTTTGCTAATATGTCCCTACCATAAATGTCCAACGGAAGCATGTTTAATATTGTTTCAAGAGCAGCGGTGGGAGTGGTTCGCATAGCCCCAGTAACGCAAATGCAGACCGTTCTTTGGATTTAATTGAGTACCATTGTATTTACGAAGCTTACTTTGTCTAGTGCTGTCGACCAGACTACAATTCCATACATAAGTATAAGTCAGACGATCATGGCAGAGTAGAGCCAGTGCATAACCTGAAGACGGATTCACCATCTATCTTCTATCTATCTATCTATCTATCTATCTATCTATCTATCTATCTATATAATTAAATCGCTAGCGCAAGAACTTGTGATTCCTCCTGAGAGTTTATTTCTGCACCGAATTTAATGATTCTAACACTGATCGAAAGCTTATAAACTGAACTTTGTTCATCAGTATAAAGAATTTTAAAAAAGTGCATATAAGTAAAGGAGGTGGGGCAAAATTATATGGAGCTTGAGCCAACAGCGTCCATCAATCAAATTGGTATCAAAATAAAGCTGAGCTTCAGTACATTAAAACTACTGTAAAGTTTTATGAAAATCTTATGTGGGGATTTAGAGATTTTTGTGTGTGAAGTTCGTACAGCGGATAGATCTTCTGATGATTTTTGTCCGTTTATATTTCAATTTCAATTTCAATTTATTTACAAAAAAAGGTTTGTACAGTAAGACATAGTCTTTTATAGTACTGAGATTACAATTTCTTATACTAAAATATCAATTAGGCATTTTTAGTTCAAGTACATAAGCAGTAGAAAATTCATTTTAGTTCAACTTAAAAATAAATAAAAACTAAATAGAGAGAGGGACATAAGAAAGAAAGAGTTAGAGAAAGTATGAAAGACGTGAAAAAGTTGAAGAAAAGAGAAAAAGAAAAAGAAAAAAGATAGGAGGACAAGTAGGAGTTGCTATTGCTGCATTGTAGTATAGTAATTCAGTAGAGCAGTTCTAAAGTTTTTGGCATTTAATATGCCTTTAATGTGGCATTCCATAAACGAATAGCATGAACGAAAAATAATTTTTTGGAATTTTTTTGGCATCCATATATATGGCCTACTGCAACGTTAATATGGTTATGACAGGATAAGTGCCGATTTATGATAAAGCCGAGGCTGGTAGCAGATTCAACTATTTTCAATTTATTTCCAGATAACAAAATGTCAGGCACAATGTTGGCTTCAATAGACCTGTTTGCGATAGGAATAGCAAGACATTTATTACTATTCAGTACTAATCCGTTGTTACTGGTCCAGTTATTGATTGTACTCAGATCCTCGTTTAAGCATTGAGCAAGCTCACTGACCTTACTTATTGGCTGCGATAGATAGAGCTGAACATCATCAGCGTAGAGGTGAAAAGAGACATGTTTGCATACAGAAGGTTAGTCGTTAATGTAGAGGCAGAATAAAATAGGTCCTAGAATGGATCCTTGAGGAACACCTTGCGTTAGCAACTTAGAAATAGAGTATTTGCCACCCACCACGACTCTCTGTGATCTATCACTGAGGTAGCTACCTACAAGTTTGGTAGCCCTGTCGCTAAAACCAAAGTAGTTCCTGAGTTTCCAGCACAAGATTTTATGATTAACCTTGTCGAAAGCCTTCGAGAAATCGAGTAGGCAAAGCAAGGTGAGAAATCCCTTATCGAATTCCTGTCGTATGCCGTCCAAAATATTAACCATAGCAGTTGAGCAACTATGGCCTGCTCTAAAACCGGACTGATATTGGTTCAACAGGAAATTCGCGGACAAGTGATTTTGAATCTGCCCCGCTAATACCTTCTCAAAGACTTTCGACAGGCAGGGCAAGATGCTGATGGGCCTGTAATCATTGGTAGTAGAGGCATTCATTTTTTTAGCAACTGGTATCACTTTTGCATTTTTCCAGGCTAGAGGAAAGGTCGAAGTCATTATACAGTGGCTAATGATGTGCGTTAACTGACATAACATATGCACATAACATCATAATATCAGAAGAACCGTAAGAGGTACATACATGAATTTATTATCAAATGAAAGGTGATTCTACTATCTTCTTATGACTTAAAAACAAAGAGTCTTAGATGTTCAATTTTAAAATAATCAACTAATCTCTTAACAATCACTGATTTCTGAAAAATTTTCGGCGAAAATATACCTTTTTAACACTTATGTGAAAGAGCATTTTTCAAACTTTAATTTGATGTATATAAAATAATGTCAGATTCAGCCATTATTAACTAAGAAAAACACTTTCAAAATCCTACCTGGTGCAAATCAATCACCAATGCCCAATAACCAATCCTCAATGTTGAGTTCTTACATGTTTTTTTTTTTACAGAAAAAAATGTTGTTGTTTTGTTTTTAACATATAAAGATATTAATGCAAGGACTACTAAAAACATAATATAGAATAAAATTAAGAAAAAAAATCAATAATATTACGCCCAAAAGTGCCCCATCTCCTTTATTACGAAAAAAACATTATTACCTATACTACCTCCTTTTTCTATTGATCATTCGTAAGCCGTAAACGGTTAAAGGGTCCCTACATGCGAGATTTCTCGCACTCGTCCAGTAGTTTACAATTATTTTACAAAAAAATATAAACTCTCCACTCGCTACAATGTTAACAATTATGTCTTTTACACGTGACTAACGAAAAATAGTGGTCGCCGTGGCCGGATAGTTAGTGCGTTGGACTACCACGCAATGCTGCCCGGGTTCAACTCCTGGCCGGGTCTAACACCTAAATGAGTTTTTTCACGGTGCCACCTCTTTTGAATGTCTGACAAGCATCAAAGAGTATCATTTGTCACGATTGAGCTTCTCAACTCGTCGTTCGGAGTCGGCGAAAAACTGTAGGTCCCTTCCATTCGTGCAAAAATTTATATAAATATATATAAGTAAGTAAGTAACGAAAAATATAAATCTAAACCTAGATCAAATTTATTCACCGTTATCAAGCCTACAAAATGTGGAGAATCGAGCATGTCGAAAAGAAATGGAAAATGAAATTGGCTCTCTACAAATGTTTTAATTTTTCTATCCCTTCTTTAATGTATCCTTTCAAATTAAGACGCTAGAATATCTCAAAAAGTCGGCATCAATGAGCGGTTCTGTTATAAAAAAAAGAGCCAATATCTGTTCAAACACCCACAGTAAAAGCGCAAGCAAAGCTTTAATTAAAAGCTCTATTTGTCTGTGTCCACAGTGATGCTTTTTTTAATTGCCAATAATGAAGCCAATTAAAAATTACGTTAAATGACTTTTCCAAACAATTTCCAACACTCTTGGCAAACTCCATCAGAACAACAAGTAGAAAAGGGAACGAGAAGCAAAATGCTAAAGCAAAAAAAAAACAAACAAAAAGGAAACAGAAAATGAATTAAAAATCTATTAAGTCTTTCATCTGCAAAACTGCAAAACATTAGTGCTGGAACGAGGTTATAGAGCTCTTAACTGGCATCAAATGAGTGGAAGTAGCTAGGTATCCATATGTATATTACATATGTATGTATTTATGTACCATCCAAACGTCATACTTTGGGTCAGCGAAAATTGCAATAAATTCAGTTTTTATCTGAAGCTTATTGTGGCGGAAATGGATTTCATCAAACTCGTAAATGAATTGCAAAGAGTCATCAGCATCAGCAGCAGACGTAGCAGAGTAGAGGAGGCGTTCCACCTTCATATCCATCGCTGTGGCAAATAAATAGTGGGAAACTATTTTCCATTAGAAAGCTCCCAGGGCCAGTACTCCCTTACGAGGATATGCTCGAATATGTATATGTAAATTCATCCGAATGTACTTCAGTGCTATTTATCTAATGAATTTTGCTAAAACCATCTGTTTTCACGTACACTCATGTGCATAGCTATGACAACCTGTATATGAATGCATAAATCATTTCACTGTTACACATTCAAAATGAAGAGATTAAGATTAACACTATTAACCCACGCCATATCCTAAGCCCACCCACTAAAGAAAATCTCGAAGGGCGCCAGCAGATGGCCCCCAACAATGTAACCAAATCACAGCTCAGTATTTATACCTACAAATACATGTATAGCATACTTGTATGTGCATTATTATATTTGTACAAGTATGTATCTCTTCGATTCGGTGGAAAAATATTGTGAATGTACGAGTACATAGTTCTGCAGGTCTAGGTCAAAGCTTTCTCCAGCTCGCCGCTCTCAACAAAAGTTTTCCTTCATTCAAAACGTTCGTTTCTGGCTCCGGTCAATAGCGTTTCAGATGTGTATCTATACACATAAACTAGGTTATAATGCATTTATGCATCCGTAAATAGTTGTACCCCTTCTAAAAATAGGTACATTCTCTGGAAGTGCAACAACATCGAGGAGAATGAAGACCATGAGTTCGCTCCGCATCCGCACCGATTCCATACACATGCGATGATGCTGTGAACAGTTCGTTCTCTTTCTTGATTTTCCTCATCCTTCCCAGAGAAGTGATGCAACTGCAATTGTATTTTATATGTGTACATGTATGTGTGTTGAGATGATGACGGGGAAGAGCAATGTGTATATACTCTACTCATGCTTGCAGGATGCCTTTTGGAGTCATAGTTTACAGAAGATTTATGCAATGTACACAGAAGAAGGATGGCGGGATTGCTGCTCTTTTGCCAGCTTGCGAGTTTTGTATATAAGGATACATATGAATATGGTTTATATATGTACGAGCAATAGATACATTCAGTTTTTGGTTAGTAAAAGTTTAGCACAGTTGTTAAATGGATTTTTGTGCCGTATAAACGTGGTCCATATTTTTGTTTCATGGCGGCATATGTATACCCGTTTTACAAGAACGTACTTAGAGGGATGTGAAAACACCCTTCTGCTGTGCTAGTTTCTATTTTCACATTACTGTTTTTTTTAGTTTTTTGGATTACAGATTACACTTTATAAAATATAACAATCTACAAGAAGACTTTACATACAAACGCAAATATAGTTTGTTGTTGTTTACAAAAAGATTTTAAGAACAAACAAATTATATGTACATATAATATGAGTACGTAGTATGAACATATTTAGTAGTAGTAAATGGTAAGCTTTATACTTGCATGCCATCCCGACAGCCTTCAGGGTGGTAACTTTTTCGCGATATGCAGCAATTAAGTAATTTTGCTATTAAGAGACACTCACATACATACATATGTTAGAAATATGTTACATATTTGTATTTTGAAGAACATTTTATGTTAGTAGAACTTCCTTTCTATGACTTGGAACAAGTAAGGGTGGATGTAAGATTGCGAAACTGAATATTGCATATGAACCGACCAAAGATTCTTCTGTGATAATTCAAAATTTCCAAATACATACATATGTACATGTATGCCTATGCATTCATATCACATATGTACACTCGTGGATAACAAAAAAACCCTCGCACCATTACTCTTCTTCAATTCTCAGGAAAAAATAAAAGTTTTTCTTACGTCATAAAATTAATTTTTATTTTTTGCTTAAATATGGAAAAACTTGTTAGTTTAGAAAAACACTAATAAGTATTGGTCGAAATTTGACCACACAGACACAATTCACATATTTCGTATGAAAAAATGGAATTTTACGTTCTATTTATTAAGGCAAACAATTTTATCAAAATGTGATTACATACCTCCAGTAGACTATTTCATCAACTCACAAATTTGTATTTACAAGCATTTTTTAACCAAATTTGTGATTATTTTGATTTACATATGTATGTCGATTCACCAAACTCTGGGTATTACAAATTTATAGTTGTATTTTCCAAAGGGAAAATTTTGGGAAATTCACATTTCATTTCATCAAAAGTTATTTGTAGATATAATTTACAAGTTGCAAATTTGTGTTAATTCGACATATAAATGTATGTATTTGTAAGTTTACGTTTTATCAAATAATAACTGAAATTTGACGTGTAACTTCCTCCTACATGTTTTGTTTCTTATTAAAAGTAATCGAAAAGATGTCTTTCCGACGAAGGCATAGTAGTAGCGATATTAGCTAAAGTGACGATTGTTATTTAATTTTAAGAAACAAAGCTTGTCAGCTGCGTATTAACTACGTCATTTTGGACTTATTTAACTTTAATGAAAAATTTCGTTTGAGTCGATGCAAGGTAGATGGAATAATTGCAATTATTGGACCAAAATAGTCCACACGACTGAAACATAACTTTGCATTAACACCAAGGTGGCATTTTCTCACATCTTTACACTGACACAGCATATTTAAGTCGACCGTATGCAGATCTGTTTACAGAGTTTGTACAACAATTATTAATTTTCTTTTTAAAAATGTATTACCTTACTGCTCTATATTTGCAGATCAATAGGTATGTACATAGGTATGGGCCATTTTCGACAGCCTAGCTGTGAACCGATGAATACTTATCTACATGCGAAGACGGCAAATGGAGGTGAACATATTTAAATACATGCATCTGTGACTTGATTAGCTGTATCTAAATATGGATGTAGTCTAAAAGCCAAAATACTTCTACTGCACTGGCTCGGCCACATCAAGCAAATGGAAAATAAAAGTTCCAGCTAAGAGGATGTTCGAATCTCAGCGCCCAGGTTCGAGGCGCCAATTAACGTCGAATCCCGATATTTACGGCGATATTATTCACTCCGTGTGCAAATCAAATTTGAATTAATTTTAAACCCGATCTTAAACCTGCATTTTTTAAGCCCGAACATTTAAACGTATGTTCATAATGTTCGCTCAAAAACGTTTTTGAAACCCGATTGGTTAAAAATTCATTTAACCCGTGTTAAAATCTGTTTAACCTGATTTTAAGCCTACGCATGGTCGAGTTTGACATAAAATGACAAATGTCAGTTGAAATTAATTAAAAAGTAGGAATTTTCTTTTTTAAATTAAGTAACAGAATGCTTGTATGTGTTTTGTATTTTCTGCAATTTATATTGAAAATGAAAGGGGCGGTAAAGTAAACGATGCTGGCAAATAAAACAGCAGCATTGATTGAATGAGCCAAAAATAAAGCAAATAAAAAAAAATGTATTTCCGAAATGGAAACTTCACATGTTAATAGCCTGGAGACACTCGAATGTCAGTGTGTCATTCAATGCCTCACCTTATGTCGTGGTAAGTGTTTCGTTCAATCGCTGTTCTTTCTCTTTCATTCATAAAAGGCAAAGAACAGGAAAATAACTTCAGGTTCGGGCGAGTAACATCCGCTAGGACCTCTATAAAATTTCGAGATTCCAAACAGAATCGACCCTAGCAACTGGCGGTGCTCACCGTCCCCCGCACAAACGGCCGTCTTCATTTGATCTTTCGGAGGTGGTCGGTTAGGTATGGAAGGGCAATCATTTGTCAATCCCCTCTTAGTTTGGGAGTAAATTCTTTTTTTTACCAACTGGTTAACCATTTTTTGCTCTTGGTTCAGTTCAAATGTATTCGGATTTAAAATTTATTTTAAAACTTTTTCGGGTTGAAGTGCGGGTTACACGCGTAAATATTATGGATTTGGGTTTAATTTTCGGTTTAAATTTACCTCAATTCGGATGTAATTTTCAACCCGGGTTAACTCTTATAGCGCAGCTGGTTCAAAATTTGAACCACCGTTCTTTATTCTAATTCGCGCGGGTGGTACAAATTCGGAACCACTTAGATATTATTTTGTTCCTACTACCGTTCATTCTGTAGGCAAAAATAACTATTCTTGTGAACAACTTAGTTCTGTTAGTAAATTGCAGCTACATATGCTCGTGTGAAATAGCAAAAGTTGTTGCCACAAAAGGGTTTTCTAATGTTCAGGTTGCTGTAAGGGTTAAAGTGAGTAAATAATATGGTCGTTTACTGGACCCCCAACGTTATAGTATTATTTGCAGTGCGAGTTTGCAAGTTTTGTACATTTTTTTCGTATTTTAATTTCAAAGGGGGTCGCTAAGTTGTTTTATGTGCTCAAAGGTGTCGTTATTCTGAAAAGATTGAAAAACACTGGGCTATACTATGTATTAAAAATACATTTTTTTTTTTTTCAACCGAGTTCTTTGCTTGGAATACAATTCAATTTATGCATGAATAGAGTGCAAGCATCTGCGAAGCAACGCGAGCACGGGCCTGCTAGTTATTTATAAAGAAGCAAATATGTAACTTCAAAAAGTCCGCTATCCACTATTTCCGAAATGTACTCACCTCAGATCCTGGCAGTAAAACAGTTCGCAAATACTCGGTTGAACAAAAAAAGAGCTAGTGTTGCTAGAGAACCAGTGTGAGAATGTAGATACTCTGATATAAAAATTATCGACTTAGCGCATTTTTTGCTGAAGGGTTTCTGATCTAGGACAGTCCTTTGTCCTTTGCATTCAAAAAATGATCTAGATATACGTATTTTGAACGGATTCATCAGGATATAAGAGAGCTATGGAGCTATCCTAAATTATTTTATATACAACATTCAGCATAGTTAATTTTTCCTTTCCAATTTATAACAAAGTGTTACTCCTGAGCCTAGCAAGTACACTAATTTTCATCTCATTCATCATCTTAACAAAAAATTAACAGGTGCTCAGGCAGCACTCATCAAAACGAGAATACTAATGTCAAACCTTCATTCCAGGTGAAACTTATTTCATCGCCCAGGTGAAAACTAAGGCAACACCATTACATTCAGACAAATCCTCACGCTACGTCGAATACCTTACACAAGTGTTATATACCCATTTGCAGTTCAAAGCAAACGTGAGCAATTATTTTGCACCCAGATTCACATCCAGGTAAGAGTGTGCCACTTCTATCATTATGAAAACGGTGTGAAAACCCTTATAACTGCTGTTGTGTTTGTCAATAGTTAATTAGAAGCATTTCATTAGGATGAAATTTATTTGCTTACACGTTGTTTTAATGTTAGTGATATTTACGTTTGCAATAAACACGAAACGTGAGTGTTGGGTGCCTGTATATGTGTGTGTTGGTACAAAGTCTCAGCGATTGCACAACCTTTCCATTGTTTACACTGTAATTAGTTTTCTTTGTCGATCTACATACATAAATAACGAGCTCAAGCTCATCCCGAAAAACCTATAATCCAACAACCCCTTTATTTACCAGCAACGGCAACAACAACAATTATGTAGAAGAACTACATATTTCTTGGAACTCAAGTTTCTGCTAAGCACAGGATACTCGTAGTTCGTTCGCCATGGTAAATATTTCATAAATATTTCGCAACGAAAATGTAATAACTTATGAAATCAGTACATAGTTGTATACACGTTGTGGGTTTTCCATTTTCCTCCTCCCCCAGATAAATTTATCTCGGTTTTTGGGTTGACGCTGAGGAAATCTTTCACGGGTCGATAATTCGGAAGCTTAAGTTAAACTTATTTTTTTCTCCTCCTTCTTGCGTTATATGTTGGTTTCTTTACCAACAGAAAGAAGGGTTTCATATGACCAGTCATTATCCTTTGTACATAATTTAGTTTGGGAAACAAAAAGATTTTCATCTTAAGACGAGGCGATGCGAAGGCCTATTTCTACTTTTTGATATCATCACAAGGACGAGTATGAGTACCGCGATTTTGAAATTTGACGTTTCGTTTATAAGCCTTTATAAGACGGATTTGAATTCGTCATTTAGAATGGACAAAGGGTTCAAGTTGGAAGTTTAATCCAAATTTAATTATTTAAATTGCTATTATATTCGCTTTTGTATTTTACGTCATTTGAGCGGATGGGGGTTGAATGCGCATAATTAACTAAGAGATACGTCTCTGTGGAAATTTCCCAAGTTTCATTCAGCGATTGCTGAAATGTTGATTATAATTAATTTAATTTGCAATTTAAAATTTTGTTTGTATTCAAGCAGTGAAAAATTACATCAACGGAAATAATTTATGGGAATGAGGGTGCAAATAGCATTAAAGAAAATCCTCTTTCCTTTAATGGAGGATACCTAAAATTGTTTAGCATTTACAAGAAATTGTTTAGTTTCTTATTCGCAAATATTATTCTTTTGGAGAGGGTTTATTGCTGATCTGTTACAGTGAAGTGAGCACCGTGGTGTAGTGGTAAGTGCGTTGGACTACTACGTAATGCTGCCCGTGTTCAATCCCAGTCCGGTTCCAACACCTATGCTAAAGGTTTTTTTCACGGTGCCACCTCTTTCGAAGCGAAGCAGGCCCAGGTTCACCCCGAGCTGTAGCGCCACTTAAAGTAAAGTTACAGTGAACTGCATGTACTTATACTTACACCTGTTTAACATACATACGTGTACCTTCTTGACGGGCACTACAAATCTTGGAGAATCTTAATTATGTTGTTTTCGATTGCGCTCTTCAGATTTTTCGTGATGAATGACAAACAAAGGAGATTGATCTGTTTTGTTTTTGCAATTGTATTAGGCCTCATTTAGACACGACGGAAACAGTGCGGCTCCCGCTGCGGTTATTTTTTATATTGCCGTCCTTCACACATAACCGGGTGGTTTGACACACAACCACGCGGTCGTCGTTGTAGTTCTTTGCGTTCACGCTCGGATTTAGTAAGTGTTTCTCGTAGTCGGGTTTAAGTTACCTTTATTTTTTTTTCTTTCGGTTACCGCTGATTTTATCTTAACCTAAGCGAATTTTCTATAACCTTCTTACTCTGTTTAACTAGCCAAGCGAGGGTCAGTCCGTAACAGCTCACTAGCGGAAAACGTTCATATTCCTATAGGTGCTGTTAATGGCAATATACTCCCAAACTGCTTAAAACTAGGTGGACCAGTCTGACAAACTATCTCATATCCAAAAGGATTTGACCAAATTACAACAGATCAAAAACAAATGAGCTACTATAAAGAACTCGCGTAAACATCGCAATAGTAGTGGCAATTAGTACAGGGCGCTGGCCAATAGGGTGTCATGCAGCCAAACTATCGATCTCTCACAACAATTTCTGCCGAAGATGCAATGATGAAAATGAAAAAAGTGTCGCTTATTTATTTTGTTTGCAAATGTCTCGCTTTGGTGAGAGCCAGGCAGCGCATAATGGGCAAACCTTTCTTCGAGGACCCCCGAGAAGAGGATTGGAGAGCTGATCCTCTTCTTAAACTCCGCAGTGTGGATATAAATATCTCAAAGGGGCTATTTGCACTATTTAGGTTTTCTTTCCATCGAAACCACAATTTCTACCTACCTACCTACTTTGTTTTTGGTCTTGATTTGGTACATAAGTCCATGTTGTCTTGGTTACCTCTTCTATGATTTTTTTTTTTTTATAACTTACACACGCTAAAGGGGATATGAATACCCTTATAAAGTTTACACACAGCGCGAGCACATGAAGAACAAGAACGAGAAATAGACAAATCAGGTGCTAGGTTTCAACTATTGGGTTGTACCAATTTTATAGTAAAAATTTAAAAGCCAAAATTATTTTTCCGTAAATTTTTATTCAATCAAGATAGGATCCGTTGGCATCTATGACATTCTTCCAACGTGATAGAAGGTCAAATATTCCTTTTTCGTAGAAGTCCTGATTTTGTGAGGCTGTAAAGTCTTCAAAGGTCTTTTATGACCTCTGCTCGGTTTCCGAATACCTTCTGCCGACAAAACGACTTCAGACTGCGGGAAAGTTGGTAATCTGTTGGGGAAATATCAGGAGAGTACGGGTGGATGCGGAAGAATTTTAGATCCCAACTGCAACAGTTTTTGCACCGTTACTTGTGAGGTATGGGGTCTAGCATTGCCATGCATAGTATCGGACCATGATTATTCGCCAATGAAGGTTGCTTTCCAGCCAATTTTGCATGCACTATGTCGATTTCCTCACAATATTTGACTGCATTTATCGTTTCCCGTGATTGAAGAAATGAAAAGTGGATTGGTCCTTGAAATGTTCACCAAAGTGTCACCATAACCCTGTCTGGGTGAAGACCTGGTTTGGGGGTGTGTTTTGGTTTTTCATCTGCATCCAACCACTACCCAGATCTTTTACGATTATAATACAATTTTTACTTTTCATCACATGCGGTGCAAAAACGGTTCATTTTGGTGCCTTAAGCTCAGTGCTGCACAGATTTCTAAGCGGCGTAGTTTTGTGCCTCGTTCAATTCGTGGGGCACCCACTTGGCGAGTTTTTTCACTGTTCCTATTAGAGATAGGTGTCGATTTATTGTCATGGCAGATACACTTATATTCTGTGCAATGTGCGGTACCATTTTTGTTGGGTCTGATTCTACCGTTACTTTCAAAATATTGTTGTAAATTTCCGTGTCTAGTTTTCCACATTGTTTATTTTCAAGGCTAAGATCTCCCGAACGGAACATAGCAAGCCAACGTCGAATGTTGCGTTCGTTTACCGCTACATCCATAAATGCATCATTAATGTTTTTCGGTGCCAGCGACGCGTTATGTCCCAGATTAAATTCGTAAAGGAAGAGAGTCCAAATTTGAACATCGACAGCATGGTAAATAATTCCTAGAAAAAAATAACGGTACTTGTAACGAACCCTAAAATTCTCACAGGTACACGTACCACGTACAATTTTATAAAAAAAGAAAATTTAACGTTCTGACACAAATGTTCACTCGAGAACTTTTTATTTCCGACTGAGCGAAAATCGGACATTTCATGTGGTATAACCCAATAACTCTATGGGTGCTGTCCAGGATAACTGAAGAGTTGTGAATTATTGAAAGTTTTGCCTTTACTTATGATTCATAGAAGTTTTTTTCCAGATGTTTCCTTAAATTGATTTTGCGCGATCAATTTCTACAGCCATACCAATATCCTACTGCCAGTGTTATGCCTTCGCAGTAGGTTTTGACATTAGCTTCTGAAATAGACCAACTTATTTTTATTTCGTGAGAAATAAATGTTTTGCCGACATCTGGATTTGAACCGTGAACCTTCAGCGTGACAAGCGACGACGACTACCACTACGCCACCCACGCAATGATGTCGTAGCTGTGAAGTTATCAGCCATATCTATTTGAGTTTATAAAGAATCCTTTATATGGTGGTGGTCTCTAAAACTAATTCTCGACTTTAGTACAAAAAATATTATAGTCAACTTCTCCTGACTAAAAGTCCCTTTAACTCGAATTTTGTTCGAAAGCATTGTGGCATAACCAAACAAAATACAGTACAATCCGCTTAAGGCGCTATCCCGCTATTAACGCTCTTTTTCTCCGGTCCCTTCATTTGGATAAAAATTCGTATGAAAAAAATCCGGTTAATACGCTCTATTTCCCGCTTAGTACGCTCACACAGCTAAACGATACACTTCGTAAGATTTGTATTTTCTTGTTTTTAGCAGAAAAACCATTCGGTGCATAGTGCATTGGGATATACTGCGGCGCCGACGGCCATCACCGTTCTTATAGGGATTTATTTGTTTTTCGCAAACAACCCATATGAAGCGTGTCGTTTTTTTGCTCGTTACTTTTTTTTTTTTTTTTTTCCCGCTTAATACGCTATCCCGCTTAATACGCTGTCTTCTGTCGGTCCCTTGAACAGCGTCTTAAGCGGATTCTACTGTACATGTAAAATATGTACATATGTTCTCTAAGTCGAAATCCGCTTTATTCGAAGAGATGTTTGTGGCTTATGGCGATTCGACTTAGGGGAAGTTGGCTGTATTTGAATATCTTCTGTCCATCTCGTCCCTTTGTCATACTCGGTTCGTTTCATAGCCAAACTACGGTTTGTATTAAATAAAATGATTGCCAAATTCATTAGGGAAGTAGGTGCAGAGCGAATGACAGTAAAAACTACTCATATAGTTAGCACTTACTTGTGTCCTTCGAAGGAACTCGGTTTTATTTTTATTCATTTTTTTAAACACCGATTCTCTTTTTGTGTTCACATTTACATTGAGTATCATGACTCTAGTGTACAGTGTAGTGTACACCTACTACACTCACACACTTACCATAAGTATGTACTATATTGTTCCTTGGGCATTTTTCATGGTATGGAAAATTATAATTGCTCTTCGCCTCCATGTAACAAACAAAAGGGACTTCCATTCATCTTTAGAAGTTTTTTTTTTTACAATTTTGGCTGATATTTTTTTTTTTCACTTTCATTGCGCCCACTTCATCCCTATGTACATATGTAGATACAAATGTATACGAGTACAAACAAGGTTGAATTCTTGATTCTGTTGGCATCTCGTTCAATTTTTGTGCAACCATCCATCACATATTCTATACTTTGCACGTCACAGATCCGAACAGAATGAGTAAAAAATTCTATTCAACTGCAAATTACAGCACAGCAACAATATAGCACCAACAGGACGATGATGGACTGAGGCGTTGCTGTAGTGTTGGTATTTTTGTATGCGCCTTGCTAGTTTTAGTTGGTATTGCAACTGACATTTTTTTTTTTTTTGTTCAATTTTGCATTTTAAAAAAGCATTTCACGCTTGCAACGATCCAAGGTCATAACAGATGGATAGATGAATGGATTCTTGAACAGAAAAAAAAAATCAATGCAACACTTATGTATATATGCTAAAGATAGAAATGAATACAGAAATGTGAAGAAATGAAACAAATGGGAGAGCTATCGACATGTAATAAAATGAAATTCTGTTCTATCAATATATGTATAGCCGTAGTTGCACATGTATACATAAATGTCATCAAAAAAGAAATAGATTCTCTGCAGAAGGCTCTTCAGATGGTTGCATTGTTAAGAGTGGCATGGTTTTCTTTAGAAATTCATTTGAGGTCAACTTGGGTTGCAGAACTCCTGTTTTTTTCCTATCAAGTGATGAAGAGGAAAATTAGAAAGAAACTACTGAAGCAATGTGGTGAATGTCTTAAGTTGTTCTGCATCATACTAATTGACACGTACCAGTGTGGTTTCTGGGCCGGTACTTTGTCATTAGACCAAATTTTCACACCAAAAATAGATTTCGGAGGGTGCTAACGAATTTTAAGTTGACACCCACTACAGCTGCAAGTAATAGGATAAATCTATGTATGTACATAGCCATACATATATTTGTACATATATTAATCGCTAACCAAACTAGCCATTCTCTGAACCGGATAGTGCCAATTCAAAGGTATTTTGGCGCAGATTACTGGTCATAATGACCTGACCTTTACAGCTCATTTTCCGACGGACTATAGGTACCTCCATTTTCCCAGATCTTTTCAAGAATAGGGGCAAATGACCCTGTACTTTTCTTACAGAGATCCAAATGGATAATCCAATGATACCCTCTTCACACTTGAGTTTAACACACTGTACAGAACACTGTATCCTGTGCGTGAAGAATGGGCAAGCAACACAGTAAATCGGCACATAGACACTACAATCTTCACGGACGGGTCTAAAACTGCAAGCGGCACGGGGTTTGGTATCTACTATGTGGAACCAGATTTGAAGGGGTTCTTAAGACTCCTGGATACCTGCAGCGTTTTTCAGGCAGAAGTTCTAGCCGTACTTAGAGCTGCAGAGCTTCTGAACATGAAATGAATATCCAGTAAGGATATTGATATTTATGTACATCCACTGCCAGGCTGCGCTTAAGGCGCTATAATCGGCACTAGTCAGGAGATGCCGCACAATGCTTAGGATATTATGCACGCAGAACCGTGTAAGACTATTTTGGGTGTCTGGTCACTCCGGGATAAAAGACAACGAGTCTGCCGATGAGCTGGACAAAAAAAAAGGGGGGGGGGGGGAGGGGGGGCTACAGCTACCCGAGGTGGTGGAAGTTGTTCCACCGTTTTGCTGCATTAAACCAAAGGTAAAAGATATGATAACGAGTAGGGCTGACCATAGATGGTCTACCATTGTAGGATATTGGGTTTCCAAGGTACTTTGGCCGGCACCAGACCGTAAAACGACCAAAGAAATCCTTAGATTTAGCAGGAATAGTATTCGGGCATTGCCTTCTGGGCAAACACTCGAAGAGGCTCGGACTCATTTGGATATACTGTAATAATATAGGTGTAACTGAGTATATCCCACATATTCTTTGTGAATATCAGGGCATAGCACGCAGTAGCAAGAACAATTTAGGCTCCTACTCTACCACCTTCCTCTTCTTCAGACTCAGAGGCTTCCGAGTCGCATTGTGCAGTATGCAACGTTGAGGTCAAAAGGGCAAAAGAGAAGAGACAACGGAAGAAGGGGGCATGGCGCAAAAAGAAGCAAGTGAGAGACCATCTTGCTTACAAGGAGGCCAAAGAAGCGGAGCTAACGCTCGGCACAGAGGCTACCAAGTTGGCGGATTCGGTTCATATGAGCTCGAGTCTTGAAGCTCCTAAGGAACCTTCGGCTACTACTGGATCAGTCTCGGCTGAGAAGGATGCACCTAGCGTGCATTAGCATTACGGGGGCCATGAGAGGACACGCACCGCCGCCATTGAGATCCTTCTTGCCTTGCCTCCACTGCACATCTTCATTGAAAACGAAGCTAGAAAAGCAGTGTACCGCTTAGGCTTGCTTCTTGGAAGGCGAGATATCTTCAGTGAAGGTAGTAGAGGTAGCAGTGTGGGGGAGCTTCTCGATTCAGTACCAGGAGCCTTGGGGGCAGCTCTGGATACTACAAGCTCCAAATACAATTTCGTGCGAAGTTTACAATGCCTCCTTCCAGATCGCTCTGAATGGAACAGCAGAGGTTGGTCTGGTTTCCTATCAGAAATTATAGTCTTCTATACGGACGGGTTCTTAATGGATGAGCTCTCCGGAGCAGGTGTCTACTCAGAAGGATGTCACGTTGAGCAATCTATTCCACTGGGTAGATTTACAACTGTCTTTCAGGCAGAGGTGTATGCTATCGCTAGTACAGCGCACATTGAACTTAACAAGAGATTGTATTTGTATTTGTATTTGTATTTGGAGTTATATTTTACATTATACTACAAGATATTAGTATCTTTTAGAAGTATTAAATTTAAAGTTACATTAATATATATTTAAAAAACAAACAAATCCTTTTTTTAATTTATAGCAGTTGAAATTAACATAGAATATTTGAATTTAAGACTTATAAACTATTTATGTGAATAATAAGAAAAAAAAAAAAAAACAAAAAGAAAAAGAAGATAAAATGTCAAATTGCGAAACTGATGTCAGACAAAAAGATGAAAAGTTTCTTCTGAAATACGGTAATCGAATTTAATGTCTGCAATTCATGCGGAAGGCGATTCCACAGACGAATAGCAGACACAAAAAAGGAGTGCTCTCCAATGCGGTGTGTGAAACGCGGAATGAGAAGTTTTAAACCTCTAGTTGAACGAGCAAAAATAAGCATTTCATATAGATAAGTGGGACATTTAAAGTGAATAATTTTGAATAGCTTCAGAATGTTACAGTAACAATAATACTTATCTAAGTTCAAACCAAGGACAGAAGACTTAAGATGAGAAACACTACAATATCTGGGAATGTTATAAATAAATCGGATACAGTCATTAAACGCAACATTTAATTTTCGTTTACATTCATAATCAAGGCTAGGATACACAGTACAGTTAAAAATAAGAAATGGCATAATTAACGATCTGATTAAACGCGTTTTAACATTTATATCTATCAGGGTAGCCGAGTTGCTCAGGCATCGCAAACCAGCATATACCTTACGGATTGTTTGAGATACAGCATTACAACAAGTAAGTGAGGAGTTAATGTAGAAACCAAGATATTTCACTACATCAACAATAGGAGTTGGCTCTCCATTTAAAATTATAGGGGGAAAATCGGGGAAATGGAAAGCACTTCTTGAGCAAATCATACTAATAGTTTTAGCCGGATTAAGTTTAAGTTTGTTACACATAGACCACTTTGAGATATTTTCAAGATCTTCATTTATCCTGGCAACACAATCTTCAACCAAACCAATTGGACGTGTAAAATAAATCGAAACATCATCAGCATACATCTGAATTTTGCAGTTTCTAATAATGCTGGGCAGATCATTATTAAATAAGGAAAATAAAAGTGGCCCCAAAACAGATCCTTGAGGGACACCAGTATTAACCAAATAAGGAACTGAAACTCCCTTACTTGTGACGACAGAAAGAACCCTGTTCATCAGATATGCCTGCAGGATTCTAACCGCAGTTGGCGAAAATTTGAAATTATTTACTAATTTTGAAAGCAGAATCGAGTGATCAATGCAGTCAAATGCTTTGGAATAATCAAGCAAAACTAAGATTCCTATTTCATTAGAATCCATCGCAAGTCGAAGATCGGTAGTAACTTTTAAAACGGCCGATTCACAACTGTATTTGCTACGAAATCCAGACTGCCACTTCGACATCAAATTATTTAAACTCAAAAAATTTAGCATCTGGTTTGAGAGTATTTTTTCAAATGCTTTGGATAAGAAACAAAGTATACTGATCGGTCTGAAATCCGAAGGACTGAGAGGATTCGATTTTTTAGGAACAGGAATAATATTTGCAGCTTTCCATTGGTTAGGAAACTGACAACTATACAAACAAAAATTAAAAATATGATGAATATATGGGAGTAAATGAGGAATAAATAGTCTGATAAATCGTGGCGAGATTCCATCTGGACCCATAACATTTGATTTAACTGAAACAATTGCTTTAACTACGTCGATTTGTTCAATGCATTCAAAAGAAAACGATGGATTATCGGCATGTTCTGATGAGTCCTGATCAAAGATACTATTCGGAGAATCAGCAGAAACTGGTACGAAAAAAGCTTTCATTTCGTTTGGACATAGCGAGCATTTCACCGAATCCTTTTTAACTGTAATACCAAGTGCTTTTACATTTTTCCAAAGCTCTCTGGAATTCATTTTTGAGTCCAGTTTACTATAATAATACGATCGTTTGGAGTTCCGGACGAGAATATTAACTTTGTTGCGCGAGACGCAATATTGCCTTCTATTGTATTCAGTTGGATTTCTCCTATATTTTTTAAAAAAACATTCCCTTTCCTGAATTAGGGTTTTAATTTCATTATTATACCAAGGACAGCTTTTTGGTTTTATACGTTTGGATATAGTGGGGACAAAGTTATTAAACAACAAATTTACAAGACTATTGAATATCTCAACCTTTTGATTAACATTGGAGACAACATATATGTCAAACCAATTAAGATTGTAAAAATCTGCCACAGCATCGTCATATTTTATATTTTTAAAAGATCTATACGTAAAGCTATTATCACAGTTAGGTTGATTAACATTAAAATTCACAGAGCAGAACAGAAAATCGTGAATAAATTCACTTGTCGGTGTCAGTTGATCAAAGCACAAGATACTGGTTCCAGGGTTAGTTAAAAATATGTCAATTAATGATGGGTTAGTAAGGGATTGAAAACATGTAGGATATCGTGTATTAACTGGAAAAAGGCCTGTTTTATCACAGAAATATTGAAAAAGTCGAGTTGTATTATTGCACTTAAGTATATTAACATTGAAGTCACCACCAATTAAGATGTTTTGATATTTAGAGCTTAAAATGGTTAACTCAGCTTCAAGTTCTTCTAAGTGTTCCGTTTTGAAGCAAGAAGGCGGTGCGTAAACTACTACTAAAATATATTTCTCAAAATCGTTGTACACTTCCACACATAAAAACTGAATAATTGATTTAGACGAAGAATAAATTAATTTGGACTTTACATTAGATCTTACATACATACATACTCCACCACCAACACGCTCTGCACGGTCATTTCTAAACAGTTCAAAACCAGGTAACAACACACTTTGTGACGATTTACTACAATTAAGCCAAGTTTCTGAAACCATCAAAACATCAATTTTAGAGAGGCTAAATATTTGATATAAAATGGTATATTTTGAAGGAATACTTCCTGCATTAATATGACATACATTTAAGCCGCGGTTAACTCCACACATAACATTGAGAACACTTCTTATGCCATCAGGATGCTTTGAGCTCATAGTAAAAAAATAATGAAATACTGACTACCGCAATCAGGAAACAACCATTTAAGCAGAATCGCATTTTGACAAGCAAGTAAATAAGGATATAAAAATAAATTAAATAAGAGCATAATACTTTATCAAGAAAGCAATAATTCATAATAATAATTTTAGACACTAAGCTTAATTTTTTAGAGCTACGCAAAATTCGTTATATTATTACTTTAGTATTATTATAAATTAAAACAGAGTTATTGAACAAAACAAAGTAAAGAAAAAAAAATAAAAAATAGATAAATGAAAAAATACAAATAAGTGGCAACACTGATATTCGAACTAAACTAAAACCAGTAGAGAAGAAAAGAGACTATGTTTACAGTAAAAAATGAAAAATGAACAACAAATAGTGTACAAATGTGACTAAAAAGAATAAAATATATGTTATGATTATGATACCCCAGCTTCACCGTCAACAACAGCTTCAGAAGAAATGTTAGTCTCAAGATGCACTAATTGCTCCAGGGAGTACATGTTTACAATGCATATGGGTCTATTGTTAGCAGTCTGCTTGACGTAGATTCTCCCGTTTCTCGTAAAAACAGAGTCAAGGCAGTTTTTTTGTTGAAGCTCTTTGGCTCTCCGGAAAAGTGCATGGTTATGTTTAGTGAGGCTCTCATAAATACGTACAAATCTAGTGCTGTCAAATCCAAGGTCACTGAGAGACACTGGTTTGGAATTTGCTTTGAAGTACTCAGCTGTTTTTTTCAGAATATTTGTTTTGAGATGCTGATGCGGTAATTTCACTATTATTGCACTATTTGCTGTATTCTTCACTGGTTTAGTACGAATAATATGATTCGGTTGAACAGGAACTGAATGAATTGTTGTACAAAATTTCCTGAATACGTCCGCAAGATCTTCATTTGGTGAATATGGAATTCCGTGAAGAACAAGATCTCCTGCAATATTCTTCCGAGCAAGTGCGTCAATCTGTAGTTTTAATTGTGCGTTGTCATTTTGTAACATTTGCTCCTTTAGCATGGACAAATCAGTTTCCAGCACATCAACTCGAGAAAAGTGACTTTCCAAGTTTTCAATTCTATTTTGAGATGTGAAAATTGTGTGATTAATTGAGCTAAATCTATCATTTTGCTCTTTTTCTATAGATTTGATTTTTGTGTTGAAGTCGTTTTCCATTGCGGTGATTCGATCAGATAGGCTTTTGTGCATTAGAGAGATCTCATTCTTCAATTGTGAGACAATGGATTCAGTTAAATTTTTGGTTAATTCTTCTAACCGATTTTCAATTTTTTCCCATAGCTTGACAGAAGAAGCAGATGTTATTGGTGATCCGGAATGAAAAGCGCTGGAAAATCTTTCTGCCGATCTCAGTTTTCTCTGTTGCTCAGTTAAATTTGCATTGGTGTTTGCCATTTTGTATTATTATTATTCACTTATTTTTGTAACTTACAGTTCTTTCCAAATCAATGTTTTGATATGTAAATTTTTCTCTTTATTACTTTATTTTTGTTTTGTTTTTTGTTTTGTACTGTTTTTATAGAATAATGCACTTATTTATTTAATAAACAAAGCACTTTTTTACTGGAATTCTATAAACACAAATTTTACTTTAAATTACTTAATTTATTAATGGAGAATTATTGAATTATTGCGGAGCTAAAAAATTTGCTACCTTCTCTTAATCATGATAGATTAGATAGCAGAGAACTTTTAGTACTTTTAGATGGAAAGGCAAATCCATCTACATCTGCTCTGATAGCCAAGCAGCTATCAAAGCCTGTTCAGCAGCGTTGATCAACTTAAAAATTGTTGACGAAGCTGTCAATAAACTGAACCAGCTTGCTTCGATGGCGATGTAATAAGATCATACCGGTCTGGGTCCCGGGACATTTTGACCTTCCGGGAAACGATAAAGCTGATGCTCTGGCCAGAACTGGATCAGCGACCCCTTTTATCGGTCCTCAGCCTGTTATTGGCTGCAGTTCAGCTTATGCTAAAAACAAGCTTCTTGAACTGCTGCGACTACAACACTTTAACCATTGGTCATGCCGACAGGCCAAAATGTTAGTAGACGCGACTAGGGCAAACAGAACTAAGTTGCTGTTACACGTTAGTAGAAATGACCACTGGGTTTACTCCCTTAAACGAGCACCTGAACAAAATTGGAATCAGAAGCTCGGGCCTTTGCGAGATGTGCCTGGAAGAAAATGAGACGGCTGAGCACTTCATTAGCGAGTGTCCGGCCTTTGCTCGAATCAGAAAGGCCACTCTAGGCAACTACGTCCTACGGGATGTTGATCTACTGGAGCTCAATCTTGACCTATTGCTTCGCTTTGCGAAAGCGACGGGCAGATTTAGATCGATGTATAGCTCAGCAACAAATCGCTAACTCAGCGAATGGGGGGGTACTTTACCAAAGTACAATGGGCCTACAGGTCTACGTGCTTTTTGTCTCTATGGGATAACCCCCTTCCAAATGCAATACAATGGCTCTGCCGCGCAACCCCTCTCAACCTAACCTAAACTCACCTATACCTCAATTTTACACAAACATTCATGGATGTATTTAAGCATTGGCTATGACAATGAGTCTACACCATGTTGCGAAAGCATCCCCCATTCTGTAAGATTGCAGCTATAAGTGTGTAGGACTTCCAACTTTTCTGAGGAATCCCATCCTCATATCAAATCGTAATCTGTTTAAGAATTAACCCCTCTGATTAAAAAATTCAAAATAAAGTCAGTAATGAAGCATATAAAATGGAAAGCAGTAAACAAAAAAAAAAGATACTTTGCTAAGCTTATTTTCGTTTTCATCATAGATTCTCCGACACAAAAATTATAATAATAATTAAATTTTGAATGCCAACGAATTTTTAGGATTGTCTGGAAACCCCCTTACAAGTAATGGAAAACAAGTACGATAAGGTAAAATGCCAAATTTTAAGTACATAAGCGCACCCACATTAATGAAATGTCATTCATTTTTTTTGCAGAGCAATGAATCCACCGCTTCGTCTGCAACAACGTCATCTGAAATTAATAACAGTTTTAAATTTATGAAGTAAGTCTGACTTCTGAGTGATACTCTGCTGAAGTATTACTAACTTAATTGGTCTCTTTTTTGTTTTTGTAGTCTAAGTTTTTTGGAAAATTCCGACTCGTCCGTTCAGGCACAGGCACCGACTTCTAATTCACTGCGCCCAGGTAAGTTCCAAGAATCTTTTACTGAATTTTATTTTAAAACCCTTCCCCTCACTTAGAGCAATTGAAACAAAGTGCATCCAAATCGATAGCCCATGACTATCAGATGAGTAAGCCTGCACCTAACAAAATTCTGCCCAGCAACTTGTATCAAGTGACTGAAGAGCCATCGGCTAAGGTCGATGAAAGTCAAAAGGAAAAGTCGCTCATCGAGATTGGATTCAAGGCAAATGAAATCGAAGGTTGGGAATGCATCAATCAGCCGCCAAAACAAAATCTCTATGATTTGCTAAAGAACATGATTGACAACTACATTAAGCCAAATGTTCAGGTTAGGATCGGTGACGTCTCCTTCAACTGTCACATGATGGTACTGCAATGCTATTCGGACTTTTTTATGGAATGCAGCAATGAGGTGATTGTACAACTGCCTTCAGAAAGGATCACTCCGCAGGCATTTATGATGGTCTATGACTGGATGCTGTCAGCCGAGCCACTGGTTCAGCGGGAAGGCATCTTGGAGTTGTTCAATGCAGCAAACTTTTTGAAAATCAAAGGTCTAGTAGATCAGTGCTGGGTGTGCTTGGACGATGACATTCGATTCCAAGAGGACACTGCATTCCTTTTATACCTGGAGGCACGTAACTATGGACTCGAGATGCTGCAGCAGCTTATGTTGACAAGAATCTGTAAGTTCTTCCTTACACTTGTTGCATCCAAGGACTTTGTTTTGCTGAGTGCCCAGGAAGTGTGTACTCTGCTCAGTTCGAATTCAATTGGAGTGAACTCTGAAGTTGAGGTTGGTAACATTTTCTTATAACTACCGTTGAAATCATTTCAAATCGGGTAACTATTTCTAGATTCTTATGTCAGCGGTTCGATGGCTTAGCTATAACTGGGAAGAGCGCCAATCCCAAATGTTGGATGTACTGAGTTGTGTACGTTTTGGTCTTGTGCCACCATGGATTTTGGTAGCATTGGGGCGAGACACCGACTGTATCGGCGTAGAAAGAGTTGTTGACAATCCACAAGTGAAAAAGATGATTGAAGATGGTTTATCGTAAGTTTTGCAGATATTTCGTTTTTGTTTTTTCATTCAAAACTTATCGCTTTCCAATCTTCGTAGATACACAACAACACAATTATTCTACTCGGATAATGTAGATAACTTCTTGGCCTTCTTGGAACGCTACCAGCTGACCAAGCCAATACAGAGACAATGGATTTGTGATCAGGAATGTAACTATCATCATAAAATCAATTGTCCCAACAGACAGTACATAACTCACGATTCATTTCTTGAGTACTTGGAGATGATTCGTAGCAGGGGAAAGGATCATTGGAAAACATTGAAAATGGAAAACCAAGAGGGTCTAAATTTTCAATGCTGTCTACCAAAGGCAAACATACCCAATGACCAATATTTCGTACGTTAAAATTTCTGTTTATTATAAAATCAAAACAAAATTGCTGTAGAAATTGTATAAACAAAAAAAAAACATATTTTTGTAATATCCATTGGATTTCCAATGATGTATTTTTTACATTTTTTTTAAATAAAGAATGTATTTAAAAGTAATTTATGTTCTCTTTTCTGTTTTTTAATTTTATTGAACTCGCATTTGGAAATCCAATGGATTACCTTATCTTAGTTGTTTGATCTATTTAAACTGTTGGTCAAAATTATCGCATCACTTTGGACTCTTACAAGTAAAATCTTACAGATGTCATATTAGTGACTGTGATTATACATAAGTATGTGACCTTTAATACATAGCAAATGATAAAAACAAAATAAAACTGAGTTTAAAATCCGAAAAAATAAAAGTGGTGCAATAGTTTTGCCCTGTTGTTCAATGGATACCTATGCTACTAAGAAAACTGGTAAAGCTTTTTATCACTTTTGTATAAAAATGTGACGTAAGAACAGGAATTTAACAGGCACATTTGAGATTTAGGCCGGCAATTACCGACAGCTCATAAGTTAAGAGCCTCATAAACCTATTTACCAACCGCTATTAGTGCGTATTTATGAGCGCTCTTAAGACTTATGAGTGGTTCCAACCACTCTTAAGTTACGAGCGATAATATCAGAGACAATTATTATTGTCTCTGCTAATGTCTTAGATAACTTCGAAATAATTCGAAATCAGCTGCCATTTCCACTTTAAATTATTTCTGTTGATTTTTAAAGTGGGTAGAAAAGAAAGAAATGTGTCTTCATCCGGCGAGGAAAATAACATTATAATGAATTTAGTGAACATGTTAATAATTCCACTATTTAATTCCTAATAAATTTGCCAAAAAAAAAAATAATCCACCAACATCAATTTCACCATCTACAGCTGTGTTGCATCATCCCCATATTTACACTGCCAAATGTCACTGTAATGTTCGAAAAAGAGCGCCATTGACTCCGAATGTTCGAAAGAGAACGCGTTCGGAAATCCGAAAATTGAGATCTCTCAAAGTCGAAGTAGCATAGACAGCATAGATAAAAACCTATTAGTGGTCGGTGAATACCAACCAGAAATTTTAACTTATGAGCCTCTTAACTTTAAGAGCGATTTATGAGCGGTCGGTGAATGCCGACCTTAATCTAAGTAAGTAACTACATATGTACATAAGTATATATCCACAAGGTGGTGTAAAGCTAAATCATTACATCGATGGTGTGAATGGTAGCCTAAAGGTAGATAAACTCCTTAACCCCTTCATAGATACTGCTAACAACAGTGAAGACCAGGGAACGGATTTTGTTTCATTGGCCTTTTTTTGCCTATTTTACATATTTTACGTTTTTTAGCCTTTTTTAAACCACACTGCTTTTTTGTCCTTTTTGGTGTACTTTCTTCATCTATACGATTTGTCCGTGCTCACCCGAAAGAAATTTTAATGTTTACACGTATAAAACAGGTTTTTCTCTCGTGTGAACATGCACATAATTGAACCCATTGTTTACACTAGCGCGCATAAAACAAATATCTATACACTACACACGACACCAATACAACCCTAAATACATTTTTGTATCAAAATATACATTCATATGTAAATGCGTCTCTTCTTGTGCCATACGTCTCTTCTTGTCTCAGGCCGCAGTTTTATTTACAATCTTTTCATCTAACAAAAATCGTGAGACATCTGTGAAGTATTTTTTTCATCTAGCTTCATATTCCGCAACATATATGCAAACAGGAGGTTCGCAAACGCAAAAGCTGAATTTACTGCAAAGCGAAAAGTTCTAAAACGTAGTAGTTTGCGCAAAAGCAAGAGCATCTGCGCAGCTGTTAAATAAATGCGGCTCAATTGTCATTTCACACTGCATTTGCTTTTGTATAAGGCAAACATGCTTTTGACGTTGCAACTTCTTTGCAACATTTGCTTTACAGATGTTTTGCTTTGCAAGTCTTGCGTTTACGAATTCACCCAGTCTGTTGAATATTGCATGTGCTAAAATGCGTGCTATTTCCAAAATATTTCATTGCATGTCATTGAAAGTGAAAATGCCCCAAGACCTATAAAAATTTGAAGCCAATTGCAAAATTGTGTGGTGAAATTGGAAAAAGATTTTTGGTCGAAACGAAAAAGCACATATTTAAGAGTTTACAAATAACAGATGAGTCCTAGTAGGTGTATTTTAATTTGAACATTTGATCTTAGTGCAATGCGTAATATTTAGGAAGGCCTATTGAAAGGGTGTTAAAGACGGAATCAAGGAGAAATTACTTGCAGACTTATTATATAAATACATATACCTATAAAATATTTCCATATTCTTTTTCTTTCGAGACTTTTTAAGTTTCTTAAACTTATGTGATATGACATTTACATACCTATGTACAATTATTGAACTTCAACACACTTAGCATAAAAGTTATTTTGAATGAAGTAAATAGCAGCTCTTTTTGAAAGGATTAGAGGATCAAGATCATTGGGATCTCGTTTTGATTAAATATACACAAATATATATGTTCGTACTTTTAATATTTTTTTAATTTCTTTTTACATAGTACTACGTTCTACCAAAAGAAAGTCGGGATCAAGGTGTTCAAGTGAGTGGTGAAATGAATGACTATGATCCGACAGGTAAGGATTATTTTATTTTACTTTAAATACATCTTATACTTTCTCCATTTAACAATGCAAAATTCCAAACTTAAGTCTGAGGGTGTGACCGAATTACGTACGCCAGTGGTCGAAATTCGACCAATTGTTCGAGAGAAACGAACATGGTTTTTACCTGGCTTATACATATCATATTGGAAAAAATACACACTGCACTGCCCCTCTTCACAACCTTTCAACAAAAATCAAGCGGATATGTTGTGTTTAAAACTTTGAAACAACTGGTGATATTTTCGTACTTCAACTCTCTTTATACTCGACTATGTTTACTCATTTTTGTGTCGGCGAAAAATGGCGTGTGGTTGATCACACGCTGGGCTATTGATATTTTATTGCTTGGCGCGACTTAAAAGCCCAACAGCAGTAACATTTTCTGTTTCGCATTTGTTTTAGAGTGTTGAAAATCCACGTAATCAAGTGTAGGTATTTTCCACTTGTTTGAGACCTCTGATAATTTGCAAAATCGATAAAAACAAGGTTCCAATTCGCTTTGGGTAAAACCTATGGGCATTTTCTTCGGATAGTGGCTGTGTGTATTACATTGGGGTTCTGTGGTTGAATTCATGTTTTGTACTTTTTCTGGCTAATTCGTTTGCTTTACAATTACGTGCGATGTCTCTATGACCAAAAACCCAGTACAGGGTGAGCAATTGAGCATGCATCTGCTCGATATCTCGTTCAGAAATGTGCGAAATTGCTTAAATAATTTTGAACTTATAATTGGTGATTCGAGTGCTTTAATAGCTGATTGGCTATCGGTATAAATGACAATATCGCATTTGTACATTGACTTCATTGATAACCACTCAGCGGCTTCACGAATAGCCATCGCCTGCGCCTGGAAGATACTACAATGATTTAGAAGTCTTAGATATAAGTTCAGGCTGAGCTGGCCTGAGAAGACACCTCCTGCTACGCCATCACAATCTTGCGATATGCGGAAATACGAAAAAACGATCTTCGTGCGACTCCAGCTCTCGACACAACCGGTGGTATTCTCCTACTTCAACTCTCTCTTTTTTTATTTCATGTACCCAAACTCTTTTTCTTTTTCGTTGTGTATGTAGTGCGAATAACAGTAATAGTTCTTTGTCCGAGCTACTCGACATTTTGTAAGAGAATTAATTTATTTTTGCTTTTGCATTCGACGTAAAATAATCTTTACGCGACGTAAAATAATCTTAACGCGGCGTTAGAAAATGCGTTCTGTTTGACGAGGCATTAAGGTAGTTAAAAAGGGATTGGACTGTTTTGCCTTCGCCTATTTATAAAATGATGATGATGATGATTGATTTAAAAACACTTTCTTCGGATTTTTTATTACCTTAAAACTCGATATTCATACAATCATCATTTCATCATCATCGATAGCCAAAATCTACCAAAATTATATGTTAAATTGCATACCCTATTTCAAGAGGCAATAACTTTTGCAAAGGTTCCTTTTATATACAAACGGACACAGGTTCATACTTGTACATACATACGTGTATACAATAGGTACATAAAGAATGTTTATATCCTTCTCTTCCATTATTGACCCTATTCCAAGAACAAGTTTAACACTACGTACATATATGTATATGTGTAAAGCTTATATGCCTACATAAAATGGTGTCACATTCTTTATCCATCCAACATCCATCTAACATATTTCACTTCGTAAATAGCAACTCCCACTGTCATGTTAATTTTGTATCTGCGTCTTTTCTGGCTTTCTTTTTTATTGACCATTAACGTGATTCTGATGTCAATGGTAAAATGTATATAGTCTCTTGTGTTATAGCCAGAACCCACCAACACTCCGTATCTCAATAATTATTAAAAACAGTTTGCCGCAAGTGTCCATGCTCAAAGAACGCTTACTACTCCGACTTATGTTGATTCTTTAATTTCTTTGCTCACACCCACAATCAAATAAGACATATTCTTCCCCCAAAACAATGTCAATAAACAATAAACACAAGTATATTAATATTCAATTTCAAAAATCATCTTTATTTACGTTTCCTTATTATTTCGCATACGTACTCGGGCCGTGTAGAAAACAATACAACGTCTCAAACTGTAGACATAAAAACCTCCTGGTATCAAGAGATTTACTCATCCCATAGGACCAACGCTAGAGGCAACTTCGAGATTCCAGATACCATACAAAAACCAACTGCCCAAAATAATAACAACAACAACATCGCCACCACTAGTGAAGATAATAGAAACATAACCCTAAGCCAAAAATCCGCCTCTTGTTGTGATGTTAATCAAAAAGCTATAAATATTAAGAAAAGCATTTTGGCTAAATCCTACTACTGCAGCATGGGCTCGCAGGAATTTGCGATCGGTATGGCCAATTCGTTAGCTGAGACTGTAAAGCACAACCACAACCAGGTTGATGATGTTCCGCAACCGTCGCGGGAAAGGATAAATTTGTCACCACTTGAGGAGGAGAAGAGTGGCGACGAGAGTTCCTGTGCTAAGGATACTGGTACGACGAAAAAAATTGCCGTTTCTCGGAAGTCGCTGGACACTCGAAACGAATTTAGTTTGTAAAGGCATTTCTTATTTTTTTTTTTTTGTTTCTTGATTCACCTCGCACACAGCAGTTTCATTTTATTTATTGGTTTTTTGTTGTTCCCCTCTTTGCCTTTGCAGAGGCATAACAAATCAGAAGATATTCATTTTTGGTGGTATCGATCCGTACGCACAGCAACAACTACAGCCAAACGATGGACACGGTATGGATGTTCTCTACTATGATGGCTGTGAGAATGGCTGGAATTATTTATCAAAAATGCCCGGAAGCAGGCATCATCATTCGGCGATTGTGTATCGTGGACAAATTTATGTTATTGGCGGAACCCGACCATCATTAGCGGGCACGATTAAAACGGTAAGTTTGTAAATATAACGAATGGTTCTAGGGTATAAAACAGTGGCGTAGTGGGTTACAGGCACAAGTGGGTAAATAATCTGAAAACTCATTAAAGTGTCTTAAAGACGACTGAAGCCTTGGTATAAAACTAATGTTAATAAAAACTAAAAAAGTAGTTTCAAAGAAGCCATATAGGTATTGTTCGCAAGATTCAAACATGGTTTTGAAAAATAAGATCCATTAGAATCAATGGTACATAGCATTGATATTCGTTAGTACCCATTCCAGTGCGGAATTTTAGCTGACAACCTAACTTTGAATAAAACCAAAAAGGAAATATGACGTCAAGAGTTGTTTAGAATGAAGACTCTTCCTGTTGAAAGCAAATATCATTCAGGGGCGGTTTATTTTTAATTTCAAGCCAAACAAGTAAGTAAGCATCCCTCGGTAGTACTGACTTCCTGACCTTATACTCGCTTTTTTCTCGAAAAAGACGAGCTTAAAAATTGAACAGCTAGACGTCCGTTCTACTTACACGTATTTACTTAAATTGAAAGTAGTGTGAGCACCGTGGTGTAGTGGTAAGAACGTTGGACTACTATGCAATACTGGGTTCAATCCCAGTCCAACACCTAAAAGTTTTTTTCACGGTGCCACCTCTTTCGAATGTCTGAAAAGCAATCAAAGAGTATCATTTGTCAATGAGCTTCTCAACTCGCCGTTCGGAGTCGGCAAGAAACTGTAGGTTCCTTCCATTCGTGCAAAAATACAACATGCACACACAAATGGTTGCGAGACGCAGGTGCAGGCTCACCCCGAGCTGTAGCCCCACCTAAAGTAAAGTCATTTGGACAAACGTTTGGATCCATTATGCCCATTTCATATTTTACCCTGGAAACTGTGATTAAGAACCATCTAGATAAGGATATGAATCTCAGAAGATTCTTCAGCTCAACTTTGCTAAGTCCTCTAACCTCATCGAAGAGGTAACTACAGTGAGTTCTTATTTTCAGCGAGGGCAGGAACTGTCCACAGATGATGCCACAGACGAAAAGTGCATCTTTGTGCATAAAGTTATTTAAGTAAACCGATTATTTCTTGTCGAAGGCCATTCATCATTAATGAATTTAAGTATAGACCCTAACGGAATACTCACGAAAGAGAGCGCATGAGAGATGGACTGATCCCTTCCTTCTGGGCTCGTCCGCTCTTTCATTGCCTGGGATATTATCTAAGTGACCTTGTAGTGTCACACTGTTGTGTTTGGATATCTCATGTAGATGATTCGTACGTTGACTTACTAGCTTTGATCGTTTTACTGCCTTAATGAGTGTTTGGCTATCCGAGAACACGGTTTTGTTATCTGCAGTGGTTTTCCCATCCTGAATATTGGTTGTGACTGTGATTTCTGATTCTAAAGGAGCGATTAACTTGTAGTGTTTCACAGTGAACTTCGGCTACCGAGCCGATATTCATCTGTGATTGGTGGACGTAAAGCGCTGGTTCTTTTTCATGGGTGAATAAGTGACCCTTCCATTCGACTTTGTCGGGAATTCTGATGATAGTCGGAGGCCTATCTGAATAGAATATAAGAATGCTCATATAGCGCTGGTGACCATAATCCCGCTGACCTTAGTCTTAGTGAAATTTTAGCAGCTACATAATTGCAGTAAAAACCAGACAAAACCAGTTAGTAAATCTTTTAGTTGATGGCGGTTAAAGAATCTCGAAATTGAAACAACGACAACGAGATAAAAAATTAAGTTAAAAAAACTAAAACCCGACTAAGGGAAACACTTAATAAAAAGTACGAAACAAGAAGAAACGAAACGATGATGTTCAGAGTAAAGCCGTGTAGCCATAGAGTGTAAGTAGGTAAGAAATGTCGTGTTCTACTTTACAAACCCTTTCATTTGATACTCATATTAAGGAGGTCATATCGATATCGCCATCACCCATCTTTGTGCGTCCGCTATATTGAATTTTAAAAGACGTCACTTAGCTTATTGTATTCTTCTTGTCAAATCCTTTAATTTGATACCCATATTAAGGAGGTAGTAAAAATAACGGTAATCCGCCATATTGGAGCATTTGCCATATTGAATTTAGATTAACGTTATAGCTTATCGTATTCTACTCACGAAGCCCTTTCATTTGATACCACTATCGAGGCGGTTGTGAGTGAAAAAAAGGTAATCCGCCATCTTGCTTAGTGCGTCCGCCATATTGAATTTTCTGTGACGTCACAAAGTCTAGAACACTCTCCGGATCAAGACGAACCTAACAACACCTCAGTTGTTTAAATCGGTACCATAGTTTAGGCTGTACGAGGTGACATCCTTACATACAAACAAACAAACCCAACCTGTGAGAATCATAACCCTTCCTTTTTTGGCTAGTCAGGTAAAAACTGATTTCCAATCGAATCGTGGATAATAGTGATGGAAATCTGTTACGTTTAAAGTAGTTTTCATCATAGAGAAATGATGGAATCCTTAAATATCAAAAACCTTTCCTTTGCAGTGATAACTTTTAACCACCAATCATTTTAACATATGTATACATGTATACATAACATACCCATTAGGATAAATTAGGTTATATTATGCATGTACATCTCAGCATGTGTAAAAAAAACATGAAAGCCAACTGAACCCCATCATATGTATTAGAAACTACGCCACTGTGTATACATTCACCGCCATTTGCCTGTAAACTACATGACAAATTTTACATTAGTATATTTCCATTCCCCCTGATCTACGATAATAATCTCCGGATAGGTTTTCGAAACGGCCGTTTGGAGTTTCGATCCGAAACGTCTCGAATGGAATAATGAATGCACTTTACCACAGCCCCGAAGGGATTTCGGCCTGATTGCTTACGATAATGATGCTACTAACAATAATCACATTGACGATGCTGGGCAAATTGATAGAAGGCGGCCTTATAGCAGGGCGGGACTTTACATCATCGGTGGGGAAAATATCGATGGGATACCGCTATCATCGACATTATACTACAATGTCGATACGAAACGCTGGTCTGAGGTTTGAGTGAATTTGTGAATTTCTCTATACCTGGTTTATTTTGCTGGCAGAAAGCTTCTTTGAATATAGGTCGATACGGTCTAGTGGCTGCGGTGGTTAACACCGAAAACACTGCTGAGATTTGGGTTGCGGGCGGTGTTTGCGGCAAGGAGAAGGGTACAATACCTCTGATCACAGATACCATGGAATATTATAACCTTGCCAATGATGATGGTTGCTGGAAACAGTCAGTTAAACGTCTTAGGATACCAAGGTAAGCTAAGCAGCTTATGTAGAATGTAGATTTTATTTTTTTATTAAATCATTTTTTTCTACTCCGTGTGTATGTAATATAAAAAGGCAGCGAAAATAGGAACACAAAATAAGTCTACGGCAAATCATTATTTTGCCTTTTGTTATATCAAAAATGTTACCAAAGTTATTCAAGTGTTGTGTTGGTGTGGGGTTCTTTTTTGCTTCTCTTGGGTTTATGGGACGTCTTTATCAGCAAACAAAAAGGGATGTACTGTACTGTATGTGTGTGTAGGTGGGTACATAAATATATATGTATGTAAATTTACAGTAAAGTCGAAAAGTGGCTTTTGGAGCGATTTATCAAATACATACTATTCGCGAAGGGAAGGAGATGTATGTAGTAATGCATACCATATGTAACATATGTACATGCATAACTGTTTGTTTTTTTAAAATGGAGTCAAAGAAAATCGTTGCAATACATTGTTCGATATAGTGTTCTCTTTTTTAGTGTTCCGTACCCAAAAACGGAGCACTAATGAAATCAGTTCGATATCTGCCTGTCTGTTTGACTGTCTGTCACAGGCCTTTTTCTCAAAGACTATTTGACGTAGACTATTGAGATTTGGAACAGTTGTAGCAATTAGTGGCTCAAACACACAAATGGAAAATTTAAAAAAAATAATTTTGAGGTCATCGTGTGGGGTGTCAAATGAAAGCTCGTTAAAGCACGAATTCAAAAAAGTATGAAATATTATTTTATGTTACTTTTTTCTTAATACTTTAAACAAAAAAGTTAAAAAATTGCTGTCCCTGTACCTTATCTCCGAAAATATCGCTCAGAAAAATCTGAATAAAATCACAAACATTGAGAATAAAGTTTAGATGGAACCAAAATTATCAGGACTACCTTGCTTTCGACAGTTTTTTCTTTGATTATTTTTTTTAATTTCAACTACCCAATTGTTTACATATCCTGAAGTGACGTAACCTTATCACAATCACGTAAAATCGAATACGTTAGGAGAAATTTGTACGTATTAGAGTAAAAATTGAATGGTTGCTCGTAGAAATATGCCCCAGAAAATCGCTTCCGGTATGTATAACTATTGAGCTTAAACCTAAACCAACGATTTTAAGCGCATAAAGGAATCTTGATGGTTTCCTATACATTATAAGGTAGGTGTCTCTACTTGTACTATTACATTGGGAACAATTGAATTTATATACAGACACAGAGAGAGATACAAACTCCAAAATTCGTTGTTTACTTGTGGATGTAATATTATTCTTCTGAGCAGATGAGAAATGTCATCAGGATAGATAAGTTTATCAAGTTGTGTCCGTAGATATATCAACATACTCGTAAATCTGTTACGTATATATGTATGTATATGTACATATGTACAGATATCTGATAGTAGAGAACACTTATTGCGCAAGTACGACTTGCACTTGAGTGGATTTTTTTTTTTAATGAATTTAAAATGCTTAGAGCTTCACCTAAAAATGGGAAAAGATACGATAAGTTCAAACAACTTATCGTATATTTTTCCATTTTCAGGTCAAGCTTTAAGAAAGTGTTCGAGATTTTTTTCTATTACCGAATCTGAACGAACTTTGCAGACTTTTTCCAGATTTTCGAACTAACGTTGAAATCTTTAAACCGCACTTCTTTAAACGCAGAAGATATGAAATGTGATTCCAACGACTTTTTAAATTAAATAGCCAAACTATCTCTTAAGTTGCAGAGGTCAATTGATTACTAAAGAGCGATTTAAGAGCTTCCAATTATTTTTTAAGGCTTTGGATATGTAAATTCTATGTTTAAAGTCTAAAAGGTCAATATTTGAAATGTACATTAAGTCACACTTGATCCAAAATGTCACAAGCTGTAAGATAAGTTATTTCATACTCGTGCATTTAGAAGACTTTATTTCAACGTTGGTGAGTTATGCCATTGGTACTTTTTTCTTAACGTTTAAATTTGAAACCACATCCAAAATAAAACAAACCTTACATTAGCTTACAGACATTTGCGCAAATTCATAGTCGGCCCATGAATAGTAATAGTACCTATAGCCGACTTAAGTTACAGTCGGCACTAAATAAAAAAGGCGGCTATAAATTTTTGTTATTCATAAACACATTTTGCCTGTGTATTAGTTAGTATCGACTTTAGTGTGTTTTGGTAAAGTAATTTTAACGAACAAACCCAAACGTCAAAATTTATAACCGACTCTAATTTATTTAAAGTGAGGTGTGGATCATTTTAAATTTCAAGCCGGCTATAAGTTTAAAGTCGACTATAAGGTGACTATGAATAGCAAAAAGTACATTTTAGGTTATGTAGACTCAACAAAAGGGGTAACACCACTAACGTAGAGTTCGCTGCGAACGGGGAAGGATTATTTTAAGTTGAACATCGATATAGTTGAATCCACTGAAGTGGATCATTCCCTTGTCGGTAATGTTAACGAGTTTCCCGGAATCGGCGAAATTGTTCGAATTGAATCTACCCATAGATAATATGACATAGATAATATCACAATAGAACTCAATAGGATTTTCAAAACGGCTAAAGTACCAGATTCGTTCAAGAAATCGATTATCTTCCCATTTATATAAAAAAGGCGACTATAGTGAACCGAGCAACTACAGAGGCATATTCTTTTTGAACACTTCGGCAAAGTTATTTGGGGCTCTGATTTACAATAGGCTTTCTCAGTGGGTTGAAAAGGCGAAAATACTGAATGAATTTCAAGCAGGTTTCAGGAAGCAGTACTCAAGTATTGATCAAATCTTCACGCTAACAAACATTGCAGAGATCTACAGGAATCAACACAAAAAGTTATACGCCTTCTTCGTTGATTTTCGGGCCGCATTCGACTCTATACCCCGAGATGCATTGTTTTATAAGCTTTATGGAATTGGGTTATCAAGTAAGATCACTGACATTCTTAAAGCAATGTATGAAGATAACGTAGCATACGTTTTGGACAGTTAACTCATTTCCGAAGAATTCGGGACATCGATGGGAGTGAAGCAGGGATGGAATGTATCCTGAGCGCGCTGCTGTTTATTCTTTATTTAAACGATATCACAGATCTAGTAGGTGGATGAGTCGAAGTCTGCCAATCAAAGATACCTGGATTAATGTACGCAGAGGACATCGTCTTTCTGGCTGATACTGTCAATGGATTGCAGTTAATGATTAACAGGCTTTCTGAATACTGCAAAACATGGAATCTGAGCGTAAACCTTGAGAAATCCAAGATAATGATTTTTCGGAATGGTGGCGGTAGGCATTCACGGAATGAAAAATTGATTTTCCAGGTTGATTATATAGCAGTAGTACGTAAATATAAATATTTAGGAATTTTAATTAGCGCGACTCTCAATATGACAATAATTCTATAAGCTAAATTGTCAGAAGCCAAACATGCAATCGCCTCAGTCTGGTGCCGTTTTATAAATAATAAAAGCATATGCTTTAGTTCGAAGTACAAATTATTCTGCGCAACGGCGAAATCTATACTTTTATATGGAGCCCAAGTGTGGGAATTTTGCTCTTTCGAAACAGTTGAAAAGTTCCTTCGATACTTTCTCAAGCGATTGTTTCGTCTCCCAAGCAACACTCCCAATTATATGCTGCACTTAGAAACCAAAGTGCCACCCTTATTTTTGGATACTTTGAGGTTGCACTTTGAATATACATATTATTAAGGTAATGGAGATGAAAAAAGAAAGGTTGCTCAAGTTAATTCTCACACGTGTGTTATCAAGCAGAGAACATCTTTTTCAAGAATGGAGTCGTCTGGCATCTGAATGCAATTTAAACCTGGATATATCACCAGAAGAGCAACCTATATCATTAGCAAATAAGCTTAACATGCTACTTAAGACAGCCGGCAAATTGATATACGAGAAATATGTTAGGCGAGGAGCTCACAGTATAGAATGTATTATTCTAATTTGAATTACAATCTGGGAGATAACTCGTATCTTCTAAACAGTAGTACATCTGATATGATCAGTACGATTTTTAAAATAAGAGGAGAATTATCTACACTCAACTTTATTCCACATCGGCCAGAACTTCCTATTTTATGCGACCTCTGCAACCTTAAAATGAGAGAAGATGTGTTTCATTTCATAGCGATATGTCCAATTCTTCAGGAGCATCGTAGACGTTTTTTCGGGGCAGGCGTACTAGATAAAGAAAGCACGATTAGTATCCTAAATGGAGAGCAAGGATGGAATATTTTGTTCAACTATACAAAAAATGCGCTTACGTACAGAAATCGCATTATTAATAGTGATTTTTAAGTTACGTAAAAAAAAAAAAAAAAGAATAAAAGTTAAGATTTATATTCATTAAGACGAATCATAAAAAATGTCACTCTGGTAGACGGCTTAGCCGCCAAACCAATTTAGACTTAAGATAAAATATGCTGAAATGGATTGTTTTTATATGAAATAAAAGTCACTAAAACTAACTAACTAACTAATATGACATTTCTCATCCGCTACTCAAACGTTGCGGATCTAATCTTGCTGATTTGTTTCTTTTTTATAAATGTAAGTAAAATTGACATACGTAAAATAAATTTCACAGAAAAAAAAATTAATACTGATCAATTAAGTGCTTTAACTACTCTGTAAATGTATGCACATTTTCCAACACCATGCTGATGATTTCCCTCAAGAAAATAGGTAAGCAAGATGCTTATACAGTGAAACCTTGGTAAGTTGGACACCTGCGGTGCAAGAATTTTTGGCCAACTTATGGAAGGCCAACTTATTAGGGTGTGTATTTTTTGAATAAAAATAAAAGATTGATTTCGTACATATTATTATGAACATACAGTGTGTGTTTATTACCTGCTTATAGTGTACACTACAACGAAATCACAATCTGAAGAAAAAGAATTAAAGTCATCTCTACCTATATTGCACACGATGAAACAAGAACGAACATTTCGTCATTTTACCGCTATATCTAGACGTTTTGTTCAGTGGTTATGTGAACAAATTCCATCACATTTTGCCATTTTTCGCAGGTTATTTCATATGAGAGATGACATAGAGTATTCAAATTTGCGGACAAGTTCCAAGATAGGCAGGTGGACAACATATAAAGGTATCCAACTTTCGCAGGGTATTCAATATGAGAGATGAGAAAAAGTATGAAAATTTGTGTCCAAGGTAGGCAGATGGACAACATATAAAGGTATTTTGAGGAACATTTGTTTGGAATTTTCTTGGTGCAGTCAAATATTAGCCAGGTGGCCAACTTACAAGGGTGTCCAACTAGACAGGTTTCACTGTATTACTTTTGGAAAAATTTAAAACAACTGAGTTCGGAGTTAGTAGATCTACTAGCTCTCCACTAAAACATATGAAAATTAAGTAGAGCGTTTTTAATAAATCTGCAGGACTAAACTGCTTTAAAATTTATTTTAAAGAAAAGGTTATTTGAAAACATATTAGGATAGTAGGACCGTACTCATGCACGTGGTTTTCTTTCTGCAGATAGTTCTTGTTCTCCGTCTGACGATTATAGAAATAGAGTTATGTGGACCTAATTTCTTATTTTTTCATTTATAATTATTTTTTTTATTCCAAACACCAAATAGTAATTCCAAAGCTTAAATTGCCATTGCTGTCATAAATTCTGTATAACTGAGATACTCACATTTCGATAAATAAGTCGCGTCGGTAAGAACGGTAAGGTAACGATATCAAGCTAAAGTGAAAGTGAAACGAAGGAAATCTCCGATATTGCGGATTCCACGATAGAAGTGTATATTTTATTTAAATAAGACAGCGTGAAAGAATTGGGGAAGTTTTGTTAAAATGAAAGTTGAAATGTTGTTGATCAAAGCGCCTCATGCATACAGGTTGTATCAATTTTATTGCGCAATTATATAGATACCTAGATAAATTTTTAAAATTCTCGTATATTTAACTACAAGCTATGGCTTTCGTTTTTTGAAGGACTAAGGTTTGCAGCTATCCAGGGCAGATATGAAGTCACCCTCACGTAAATACCTGGTAAATTGGCACCACAAATTGAGCTACCAGCTGAAACAATGCCATACTGGATATATCGTACACCTCTGATGTAACGATTAGCGAAAAACATCGGTCCACCAGAATCACCCTTACACGTATCAATTGAGTTTTCTCCTCCGGCACACATTTGGCTCTCATTGATTCGAAAATTTCCAATGACTTTTTGGCAATTACCGTTGTCCATTACAGATACCAGTGCCTTTTGTAGAATAGTCGCTTTCATTCCATTTTCCATTCGACCCCATCCTGCGATTATCATTCGTTGTAAACTGCCCGCTTTTGATAGTGGTGTTATTGGCAGACATATTGGACGTAATTTACCTAGAAGTATATAAGTACGTAAATATTAAAAAAAAAGTATCCCTAATTTTTGTCTTCACTGTAAAAACCTACCGGTTACTTTGCTAACCAGGCGAATAAGTCCAATGTCGTTGGAAATATTGCTTCGATTATAGTCCTTATGATATATTGCTTCTTCGATATCGATTTCCTGGATAGGCGGGGCGCACTTTGGTTTACTGCCCCAGCTTTCGCAGTCTGTTGTTTGTGTTATATCGTGTTCACCCAAACGTACACTTACTCTGTTTTAATAGTTCGTAATTTTAGAAATTTGAGAAGCAAAAAAGGGCTGCTTACAAGTTTTTTTTTCCAGAGAGGATACAGTGAGCGGCGGTTAAGACATGTTGATCGGTGATCAATGATCCACCACAGTCTAGGGTTCGTTCCAATCCATTAGGATTAGAGTACACTAACAATGCCATCCATGGGTATTGTAATAGATTGGCGTTCACACCATTGGCAACTCGGTCTTCATCACTACGACCACATCGAGATGCTTCCAGAATTTTCATACCAGATTGAATATCTGCGTCTGATTCCAGAGCACTTGGCCGGATGCTTACCGCAGATAAAACTGTAGTTGCTGTTGATAATCCATCACCAGTAACACGGTTCGGATCACAGCATACATAGTGCTAGAATTTAATAATAAAACTGACCGAATGCATTTACAGTTGACTTTTCAGGTAACTTACGATATTGTTAAAGGTACCACAGTGCGCCCGCTGTACTAGTTCAACAGTCGAAGGCGGTAAAGGTACTTGCGATAAGTTGATCAGCTGTACTATAGATTCACAAGTCAATACCGGAACACACACTCCCGGCTCGGAGCGAAGAGTCGTACATGCACTTTCTACAAAAGAATTTTAATTTTAAGATCATTAAATATATTTGCAAAATGTAACCTCACGTGCAGCGACATCAACCACTGCTGCCAATGCAACCAAAATAATTATTGCAAGCTTTAATTTGCTACACCCAGTCAACATTTTTAATAATAATAAAAAAAAACCGGGACGAACAACAAGCAGAGTAATTCAGCTTATGAGTGCGAGGCTGCAAGTAAAACTGAAAATTTAATTTGCTGGCGTCTTGAGCCATTGTTTCACATGATTTTTTTTCTCCCAATCACGCTGGTGGGATAGGTACTTTATTTAGAATTACACGCTTATCTCAAATTGTACTTATATTTACAGATATGATGCATAGGAAACTAAACCAAAAAACCCACCGAATTTGCCTTATCACTGTTCGCAATACCCTGCTTTTCGATAACGGATACAAAACATGATTCTCATTTTAAGTATGGCAAAATATTATAATAACTTATACAATTTTTAGAATACAAAATCAGCAGCGATGACGAAACTTTATACATACAAACATGTGTAGGTAATAGGTATGTGCATACATACAGTCGCCTTCTTCTAAGTCGAGCCTTCTCTAACTCAAATTTGTCCGACCTGTTTTAGCATTCTCTTCAGTTTTCCGTAGCAAAAAGGCATCCTCAGTCGAAATCCCTCTAAGTCGAAAAACCCTGTAACTCAAAAACATTCTCTCCAATCAACAGATCGTCATCTTATCCACACATTTGTAGGTATATTTGAGTGTCGCATCGTGTGTTCTTATATTTACCTACCAAAAAAAGAAAATTTGAACGATTATGTTGACATTAATAACGAAATCGCTGCCACAGAATTGGAATCTTGAAACCATTTTGGAAGCAATAGCTTGTGCTGCAGAAAGATCAAATACCGAAAAAGAATGACATCGAAAACGCAATTGGAATGTTGCAATTTAAATTTGAATTGGCCGATAATGTACCGAGAGAAATCAACAACGGCCTTTCTAGGAATCATTTCATAAACGAGTGAGCACTAGATTGGCTCCCTTATAGCTTAAGGCCTCGTCAAACAGAACGCGTTTTCTAACGCCACGTTAAGATTATTTTACACCGCGTCAAGATTATTTTACGCCGCGTAAAGATTATTTATTACTGAAATTATGATGTGAAACGAAATTGAAATGCAATTTTTGTATTATTTGTAAGTATTTGCTCATTTACGAGTGTATGTATGTATGTACGTATGTTTGTATGTATATTTTGTACACATGAGCTCAATTATATAAGAACAGTGCAAATGTGGTCGTTATAACTGGCGGTCGTTATATCCGACTGCCCTCCATAAGTATTCAGAGAAAACTTTAAAACATTCACAGCCAAAATTAATTTTTTTTTTTTGTAAATTACGAAGGACATTTACAGAGTTCATAATTTAATTAAATTTATTTATTTTTTTTAAGCTTAACAAAATAAATCCTCCAAATACTCCAAACTCGTGGGATATTACGCTATTTTTTCACCTGACTCCAAACGGAAGAAAATCGTTGCCTTTTCCATTACAGAAAAGTTCCTACGTTTTCTAGAACTCATGGCTGCATAAGAAAATAAAATCAATAAACTCCTTACTAATATCCTACTTTTTAATGACAATTCGTTAACTCAAATAGATACACAAGGCACTAGAACTAAGATCAGCTATCCTGGCGATAATAATAACATGGAACAGATACACAGCTGCACAATGTATCGGCGGTGGCGGCGCAAAAAAACACTAAAAAATCACTAGAATGAGCAAGAAATATTCAGACTAACGAACATAAATGCATACATATGCATTTACGTGAATAGGTATGTATTTTTTTGTAAATTTTTTCTCACATCGTCGTTATAAGCGACGAAAAAATAAATCGATTCTTTCTTCTCGAAAATTGGTCGTTATATCCGAACCGTCGTTATATACGGCGACGTTATATCCGACGGTAGAATAGCTTAAAATATAAAGAAACCAACCAACTGAAAGGAAAATGCTCATTATAAGCGACTGGTCGTAAATCGCGAGGTCTTTATAAGCGACTTCCACTGTATACCAATATCGATAGGTTTGTGAAGAAAAAGGTGCGCCATATTCTACTAACGAGACCCTTTTATTTGATCCCCATATTAAGGAGGTCGTAAAGATAACGGTAATTCGCCATCTTGGGGTTTTCAACAAATTTTTCCATATATTTTCCCTTGAACGCCGGTTTAAAAATAAATAATCTGTATTTTTATACAACTCCGCTTTTTTCAACGCTGAAATCAAATGTGAATGGGTTTGTGTATTTCAATACAATACAAATACCTAGGAGTTCTGATAACAGCTAATCTCAACATGAAAAAACACCTTAATTAAAAAAAGCTGGCGGAAGCAAAACGTGCAATATCTTCGGTTTGGAGTCGTTGTATTTCTAATAAATGCATAACTCACAGCTCGAAACAGAAAATAGTTTGTGCAACAGCAAAATCGATACTTCTATACGGAGCCCAAGTGTGGGGTTTTTTCCCCTTTGAGGAAGTAGAAAGGTTTCTTCGATACTTCTTGAAACGAATTTTTCGCCTACCTAACAACACTCCTAATTATATGTTGCATTTGGAGACTGGGGTACCTCCTCTTTTCCTGGATGCTCTACGTCTGCACTTTGAGTATATGGTTAAAATATCTGAGATGAAACAAGGCAGGCTGCCTAAGCTAGTGCTCAATCTTATAATTTCAAGAAGAGGTCATCTTTATCAGAGCTGGGAACGCTTAGCATCTGAATGCGGTTTTCATCTTAATCTAACAACGGCGGATCAAGGTCCTGACTTAAGATCTAAATTTAACGCGCTAGTGTCATCAATAGGACGATATAGATACGAAAGATACGTAAACGATGCTCGGAACTCCCAACACAGAATATACTTACTACTCGCGACTGAGATATGATCTACAGGATAAAACGTACTTTTTAAACAGTAACTCAACCGACAAAATAAGCCTGATATTAAAAGTGAGAGGAGAGCTGATCGCACTTGATTTTATACCGCATCGCCCTGAGCTGCTAATCCTTTGTGATCTGTGTAACAAAAGTACGAGAGAGGACGTTTTCCACTTTTTAGCGACACGTCCTATATTGAAAGAATACCGATTAAGATACTTTAAAACAAAAAATAATCTTAAAGCGGCGTGAAATAATCTTTACGCGGCGTTCTGTGTAGTTCAGTACAGTAAAAAAAATAATCTTAACGCGCCTTTAGAAAACGCGTTCTGTTTGACGAGGCCTTTAGTTGTACAAAAAGTTTTTTTTTTGTCCTTAATCTAAAGTTGTTCACCTACAGTAAGGTAATTGTACTATATGCTTAGCCTTTTTCTCTTCAAAACATACTTTATGTCCAATTCTGAGTCTAATCGGCCAAGTAGTTCGGAAGTTATCAGAAACACACAAACAAACAGAAATTCATTTTTATATGCACATGTATGAATAAAGATATATAACCTTCCCTGCTATGCATACCAAAAACTCACCAAAGTTTCATCACCATCGGATATGAGCGATGATCGCCAGACCGACCACGGAAAAATAAAACACGATTCACTCAGCATACTGCACAGGCAAGAGCGAAGAGAACAGCTTACATGATCCAAATACAATAATGGGATCCTCTCCCAGCAGGTTGACGGGGAATTGCAATAGTTTTCTATGATTTCTAATCAAAACCATTAAAAATCACTTTGTTTATGTCTATTTCTCAGCTTCAAGGTGATGTAGGAAAATAACACAGGCCTGCGAAATATAACTTTTAATTTCCCTTTTCAATAATAATGATTTTTTTTTATGAATTTGGGTATGTTGAATTAAAATATAGCGATGGTTTTTTTATAGCACATCGAAATTTATTTCTATGCAAGATATCCATATTAACAGATTTTGGAACAGGTGTTATGAAAAAAAATTAAATGAATATAGAAGTAAAGGTTTAGTTATAAAACGATCTAGTCTTAAGAGACTAGAGAATTCAAAAAGACTTATGAAATTTTTTTCTACATTCCTCAAAACTCATTTTCAATATGTTTTTCTTGTACTTGCGGTTCGGTTTATTTCTCTTTAACATCCAGCAATAGTCAGGCATTATGCTAACGTCCCACCTGCCTTGATATCTGTTCTCCATGACTCTAATGTCTTGATGATATCTCTCCCCCTATTCTTCACTTTCATCATCAAGATTCTCAGGAAATAAGTCAATATGGGAATGTAGAAAATGCAGCTTTATACTCATATTACAACCCGGCTTGTCGAGGTTATTAACCCGAATCAGCCCAGAACTTTTTTTTTTCGATTTTTAGAGAAATATTTTATGAGTTTGCTCAGAAGAGTTTAAGAAACCCAAATATCATTTTTATTTTTCCCCACTTACCCCCTAATCCAAGATAATGGGTGTGACCATATGGTCACGCTGGGCACTAGTAATGAAACATGAAATTGTATGTAAAAAAAATTCTACAATACTTTTTCGTTCATTTATTAATAAATTTTTGTTTGAAGTCTTAAAAAGCATTTACAGTTCAAACATTCTGTCCGTCCGACAGAAGTATCTAAACATATGTAAGTGATTCTTACCATCGTATCGAAGAGTTTATTTGCTTGTGCCTTTCAAGTTTCTTTCACGGCGGCCAACGGCCTTTGGTTTCTCACCAAACTATTTGCTTTACTATATTGCAATATCTCGTCTGAATTGTAACTGAGACAAGTCGGAATGGACTGAGCTTGTAGTTGTCATGTATTGTGTACCGAGACATCTACTAACCATGTGAAAATACTGTTCCACCATTTCTTACCTTTTATTCCATTTCGGAATAAGCTCCTATTCTGATCCATACGATGGGACTTAATCCATAAGAAGTGGAAGCTAACTACAGAATGATCATATTACTTGGTTAGTACAATATTTGTTTCCTTTATTTTGATGGGCTTGTGAAACCTTCACAAACCCGACTTTTCGGAACACAATTGAAAAATGTCGCACTACATTTACTTTTCGGGACTCCAAGCCACCGAAAAGAATGGGCAGAGGGCACACAGCTGAAAATGTGAGTGCAGCTGACGACAATATTGAGGAAGATCATAGCTCATCGATTCGGTGATAGAATTAAAGACGGGCGACCATTGCTTGCATCGCCAGTTCAGTAATTGGGCGCTTGAACAGTTGGAAGTTGATCCACTTTTTACAGTTCAATTTTGTTCAGTGATGCGGCTCACTTCGGTCTCAGTGGGTTTGGTAATAGGCAAAATTGTCATATTGAGAGAGAAGAAAATCCCAAGGATCCATCAACTACAAACACACCCCGAAAAATATGTCACACTGTTTGGTGCCGATTATGGGCTGGCAGCTACTAATTCTTCCCGGTAAATAACCATGATCAACGACTTTTTGTTTTCAAAAGTACCTGTACATGCCATACTGCCAGAGAAACCACCGAGTAATTGAAGGAAGTGTTCAATGACAACATCATGTCCAGAAATGGACCCGTGCCCTGTCTTCTAAGATGGCATGGTTTGACGACGCTAGATATTTGAAGTCGTTGGTCTACCCCAACAACGATTCTATCCTCGGAAGTCAACATCGAACGCATCATTTCGGATATACGGCTTCAAATGATCGAAAAAGTAATCGAAAATTGGAGCTCCAGGATGCAGTTTCTGAGACGCTCCCGTGCGTGGTAGCGATATGCCAGAAATTATTTTTAATCAAAGGCCATAAAATTATCTATCGAAATCGAAACTATGGCTCTTTGCTCAAATTTGATGTGTTCTATTTCAATTTTAAATCCAACATCTCTTAAAAAACACCCACATAAGTAAAAAATGTTAGTTACTTACTGTAACCCAGCGTGGCCATATGGTCACACCTATAGTCACGGCTAATAAAACCTACTAATATGTTCTAAACCGCAGAAACTAAATGCAATTTCTCCAACTGCAGCTTATTAACTAATTAAATATGAGAAATTAAAAATGTATAAAAAATATTTATTAATAATAAATGCATTCTTACTTTTTGTTGTATTAACTTTTTACATTTTTTCACAATTTTTTTTTTTACTAAATATTCATAGCGTATAACTTTCACAGCTTGAGAATGACTGGTACAAAGCATAGAAGAATAAGTTGAGATATATATTAAGAACGGGAAAGTGAAACAATTTTAACAATCGGTTACCTAGAGACCCTTTAAACCATAGAAACCCATGCCCACCTCGTCTGTGACCATATGGTCACACTGGGCTGATTCGGGTTAAGCATGCTGTTAAGTATATTTTTTTAATCAAGGCTTGTCTGTTTCCTAAAAAATTGTATACGACCTTTTTAAATGATTTCCAAGCTAGCTTTCCAGTCTTATTCATAGTCTTTTCAAAGTTAGCATCTTGAATTAGCTTCCTTATGTCAGGACCAACAAACATGCTTTCTTCTATGATGTTGATATTAAAATAGCAATCATATAGTCTCATATAGTTTTTTAAATAGTTTACTGTTGTTTTTTTTACACAATATGCACGTATGTAGCGGAAGTAATCTGGAGAGTCAACACATTTCCGAGAAGCCATTTTTTTCTTTTTGTTTCCTTTATTTACTTACATCTGTCCATATTGGAGACCAAGTAATTGTTATTACAGAACAGGATATGAGAGCTTATAAGGCCAGTGCATTTACATACTTTTGCTTTACAATTTTTTTTTTTAATAACGGATTTCAAAAATAGTAGCCATTAGTAAGACTTTTTTTGTTATTACCACACAAAAATCATAGAAATAATAAGTTATTTCTTATAATGTATAACAAGCGACATACGTAGCTTAAATATTGCTTCTAATCATCATAAAGAAACAAGTAGTGAAGAATAAAAATATCAAGAATACCATTAATCTATATTTTTAACACAGAAATTCGGAAATTAACTCTTATAGTACTAAGAAAACTAAAAAATTATTTTTCTCAAAAAATGTACGTGATAGAATTTTTTAAATATTTTTTTCTTATATTAGTACCTATAATACCTATGAAAATAGCTACAAAAGTTTTGTGAAGGGAAAACCATCGCAGGCTTCGCATACTTCGAAATCTTTAGTAATTAATGCTGAAATCAATCAAATTTTAATCTCAAACTTGCAAGCAAAAAATCTATTTTTTAGTATAATTAAAGGAATAGAGCACGATTATATATAGCCTATCGCCAGCAGAGGAACTCTGCAAATGTCTTAGCGAAGGTTTCATCGAAATCAGTTTATTAGTTCCCGAGTTAACTTCAAACATACATTTGAGTAGTTACGTCTTTAATAAAAGTATCGATTACATGGATGTAGAACTGTCTTTACATTCTCGTTCTTTTACCCGGTGTTCGTTGTTCGTTGTCGGACGTACGCGGAACAACAAAACTTCTTTATAAAGATGGCTGATTTATGCAGAGGTTTTCCTGTGGAATTTATAGAATTATACAAAAGCTTTCCATGTTTATGGAAAAGAAAGTCCAAAAAATATAGTCAACGCGATGAATAAGGACAGCGTTCATAGTATTAGTGAATAGATTAAAAGAAGCATTACCAAACAGTACAAAGGAAATGGTCGTGAAAAAAATGTATTCCACTTGGAGACATTTTCTGAAGGAGTATAAAAAAATTATTATTCAAAAAAAATCGGGCACTGGTTCTGAGAAATTAAAAGCGCCGCCCTGCCAATAATGTGTTGTTATCCAATTTGATACAAAGAGCGACCTGAATCAGAAAACCGTATATTGTGAATGCTTCTTCGTTGTTCGTTGTTCGGTGTTCGAAAGCGAGCAACGTACAACGAACAACGAACAGTGAATGAAGAACGAAAGTGTAAAGCCAGCTTAAGGCACTGCCCTCCAAATTTCTGCCAAAGCTGAAGAAACTAATTGAAACCTTAAAAAAAAATTCTAAGCATTTGAAAATAGATATTCTCTTGGTCGTACTAAATTAGCAGCTGTGTAAGTAAGTTACTAATAAATAGTATTGAACCTATTCAGGGTATGGGTGATGGGATAAGTGAAGAAATCGAATAATCCCAAGATCAGTATCTTCTCGAAATCTACATGACACAGTCCACTATGTTTTTTAGTACAATCAGTGAGATCATAGTTTCCCTTAATAGCCAACTGTTGTCTTATCCCCCCTCTTTATCAGGTAAATGAGGGTGACCGGACCGGACCGGATTGCGTAAATCCCTGCTGAACTGATAGTTTAGCTATCTTTTCAAATACCCTTTATGGGTAATGGAAAGGTTGCCCCCTACACCACTTTATCTAAAGACACTTAAAGCCATCACACATGTACACACCTGCGTATATACATACATATACAACTAACTGTTCTGTTACTTTTACACCAAAGTGTAATACTTATTACAAAGGATCTGAAACAAAATATGTATGTGCTTCGCAGCATAATGAGGGTACATGGACGTATTCCCTTTTTACAAACGGGGGTGCGAAATTTCGCAACAAAATTAGACGAATAAATATCGGTTGGATAGAGATTAATGGCTTTAAGATATACCCTTTGAAAGAACTTCAGCAATTTTTAAGGGCCAACAAAAAGGGACTGAAATGTTTTACGTTTATTGAAGGTCTTAAATTTATTACTTAAAGCAGCAGAACATTTATTCTACTTTTCTTCTTTTTTTTTTTAAAAAAAAAAACCAATCTTTCAGATTGTTTGCGAGGTTCTGCACAACCGACGGAGGTAAGGATTTGTATATAATTGGCGGAATTGGATGGGACATCCTGCACCCGGGGGAGTTTTTGTCACTTTCATCTGTGGACCGTTATGACTTTCAAAAAGAACGATGGATTCACCTCACAGATATGATTATGTCAAGGTATAGCTGCCCTTAAATAAATTTAATTTTCATGTGTGTTTTATCTGGAAAACAATTCACAGGCACGGTCATGATGTGGTGTCGGTGAAGGATAAGATACTTATATTTGGAGGAGTTACTGCTGCTGAAAAGAAGACTCTTAAATCCGTTGAATGCTTCTCTACAAAGACGGCTAGTTGGATGTACAATATCGCTTTTCTACCATCAGCACTGTCAGGCCTGGCAGCAGCTGTGATTGACTGTGGCATATGAGATGTACGCTTGTTGTTTTTGTTTTATATTTAATTTATTTCTATTATTAATATTGTTACATTACGTTACGTTAAATTAATATGTATATGTATGTTGGCCTCATAATAAAATCAATTCACGATAATTATATACCCGCCCAAAGTTTCTTGCAAAAACGATGTTTCTCTGTATACTATAATCGTACATAAACGAAAGTCCTTCCTTAGGCTCGACTCTTCTTTGTATGCTCCAGTGAAGAAAGTTTTAATCGGACAACTAAACAGTTCAGACCTGCGAGTTGCGACACCAAATGGGAAGGGAATGGATTAATATCTGTTGGATGGCATGGTGTCCCAATTTAAGGAAAACTTTCCTGTCTTAAGTGTTTGGAGTTTTTGCATGACCTGAAAAGAATTGGACTCTGAATGGGAAAACTTTTCGGTTCTATATGGGAAAGAAAATCGAAAACTAACTTTGTGTTATGTTGTTTTTTTTTTCTATAGCAAATCAATAGAATATGGATTTAAGAGATAAAACTTGTCATTTATTTTGGGAACAAAAGAGGGAGAATAGCATATGGTTATTTGAGTTTGTAATTTGCAATGAAGTTGGGTCTGATTTAAAGACAAATGCTTCATAAGAAATGACTACCTTTTTCTTCACCTTGTTATTGTTCGATTTAGGGGTCTTAGAGCATTTCCCCTGAACATTTGGTATTTCTCGAGATCTGAGTAGGAATGCCCGTTCTTTGCAGTTTTTCTCTAACTTTTCAGACTTCTCTACGAAGTTCTTTCCTGGGATAAATATGGAATTTTTTTTCCTTCATATATTTTTAAGGATGTCCACGGCAAAAACATGCGAAAACGCAGTTCTCTTATTCTATAAACTTTCCTTTTTTGGGAGATTTGTTAACGGAACCTAATACTTTTTATTTAAACACTAAACAGGATAATAAATCAGGTGCATCAATCATACCTGCGATCAATTAATGCATAAATATGATATCATTATTGACCCTTCTTTGAGCCAAAGATTGCATTTGCAACAGTTTTATCCGATGCAAATATGGGGTGAGGTTAAAAGGATCGTCCCAGGGAACACATTTCAATGCGAAACGAATGAAGCGTCGCTGTACGGCTTCAATTCGAGTATTAAGATTTTTCTGATAAAGGTGTCCATACTTGCGAGGCATATTCGAGGTGAGGATGGACAAGACTGTTAAATAGTGAGAGGGTGACATAAGGATTGTTAAATTCTTTACAACATCTTTTAACGAACCTTACATTGAGTTTGATTTATTCACAATGTGGTTGGTCAAGTTTAGGGCTAAAATAAACACCCAGGTCCTTCAAACTATAAACCCGACAGAGAGAGTGATTCGATATTAAGTAGTTGAATATAGTCGGTACCCGTTTCCTGGAGAATGTCATGGACTGACATTTGAGTGGGCTAAGGACTAAACCATTTTTGCAGCACCAGGTACTGAAGTTATCAATATCTGATTGCAGAAGTCTGCAGTCCACCATTATTTATAAATTTTCTTTAATATTTTCCTCTTACAATTCAATAACAGTGGGAATTTTACATTCTTTCGTGATTTGTTCTTCATGTTTATCTGAAAATCTAATCTAATCTAATCTAATATCTGAGAAACTGAGAAAAATCCAAAAAATTTCCAATTTTAGAAAATCGTTTATAAGTGAAGTATCGTTGTGAGACTTTTGAGACAAAAACCTTTAAAAGAGGAGAAAAAAACGAGTATTACCTTGTCGTCCATCAGACTTCGATTTTTAGTGGTTCCTGACCTGTGGCTAAATTAACTTTGCACCAGGAAAACTGTAAGCCGCAGGTAAAAACTTTGTATGGTGAATTTGTAGGTGACGTCATGGCCCACGAAAATAATAATAATAAAAAAAAAAATATTAAGCACACTTTTCCGAGACAAATGCTTTTATAGATAGATAGATAGATTGATTTTTTTTAACATTGAATAACTATTTACATTAGTTTACATTATTGCTTCGTTATTTACATAATATTTACAGAAAGTGACAAAAGAAAAAAAGAATAACATACTTTAGGTAACATTATTAACTAACATTGGTTTTTATATATTCTATTAAGATTCTTTTAAATATATTTATAGAGAACTCAAATCTTAGATTACTAGGCAATTGATTTAAGAATTGGAAGCCAATATAGTGCAGCGTTCGTTGCCCTCTTAGGGTTCTTGCTCTAGGAATCGCGAGGTTTCCGGTGCTCCTTAAATTGTGAGATTGTCCATCGTTGATTGAAACACCTTCGCGCAGATAGATGGGACATGTATTGTGTTTTATCTTGTGAATAAAGGTCATTGTACACATAAACAGTCTTTGACTAACATTTAACCAGTTTAAGGAATTTAACATAAAGGTTATATTGGTATATCTATTGCGTTTTAATATAATCCGCATAGCTTTATTTTGCAGTACTTGCAGTCTTGTTTTTTGGTATTGGGGACATGTAAAGATCACACTTCCACAATATTCAAAATGCGGCTTTATTAGTATGTTGTATACTTTAATTGAGTACATTTAATACATTTTGCCGAATTTTTCTCAATACACCGATTTTATTTGATATCTTGTTGCAGGTATAATCTATATGGTCTTTGAATGTTAGTTTATTATCTAGAATTATGCCACACATATCATAAAAATTGGTTTAAAAAAAATATTAAAAATCTGTGTTTGAAGACCAATATCTCGAAAACACGTTCGGTAATAGTTTTTGACTAAACACTAATTAATTGTCTATGAAACGTGCCCACTTTGGTTGCTCTCAGTTCAATACACGAATTTATAATAGAATAAGAGTTGATGCTTACTTCTCTGAAGGATCTTTTTTAAGCAACCTGTAGCTTCGTGGGTATTCAAGATAGACCCGCCTCCCATAGGATTTTTTTCAAAGGATGAACCAATGAATCAGATCTCAAAATATTTGTATCCCTAACCGGACCCTAACCGGACCACCCTGTAACAGCCGAAAACAGCCAAAAACAGTCGAATCCTGTTCCCGTACGAAGATTTTTCATAGGTTTTGACCAGTGACGTTTATTCTAAGGTGCGCAGGTGTTCTCCGCACACCCCAACGAAATCCATCTTTATGAAAAATGTATTTGTTTATGTACATGCGCTAACAATATCGTTGACTTGTAATCCAAAAATGTTCAATTAAAAATTCTGCTTTAACATTCACTTCTGTTCACTCTGTTGTGCCGCACCGTCGCGTCATAGCCAAATCAACCAAACCAAACACCGCAGTCACCCAATACCAAAATGTATATAAACCATTCAATACAAATTGACGTCGAACAAAATATTCTCCTCTTTTCGTAAGTAAATCGAACGGCGCGCGCCGTCATACATACTTTTAAAGCTTTATCAACCTATCCAAACCAACAAAACAAATTCAGTTTGACGTCGACTCGCCCGGTTGTTCTCCATTTACTAGCGCACCAACCCAACGGAAATATCCATATAAAAAAAAATTCTACCACATTCAAAGTCCCAACAATCGTCTGAACATGAATTTGAGTTCTCCAGAGAACTGCGCACCCAGGATCGATGCAACACATTTCTACCCTTTTCTTTAGCGATGGTGATGTTAGCTGTGGGTATGATGTTGCTTTTCATATTCTGTTTTATTTCGCATCAATTTGAGTTCTCCAGCAAACTGCGCACCCATAGGCTCGATACAACACCTTTTCTATCATTTTCTTTAGTGATGAAGATGTTAGCTGTGGCTGTAGGTATTATGTTGCTTTTCATACTTTGTTTTATTTCGCATGTTAACGTTTGTTTGGTTGAATTTTGTTCGATTCTCTTCTCTTGATATTGGTTTTTGTTCGATTTCGGTTTGCTCTATATTTGTAGAACTCCATTCTCCATCTCCATATCGACTGAAGCGAAAGCAAAAAGAACACAACACTAGACGTTTTTTTTTTTTTTGCAAGCCTATATAGGCTAAACATGATTCAGCAGCATGTTTACCATGTTAAATACAGCCTTGATAATTATCCAGTCAATTGTTCATTCGCATTTTGGCAGTAGTAAGATGTGCATGTCGTTCTTTTAAGCCAAAGTATATAAGAGAAAAATATGACCTGTCGATGCGCTATTGAAAAATGATTGGAGAAACCATATTCGCAATTAAATTCGGAAGAAAAACTGGAAATAATTAGTTCTGGAAGGCCAACACCGTCTCTTCCGGATTTGATTTGTTAGGTGGAAATTAAAAGTAAATCTTTTAGTAGACATTTTCAGTTTTTAAACTATGAAGGAAAATTTTGGTTGTGTGGTTGCCCCGTTCTTAATAAACTATTTTATTGGCCTTGTTTACTTTACGTCCTCGTCGTGGTCCTGGAGAAAACTGAGAATAGACGTTATTATCTAACAAAAAAAAAGTAGAACACCCTGCTTAGAACATCACGGCACGTCCCTGGTTTTGACAGAAGAGAGTGTAGTTTTGCGTAGTTTTCGGCTGTTTTCAACAGTACGGGAACAAACCTATGATATGTTCACCTGGAACCCAGAGTAAAATATGCTCTAAAGCTAGGATTACACTATTGACGAAAAAGCGTAAATCTAGCGTCAATAGATTTACGCCCGATTGATGAAGTTTTGATAGAAGCGTAAATAGATGTTTTCCCCCATTTACACGATTGACTTAAAAGCGTCAATTTTATCAACGTCAACCAAAATATCGATTGCCGCAATTTAAAAAAAAAGGGTAAACCGTCAACCGCACAATCGGACCGTTTACACGATTGACTTTTTTTAATTCAATCGAATTGACTATTGGTTGACGCTTGCTGTCATTAGTGCCAAATGAATTAAATAAATTTCAAGCCTGATTGTCCAAGCGATTGAGTTTTTTCTGGCAGTCAGCCGGCTTTGTAAAGGGTGATTTTTTAAGAGGTTGAGAACTTTTTTTAAAAAAAAAAACACAAAAAATTCGAAAAAATGAATGAAATATTTATTTGAATCGATAGTTTGAACCTTGCAATTTAATGTTTAAAGATAATTTCATGCAAATGTTGACCGCGGCTGCGTCTCAGGTAGCCCATCCGCTGAGTCCAATTTTGGCATACTCTTTCACACATATCGGCCGGTATCTCACGAATGAATGCATGGATGTTGGCTTCCAGTGCGTCAATCGAAGCGGGCTTGTCCCTATAGACATTAGCCTTGACATACCCCCACAAAAAATAATCTAATGGTGTCAAATCGCACGATCTAGGCGGCCAATTGACCGGCCCGAAACGTGAAATTAACTGTTCACCAAACTCGCCTCGCAATTGCGCCATTGTTTCGCGTGCTGTGTGGCATGTGGCACCGTCTTGTTGAAACCACATATCATGCAAGTCAAGAACTTCCATTTCGGGCAAAAAAAAGTTTGTTATCATCGCTCGGTAGCGTTCACCATTGACAGTAACGCTGCGATTCGCATCATCTTTGAAGAAATATGGCCCAATAATGCCGCCGGCCCATAAACCGCACCAAACAGTGGCTTTTTCGGGATGCATTGGTAGCTGTTGCAATGCTTCTGGCTGATCTTCACTCCAAATGCGGCAATTTTGCTTATTTACGTACCCATTCAACCAAAAATGAGCCTCATCGCTGAACACAATTTTTCGATAAATCGATAAAAAAAACATTTCGAACCGAGCACGAATTTTGATAGTAAAATTCAATAATTTGCAAGCGTTGTTCATTTGTAAGACGATCCATGGTTAAATTGCAAACCAAACTGAAGCTGTTTGACAGTGACACAAGGTACTAAACACACGTCAGCTGTCAAAACCAGTGTTGCCAAAACCAAACCAGCTAAAAAATCACCCTTTATTTATGATAGGATAGCCGAATTGATGGCTTTAATTACGCCTTGACTATCTGTAATAATAGCGATGTTAAGTTTGGCCGTAGTACCTAGTAGTTTTAAGATTCAAGCTAATGTATGAACTCTTCTTTTTCAAGTGTTCAAGTTAAGCTATTTTGCCATATTTTATCCTTTTCCGCTTGTATTTTTATACTCTGGATGAGTCAAATCAAATGAAATTGGATTTATTATCAACAAATTAATTTTAATACATTTTGTCATGCGGTACGCGGTGTGAGCTCCTTTAAGGTTTTTTCAGCAAAAAGTATTGAGGAAGCAGTTCGTTAGAAAATTGACAGAAAGAGCAACTTAACTTTTCAATGATACATAATGTGCACAAAGATGATTAAAAGATTAAAACCTAATATGTAAGTATGTATGTGTCCTTGTGTGTGTACATTGTACTCTCTATTTATTATTTATTATGCGGACCCTTTTCCGGAGTGACATGTTTGATCGACTTTTTTCAAATTGGTCATTAACCCCGAGCGTCAACTCTGCAAAATTGTCTTCTCATATTTAAATGTTCCTATTGAACGAAGAATTCGGTATGCCCGATGGGCCCAATTCACCGAAGAATGCGACCGGTACCGAGAAGTACCAAGTTCGTACAGATTAACAGGACCCTTCGTTACGACATTAATCGAGTTCCACTTACGAGTTACGAATCCCTCAGAGATTTTCCTCCTATTGAACGAAGAATTCGGTATGCCCGATGGGCCCAATTCACCGAAGAATGCGACCGGTACCGAGAAGTACCAAGTTCGTACAGATTTACAGGACCCTTCGTTACGACATTAATCGAGTTCCACTTACGAGTTACGAATCCCTCAGAGATTTTCCTCCGCTGCCTCAGCAAAGATTTTTCTATTAAGTGAAACAACATTCTCCGCAGAGAAGAAATTTATCTGTCAAAATTAATATTCTTCTGCAGTAACTTGGTTTTTCAGATTTATTTACTCCAACTAAATACGCAGAAATGAAAAACATGACAATTTTCTCACTTCACAGCATTTAGAACTATGGATTCCTTTCATGAAATGTCCAAAATAACCACATGTTCGGTTTCAGCAGAAAGAGTGAGGAGACTCATCAAATGCATAAAAAATTTCCATTTTGAAGAATCGTGTTCCACCACTGATATCGGATGGATTCGTAAGTGGAACTCGACTATTAAGTATTAACACATTTCGTGTAAAAAACTATACATTAAAGATGTATATCCTAGATCTGTTTCCACCTTAAACATACGTATACTGACGTTGGTTTGTGCATGAACTAGAACCTACTGTCACTGACAACAAACAGCTGAGCATCATGGTCTGGTCATAAAAGAAAAAAAAAGAGAAACCGTGAACGTCATAACATAACACTTCGTCTTGTTTTCCTTTTACTTTCATGCATTTATTAGCTTAATCAGTGACTAACTACTGTCAATTAATTTCGGTATAAAATAAATAACAGTGCCTTATGGAAAATGTTCGCAGCGCTAAAGCATTTATTTAGATTGCAATTTCTTATAATTTTAATTGCTGCCTTTGCCGGAATCTATTACCCAGAGATTCTACAAAAACTCAAATCTATAGTCGTTGGATTACTAGCCGATGATACTCCGGTTTCGGTGAAATTCAATGTAGAAAGTCAAAACCAATTGTACACTAAAGAGGAGTTAACCAAATTTACTGGAGAAACAGAGGAGCAACCAATTTACTTGAGTATTCTCGGTTTGGTGTACGATGTGACAAAGGGCAGGAAACACTATGGACCCGGTTGTTCGTATGGGTACTTTGCTGGTAAATTTATTTAAATTTTTACCATGGGACTATTTTGGCAAAAAAAACGTGTATATTCAGGTAGAGATGCTTCCAAATCGTTTATATCTGGAGAATTCGAAGATTTTAATGAAGATTCTGATGATGTGATGTCACTAAAGCCCAGGGAAATTTTAGATTTATACGAATGGAAGAAGTTCTACGATAAGGAGTACACCTTCAAAGGACTGGCTTTAGGAAGGTGAGTTGATTGAGAGACGCATTGGGTACTACATCCAAGCAATAGGACACCAAAGCATGTCAGAAATTAAATTTCCCTGTGAGATGTGAGATCTAACGAGGAAAGTCAGGGTTGACATAATAAGGCACATTTCAAAAGCCTTTTAATCTTTATTCAAAGCTTCGAGCTTTGAGTAAGTTATGACTCCGAAGTCCAATCCTTATTCCCTGAATTATCTTCAAATTTCTCTAACACAAAATTTTATTTTTATAGATTCTACGACAGTAATGGCGTGAAAACCAAATACCACTATCAGTTGGACGCTCTTGCCGATCAAGCACTAGAAGCCAAACATAGCGAAAATAAATTGCGTCAAGCTTACCCCCCGTGTAACATTGAATGGTCAGAGCAGAAAGGAACTCGTGTCTGGTGCACAAATCAATCTGGTGGAAACAAACGTGATTGGGTTGGTGTTCCGCGAAAGTATTACGAACCCGGCGAGGACACATATCGTTGCGCATGTATAAAAGAATCTGAGCTCGATTCCCCAAACATTCAGCCTTACGACAACTGTGATCGTCTATCGCAAACGTGTTTCTACAAAGTCAACTAAGTTGTTGATTTTTACCTTTGTTAACGCATTTTATAGTGCAATTGTACAGTGCTAGTGCAAAATTCAGAACTTTTAAGGTTCTTATAGTTAATATGACATTTCATACTTATTAGCGGTAAGGTTTCCAATATCTAGGAATGTTTGGAACACATTCCAATAGTAATTTCCAAAAAGTTTGCGAAAAGAGTCGTTCCACAATTAGATTTTTAAGCACTTAACGAGTATTTACGTCGCTTTAAGAATAAAGCAATTATACACACAGACGAATTTTAGTAAACAAATATACATTTATATACACCGAATGGTTCTGAGTTTATTTCTTACAAGATGTAGGAGAGACTGAATAAGTAAATTATAAAAACGAGACTTTAAAATTATTTTATTATTACCCTCCGATATCTCCGAGCGATCCGTAAGTGGAACACGACTCCTCCACTGAGGAAAGGGAGATTTTTATGCATTTGCAGACCCTTTTTTTGAATTCGTCCCTTTTTTCTGCTGAAATAGAACATGTGGTTATTTTGGACGTTTTATGAAAGGAATCCATAGTTCTAAATGCTGTGAAGTGAGAAAATTGTCATATTTTTCATTTCTGCATATTTAATTCAAATAAATGAATCTGAAAAACTAAGTAGGTAACTGGAGAAGAATACTAATTTTGACAGATGAATTTTTCCTCTGCGGAGAATGTTGGTCCACTTTATAGAAAAATCTCTGCTGGAACTCGACTATTATAAACAAAATTAAAACAATAAAATCAATATACGTACCATCATCTGTGAACACACTCTGAGTGCCTACCTCGCTAACATATCTGCAAATAAGATTCTGACAAGTGTCAAAATCAGTTGTTTCTAATTTCTGTCATCGGTAAAAATAAAACGTTTCGGTGAGCTTAGTTATCCACTTATTTCCACAGAAATCCACAATAATTTCTGTACGTTCGTTACCAAATGATGGACGATGATGAAAATGTACATCGTTTGGAGGGAACAACTGAAACCAAAGGTGGCCTTGTGCTCAAAAAACCCAAAGGCGAGCACTCGTTCAAAGTACCAAAGCCGTCGATTCTCGGATTGGATAAATTGGCGGCACAACGTAGAAAGGAGCGTGAAGAATCGCAACGTCTCATTTCTTTCAAGGATAATGACTACGATGATAAAGAGGGCAGCCAAACGCCGGGAAGCAGCAAGGATTTCGCCTTTAAAACGCCCGACACAAAGAGTTTTCACAAACTTAGTCGTCAATTGCGTGAAACAAAAGATGAGACGCCGTCCCATACTGGAGGTGTATCAGATCTAGCTCGCGATCGTTTGCGTGAGCATATAACCCGAGATCGTAGTAAGGGGGTGTACTATTCCACCAAAGATAAAGAACGTGAGCGTGGTGGTGACCGTTCTCCAAGACGAACAGATAGAGACCGGGATCGCGATCGAGATCGAGACCGCCGTGATCGACGTCGGCATGATCGTGACGGTAGACGCGATCGGGAGCGGAGTAAGAATAGGGATGACAATTATTCGGATCGTCACAAGCGCGAACCGGATTCCTCTCGAAGTATTAACACGCCGCGCTTTAAGGATGAACCACGTACACCGTCTGGCAATTCGGTAGCCAATAGTTCCTGGGATGAAGACGACGAAAGGGGTGGACAACAGAAGAAGTCGACGTGGGATTTCCCCACCCCAAAATCTTACGCTAGCGATCGCCCTGATTGGTCATCGCGCCGTAGTAACCGAACTGGACACGAGGACGATACACCGCGCCCGACACCAGCTCACAAGTACAATTCATGGGCAAATGATCGTAAACGGTCTGGAGCAACACCGGCCACCGGGCGTAGCACTCGCCAGCCGTGGGGTGATACGGAGGAAGATCGTGATCTGTGGGAAGAAGAACAACGTCGACTCGATCGTGAATGGTACAATATCGACGAGGGATATGATGATGAACACAATCCATTTGGCGGTGCCAATGCGGAGTACTTCAGGTAAGTTTAAGCACACACTAATAAATCAAAAATGTATATAAATATATATCTCCTGTACATTGCAGAAAACGCGAAGAGATCCTGGAGCAAAAGCGAACTAAACGTATCAGCGCCCAGCAGCGCCAGATCAATAAAGACAATGAACTGTGGGAACGAAATCGTATGCTCACATCCGGTGTTGTAATGTCGATCAATGTAAACGAGGATTTCGATGAAGAAGCCATTGAAAGAGTCCATTTGTTGGTGCATCACATTGTTCCACCGTTTCTTGACGGGAGAATCGTTTTCACTAAACAACCAGAACCGGTGATTCCTGTTAAAGATCCCACCTCTGACATGGCACTGATAGCTCGTAAAGGCAGTGCTCTGGTGCGTGTTTACCGCGAGCAAAAAGAACGAAAGAAGGCACAAAAGAAGCACTGGGAACTTGGTGGTACCAAATTGGGAAATATTATGGGCATAGAAAAGAAAAATGAAGGCGAGGACTCCAAGTTTGATCAGGAAACCGATACCGCTGACTATCGTCGTGACCAGAAATTCGCTGAGCACATGAAAGACACCGATAGCGGTGGCAAGAGTGATTTTTCCCGAAAGAAAACCATCTACGAGCAGAGGCGTTTCTTGCCAGTCTTTGCTGTTCGACAGGAGCTGTTGAATGTTATTCGGGAAAATTCCGTAGTAATCATTGTCGGTGAAACCGGCAGTGGAAAGACCACCCAACTGACGCAGTACTTGCATGAAGATGGTTATAGCAATTTTGGAATGATTGGTTGCACTCAGCCGAGAAGAGTTGCAGCTATGTCAGTCGCAAAACGTGTCTCCGATGAGATGGGAACTCGGTTAGGTAAGGAAATTCATGATAGAATATACTGGAGGCAGTTTTCAAGTGTTATTCTCTTATTGCAGGAGAAGAAGTTGGTTATGCAATTCGTTTTGAGGATTGTACATCAGAGAAAACTGTCATCAAGTACATGACTGATGGTATTCTACTCCGAGAGAGTCTACGAGATCCTGATTTAGATGGCTATTCGGCGGTTATCATGGACGAGGCTCACGAGAGGTCTTTATCTACTGATGTACTGTTCGGTCTGTTACGTGAGGTAAGTGATGTTATTAAACTACTAAAATGAGCTATGAGTCGTCAAGACTTTGTAGCGTGAACACATACTCCAAAAGTGTAATTGTTGGAAAACTATTGGATCTCTATCGTTTCGTTTGTTCTGCATGGCAGACCTTATTTATAGTTAGTTCTTTGCACCGAGAGATCGGTTAAAAAAAATGCCACAGGCAGACTGCGTACGTACTCACAAAGAAAGAAGTCTATCGCAGCGTTTTCCATAATGATTCGAATATTACAGAAAAACAGTGTAGAGCAAGTGCCACTACTTTACAAACTTAAATTAGCATGCTGGTTAGGTTAAAAGGGGTTTTGAGGTATTAGGCGATCCGCTGGGCCATGTTTGCAAGCAAGTATCCCATTTAATGCTTTACTTTCTCTGTATTGAGTCATTGCATGAGTATTTGGAAGCAACAGCTTCCACCTCATTAGCTCTACTTGTATTTATCGTACTTCAGAGTATTTTTTCACACTCAATTTATAAGGCATTACTTTTAACCATTTCTTTATTGAAATCAACTCCCCCTATGACCTTCGTTTCATATAATTGTGTCCTATGCATTCATTCGCATTACACGTAATGATTCTTACTAGCGACATATTAAGGCTTGCTTTCTGGCAACAAATTGATCTCGTTTATTTACTTTTTTCGCACGAATAGAAGGGATCGATCCACAGTATTATATTCATGTTTAGAAGGCGAGTTGATGATACTCTTGAATGGTGTCCAAGTCTACGAACACAGTTTTTCGCGTTTTGTTGGGTTTGGAATTGAAATGCTTAGTGGTAAAAACACACTTACCACTGGTCCACGCAGCTTTGAACGGAAATGCAAATGATTTTCACAAGCTGGGTTTGTTTGTTTGCTTTTTTGTTTGTTTGTTTGTCTGTTTCTCTGTAAGGATGTCACCCCGTACAGCCTAAACTATGAAACCGATTTCAAGAAGGTGAAATCGTCTTGATACGGATAGGGTCCTAGGCTATGTGACGTCACAGAAAATTCAATATGCCGAACGCACTAAGCAAGATGGCAGATTACCGTATTTTTTCTTTGCGGCTATACTCTGAATATCACCGTTTTTTGATTGATTGATTGATTGATTTATTTAGCATAATTACTATTTACAACAGTATTTTATGTTTTACAAGTTTTGTTTTGTGATTTTCGTGCTCTTATTTTCTTTATACATACATAGTTATATTTCTTGCAATAATTCAAATTTTAATTAATAATTTAGAAATTGCTATTTACAAAACTAATAACAGATCTTTTAAAAGTGTATATATTCGTTTCACTTTTGATGGTCCTAGGTAAACTATTGAAAAGTTGAAATCCCTTGTATATTAGTTGATTTTGGTGGGCTCTCTGTCAGTAGTTAGGAAGTCTTAAATCGTCTGCGTTTCTCAGTCTATATGGTTGGACATCACCTACATAATTAATATATTTGGACAAATATTGAGGCATTAAATTATTTTTGATTTTAAAAACGAAATTTAGGACATTCATATAAATACGTTGTTTGACATTCTTTCGTTTCATCTTGTTTTGTACTTTTTAGTTAGTTTTTTTCCATAGTTGAGTTTTAGTTTTTATAAAACTTAATTTGTTTTTAAGAACTAGAAAACTATGAATAATCAGGATATCATTGTATCTATTTGAGTTAGAAATGCCACCTGGGGTTTCGCCATGGCGCAGTGCATAGCTCGTTGGACTACTACGCATGTTGTCCGGGTTCAATCCGACTAAACACAAAAATCTGCGCACCACTTCTGAATGTCTGGGGGGTGCACACTATCTGACACGATCTGACAGACTTGGTCTGTCCGACCAGATCTGACAATGTGTACGCCAGAAACGACCGGTCGGACAGACATGTCGGATGGTTTTCAATGTTTTTTGATATTAGAAATTGGAAATATAAACGATTCTGATAGTCGCCTTGAGAATTAAATATTGCAATTCTGCAAATAAATATAAAAAAAAAACGTTGGTCGCTTTTTCATCCATTCATGTACCCAAATGCGCTTCCCTTTTTTTTCTTTTCTCTCTTAGATTTGCTCTTCTAAAATCTTATCGATCATAAGTTCTGCTCTCAGTACGTCCGACATCTTTGAAATTCACTTACAATCTGTACGTTAACGACATCGGTCTGTTAGACATCCATCTGACCAAGTCTGTTAGTACCAAAATATAACACGAACACACAAATAGTTGCGAGAAGCTAAGCTCGATTGTTCATAGGACATAGGATGCGGAATATTTATTTATTCATTTATTTGATTTTCTTTAAAACAGCTGAATAGGGTGAAGCGCGATATTTTTTAGACATATTGTTACTCTCCTGTATGTTTACAAGTAAAATGTGTCGATAAGTATTTATTCAAGAGTTTTTTTTCTTTATCCATTCTGTGCTGAAATACCTTTTTTTTTTGGGTATTGTTTATCGTTCAATTAAAACAACAACTTAAACTATTCCTAATATTGACTCAATATATTGTACACATATGTAGGTATTAGTGCATGAACGCGCGCTCCATAGTAGGCTTTTTCGGCTTGTCTTATATACATACATAGGTATGTTATATGTACCTATATATCAATGTATAGGAGAACTTTAGTTTCGGTTTCGATATTTCTGATATACATACATACGTATTGGTATGTGCAGCAAATAAAAAAAAAAGACGGATTCTTTTGTTAATAATTTTGTGTACCAAAAATAACTGCGTATATCAGAGATAGAATATTTCCATTTCGATGTTATTATCAACGTTATTAAAAACGATTTTAGTAATTTTTTTTTTTTATTTTTGTCATTCGTGCATTCCTTAGTAAAATGTTAGGGAACTGGTCACATTTTGTGAGTATTCCCAACTCCGTGTCATACAACTTTCAATTTTGTTTAGTGACAAATAAAAGAGAACAGAGCAGGGGAGTTTAAAATAATTGTAAAAGTTAATAGAACTATAACCGCTTTTTTATACTCTTGTTGTTGGTTTTTTTTTTTATTTTTGACTGAAAATGTAAACAAAACAAAATCATTCCATTCGTCAAACAAATTAACATATGTATGTATATATCTGAACCTAATTAGCACATAATGTATATGTATTATATTCATGTTCATTAAAATGTTATTACTTGAAATTAGCTATTTGCTGGGTTTTACAATTTTCACGAATATCTATATGATTAAATCGATAGCGCATGAGCTTGTAATAATTCTTATATTGATCGAATGCTTATCAATTGAATATTGTTTATCAGTAATACAACTTTTGAAACGGTACAAATGAGTAAAGTGATTACGAAAAAACATTATTTCAATGAATATTAACAAATGAGATGTCCAAAGAAAGAGTATGCGGTAACGAATTGCACTCGCATTTTATAAATAGTATTAACAATTTGTTAACACCTAATCTTAATACAGTAGAATCCGCTTAAGACGCTCTTCAAGGGACCGACAGAAAATAGCGTCTTAAACGGGATTGCGTATGAAGCGGGAAAAACTACAAAATTACATCCCAGTTAAAAATATAGTTATTTTATAAAAAGAGTTGAGATTATACATGTATTATGCTTGTTTTCCCTTCATCCCTTGTACTAATCATTGTATGCAATCAAATTCTAATGCACTGACACCACCTGTATGTACGTAGGGCGCACACAAGAAATGAAACAAAACTTACATAAGTAACGACCACATAAACGACACGCTTCATAATGATATGTTTAACGAAAAACAAAAAAAAAAATCCCTATAAGAACCGGCGCGCGGTGGCCGTCGGCGTCATCGTATCAGCGTTGCCGCTGGTAAAATTAAAAAAAGTGTCCAAAAAGGTGTCCCGGATTAAAAAAAGAGTCCACATGCATAATTCGAATAGGATAATTGAATTTATCAAAGGAAAAAACGCTTTTTTAAAATTTATGAAAAATACTATTTTTACTACATAAGAGGGTCAATAAGTCACTGAAAATTAAAACAGATGGCGTTGCCACCTCAAATCCAACGAATTGCCTCGTTTCGTAACCATGGACGAAAAGTGGCTTCTTCACAGTTGAAACCGTAGACTTCTCCAGGCGAATCAAAGCCGAAGATGGCCAAGGTGGGTCTGTCGGCCAACAACGACATCGATTACCTTGAAAAGGGTAAAACGACCACTGATTTAAAGCAAAAACGACCACATTTGGCGAGGAAAAAAGGACAACGCACCGGCGCGGCGCGGCGCACAGGTCCGCAGTCGCAATGGCAAAATTCCATGAATTAGGCTACGAATTGCTACCTCATACAGCATACCACATTCTCCAGATTTAGCTCCCCTGGCTCAGTGGTAAGAGATTTGAGTCGAATGAAGAGGTCATCAATGAAACAAAAGCCTATTTTGAGCGCCTCAAGAAATTCTATTATTTGGAGGGCATCAACAAATTGGAAAAACGTTGGACGAAGTGCATAGAGCTGAAAGGAGACTTTCTCGTTTATTGAGAAATAAAATGTTCTTTGCCGAAAAGATTGTTCGTTATATAAATTTTCAGGGACTTAATTGACCCACATTCGTACATATAGTACATATGTAAATATGTATGCTTTTATCTGTCATTTTCTGTTGACATGTTCATGTCTTCTATAATTTAATGGTAATATGGTTGTAAATTATTTAAATCGATTGAAAATATTTAATTAACGCAGAAGTACAAAACGTAATTTGATGGGTTTTATTGAAATATTAGAAAAGCGTCCAAAGGTGTCCACGATTTTCGAAAGGCGTCCATTTAGCTAATTATCAAAAAATGGCGTCCAGGTGTCCCGATTGCTAAGAAGCGTCCAAATGGACACCTAAGCGTCCCAACGGCAACGCTGCACCGTATATCTCAATGCACCGAATGGTTTTTCTAGAAAAAAAAATTAAAAAACAAGAAAATACAAATTTTACGAAGTGTATCGTTTAGCTCTGTGAGCGTATTAAGCGGGAAATAGAGCGTATTAACCGGATTTTTTTCATACGAATTGTTATCAAAATGAAGGGCTCGGAGAAAAAGAGCGTTAAAAGCGGGATAGCGTCTTAAGCGGATTCTACTGTATTTATCAGGATTACCATCACAAAAAGTAGCTTTGACTTTTTGCCATAATGTGCCAGTAGGTAGCTATTTTATTCTTAAACCGTATGCGGTTGTAGGGTTTCTACATGCAAGATTTCTTACACTAGTACTTTATGAAATTGTTGAATTTTTGTATTAGTGGACTCTCGTTAACTTGAACACGTACGAAACCAGGCCCGTTCAAGTTATTGGATTGTTCAAGTTACTGGATCAAAACATAAAAACCGTCCTTTTTTTAAACATATTCAGCTTAATGAATAATGAATAAGAATTGTTATTTTAAATTGTTTAGGCTTGCAGAGTATGTTTTATAAAGCAAATTTTTTGGAGAATCTGGACAACTGTTCCGTGAATGTTCTTTCGCTTTGTTGGTATTGTCGAACTGTTCAACTAATTCCATATTAGTAACAATACCATATTTCGTACGATAAAGACATCAACAAGATAAGGCTTTTTGATTCAAACACGCATTAACTTGACACAGTAAAAATCACGTGGAAAATGATTTAGAACTTTCAACTCAGATACAAAAGAAATTCTTTATTAATATTTGTAGCAACATAGGTGCCAATCGAAGATTCAAATTTAAAACAATTTTGTCACATAAAATTTGTTCGAGTTAAAGAAATTTTTATTTTTAAATTGTTCAACTTATAGATTTTTTTTTAAAATCTCCATTAAAATAAAATTTCCCTTTTTTATTGGAGATTTTAAATTTAATGGAGAGTGAGTAAATCGGGCCTTAATGGAAACATTCAAGGTATCGAGTATTAAAAACTGTTCGTTCAAGTTATAGAATACCTTTAGGGGAAAAATAGCATGCTCAAGGTATTGGATTGTTCAAGTTACCGAAAGCCCACTGATTACAAACAAAAAGAACTCCTGTCGGAGAGATTTCACGCAGACCGCAATGATGAGGTTTGGCCGTTTTTTGTTAAGTCGTCAAATACGTCTTAGAAAACCCAAAGTTATAGACAACAAATACAGTGAACGCTCTTTATTTTTTTTTTTTTATTCTCTTTGAAAAATTTTGACATTGGTCAAATTGAGCTGCTTTATAAGCATGAGAGGCACACAAGCAAATGGGCAGCTTGCACGTAGCACAAAGGTGCACAGTTTTGGCTTCAACCACACCAGCTTTATTTTGATGAGTATCTTCGCCATCAGAATCAGACAATTCGGAGTTGGATTCATGGTAACTTGTTTTGATAAATTCTTCATCACTGTCCTAAAATCATTATCAGAATGAGTATTACCACGCAAAGGTCTTGAATTTGATCCAATTCCGTCTTCATCGCTGCTCATTCATATACTCTTGATTGCCACTGCTACTTGCCATTATATGTAAATACTTGAAATAAAACAAAAATCTTTATTAACTACATGAATAAATAAATCACGTATCTATAGTCGTGGATCCAGGGGACCCATGTTGAAACTAACCTTTAAAGAAGCGAGTGAAGTGCGTCCTTCCCACTGTGCACACTTTGACTTACTGTAGCAAGGTACTGTAACTGCCCGAACACAATGCATGCCGCGGCCGCGTAATATGCCGCGCTGTCAATGTAGAAATATATAGAAACTCAATAGTGCGCCCACAATGAGGTAGTTGCCGCGTAGTTTGCCGCGGCCGCGTAGTACAAGTTGGCCAACTTTTAACTTTTGCCGCGCGGCGTTTGACAGCTCTCTTAATAATTAGAGAAATGGAAGGGGACGACTTAGAAAAAGATTTTGAAAGTGAAATATTATTTTATTTTAGTTATAATTTTTACAAGAAAAATAGTTTTCGCAATATATTTTGTCAATCTAAACAACAAAATACCAACCAGCTGAGTTTAAAGTGGAATTTATTTTTCAAGCTGAATTTATAACGGCAAGGAGAATTTATGTTATGGGATTGTCCTTTGGTTTTTGCAATATATAAAAGAATTATAAAAAAAAATAGTAAAATGGATAGAATAGCTCTATTTCTGGATTCGTCAGTTGAAAAACAAGAATAATCTTCAGAAGGAAAAATACGCACATGCGTATGAGGAGCGGTAGGACTTAATGGAACTACTAGAAAAGACGTGTTTTCAAATACACACCTGTTCTTTTAAATTTGTTTAAGAACCGTTTAATCTTGCAGGTTTATTAAAATTGTGCAACTAAATAAATCGACTTTTTCATAATTTGGGGCAAATGGATCTAACTCGGAGCTCATTTGCAAATACTCCCAAAGTGAAATCACCAAAATGGTGTTGGAAAATAATCATATTTACTGTGTCAACTACCCGAACACAATGGAAAGTAGCGTAGCACGTTCGAAAGTTGAAGTTGGCTCAACTTTGCGCTTCAGCATATATATTCATACTACAGCTGTAACTTCGCATTGTGTTCGCGCTATAGGGTTTACGTTTTTTTTTAACTTTGACAGTGCTGCATACTTCTACTACAGCTTCACCATTGGGTTCGGCCAGTAAAGCACCAAATCATCAATACAACGATCTTTTCTTTCTTTTTTCTCTTTGCATTAGTATTTATCAAAAAAATTAAAGAAAGAATGTATGCCAGCAAACTTTAAATATTTCATAAGCCATTTATTCCAAATGAAGTTGGTGGAAAAGTTGCCTATGAAAATTCCCCCCAGATTTCCCCCTAAGTAGGTTGTGCCCCCAGATTCGCCCCTAACGAGCAAAAATACCCATAAATCTGGGGGGAGAATCCCCAAACTGGCAACACTGCATTGTGGGCGAATTTTTATGCGTACATGACGACCACATTTGACAGTGCGGCCTCTTTACTACTGCTACGCGGCCGCGGCATGCATTGTGTTCGGGCAGTAAAGCAGAAACAGCTGCGGCGACCGTTGCGGATTTTACACACGTTTAAAGTTTGAACATAGGTCCACTGGAGCTAAGACATCATAAGGGTTAAAAAGGGATTCATTTTTATGTGATAAGCACAAATTACCGAAAGATTTTAATTTCTGTCTATGACAATCAAGCTTAAAATTACACATACATACGCTTAAATGAAATGAGGAAAAATCTTGGTTTTTATTTCAACCAACCGAGTTTTTCATTTAAGCGGAGTTAGGATAACTGAAATAAAATTTCATTTACACGGGCTTCGGATAACAGAAAAATGTTTTATTGAAACAAACCTAGAATATTTTGTCAATAAATACGCCCAAGTAGAGTCAGTTAACGAAAATGAATCCATAGTTTGATCACCTTTTGCGCCGACACATTTTAACATTAGTAAAATTGCAAACAAATGTTTTGACGTGTACTGATATAAGCAGAATTTTCAATTAACCGAGTTTTAAATAAGCAGGTTCGACTGTACATACATTTGACATACAAACCTATTTATAAAATGTTACGGAATTTAGAAATGCACATAGTTGTTGGATAATTACGCAAAGACACACTCCACGGTTTACATTTTTGTTTCGTTTCTTTGCAAGGTGTAAAGAAGAGGAAACCAAAACAAAAAGAAAATAAAGTATGTAAAAAATTTACCATACGTACATAGATGTGTTCTGTCAATTTAAAAGAGAGCAACATTCTATTGCGTTAACGAAAATTGGTGTCCGTGTCCGGTTATGAGATAGTCCGATTATGGGAGAATTTTTTATATGAAAAATCGTGTATTTATTTCCGTTCTTTGAAATCTGTCCAGTTATAAGAAATATCCGGCTAGAGAGGTGTCCGTAAGGAGATAATGCACTGTACTATAACACACCAGTAACTCTTTTTATCCTATTCAGACCTAGACAAAAGCGAAATGACTGATTTTGTTAGATCTTATGTAAGAGATTGGCATTTAAAAAAAAAAAATATTAATTTCATAGGAAAAATTGTGGTACATATGTATGTAGATGGGAACCTCAAGTTCATCATGACATAAAACATTTTAAGTTACCTTTTTGTTAATTCCTTTAGACATAATACTGTTCGAAACAGTTTTTTAACAATCACAAAAAGTTATTCAACAAAGGTGCACATATGTGAACCTACGGTCTAAAGAGGCTATACATGCAAAGGTACGTAAAAAGATAATAATACATTGCTTTGGCTTACGTAGACTAGTGTACCTTCCATTCTTTACCCACCCGTAAAAACGACTTCAAAGCATCCGACTTTTAAATAAAAAATTAAAAAATTAAAACTATTAGCCTGACTGATAGTTTGATTAAAAGTTTGTCAAGTTAACGTGGAAACTTTAAAGTACAAATCTTTAAACCCGTTTTAGAGATTTTAAAAAGCATGCTAAAAAAAGCAAATCGAAGGAAATGTGAAAGTTTCTATATTTTCCACGCTATTAAAAATCTATAGATTAGGACAAAATCTAAACAAAAACTGTTTTTAAACCTTTGTAGACATACATAAGTCAAATCGGTAAATTTGTGAAAACACAATTTATTAGCGAATTTCCAAAAATCGTACCTACTCACCAAATTATCATGTTTCTAGTCAATAGCCTTTTGTCGGAAAATCCATCGCTAAAAAAAAAAAAAATCTTACCATTTCTTTATCCCAATCACATATGTACTTGTATGAACAAACTATATAACAAACTCTCTGTACACTCCTGGACAAAAAACAAAAACCCTCGAACCATTATTTTTCCTCAAATTTCATGTTTCAATTAATTTTTTATTTTTTTTTGCTTTAATATGGAATAACTTGTTAGTTTAGACTTAGTGACAACAATATATGGTATGTATGTATATCAATCCTGTTTAACATGGAATCAAACAATTTGTTTATAATAGGAGATTATTAAATCTTGATACCAGACGTCTTTTATTATACTTTCTAGTTGAGCAACAGATTTTGGCCTTATCTCTCTAGATTTTTTGCCAATGTAATGCCAACCGTTTTCGCTGGGGTTAAGATCCGGGCTATTGCCAGGCAATGGAAGAGAAAGAATCCGCAAAGAATCCTTTTAGTTTTGTACCTAAAATTAGAGTAAAAAAAGTTTATCAAAATGTTAGTTTACGGTTTTGATCATACGCAAAAGAAAAACTTACCGATTTTACTCTATGGCATCGTCCTGAAAAATCACAAAGTTCTGAAAAATTGACAAAGTTGCTATAAAGTCACAACATCGTTTTCTATAATTTTTTGGTATTCTGGGCATTTACTAAGCCCCTAAGCATTACAATTTAGCCAACACCAAATCTGGTTATTGCCCCCCATACCATAATATAAAGAATATGCTTAACGGTGAGTAAAATGCAATTATATGAATATCGTTCACCTTTTCTTCAGTGCATCACCGCATTGCCGTCTGGGCCAAATAAATTGATTTTGGTCTCATCCGAAAATATCAATATTGCCCTTTCGACCTGAGTCCAATTTGTATAAGCCTTTGTTTTTTTTCATTTGCGGCGTTAACAGTGGTTTTCTTTGCGGGACACCTTGCATTAACTCCCATTCCATAAAGCAGCATCTTTATTGTGCGATCACTTATTAGGTCTGTTTGGTATCTTTTCTATGTAAATCTTAACTCGCTCTCAAATAATAAAATAATTTGAAAAGTGGGGGTAAATCCTCTCAGCAGTGGAAAATTCGTAAGCAAAGTAAACAAACACGTTTTCGTAAAACCTCCAAATTCGTTTTTGTTTTCCACTAACAATGAAGATTATGACATTTCACAATTGTCAGAAAAGCTGGTTTGACAGAATCGATGAAACTACGCGAAGAAAAAGACCGCGTAAGATTGCGTAAGTTTGTGTACGCTCTCAGTGGAGGGGAAATTCTTTGAACTGTCATTTGGCTCTCTCTTTTACGAATATTTTGGGTTAACAAACACGAAATTCGTAAGAACCTTACAAATGTGTACGAATTCGTGGGTTACCAAACAGACCTATTGTTTCCCAGTTTGCTCCTGGAATGGCCAGTTAATATGCCCAGTATGTGCAAACCGGTTGGATCAGACGCGGATCTCTAGATGTCTTTCTGGGTCTTCCGCTTCCAGCTTTCCGGGCAATGGAGCTCTAGTTGAAAATTTTTCAAAATGTTTCGCACACTCCATTCATTAGTCCCTAGTCGACGAGCAATGTCGCGATTTGACACTTTTTCCTTACGCGAACCAACAATATACACTTTTTCTTCAAGAGTCAAGAGTCAATAAATTGGCTCCCGCCGGAAAGAAGAGAATACAAATTATTTCGAATGTGAAGGGTTTTTTGTCCACGAGTGTAGGTAATGTAATTCAATAAGCTACGCACGAGAAACTAATTTTCCACTCAACTCGGTGCTCATCTCTTATCTCAAAACCAACTGTTCAACTTCCATGATGTAGTCTAAGTGCCTGCAAAGCACTGATATAATATTCTCTTGAAAAAAAAAGGAAGAAATCCAAACAAAAGTCTCTCATTATTTAAAAATAAATTTATTGTATTGCATCGTTCGTTTTATAAAAACATGATAAATAAAATATCTCCAACTTGTATTTGTCCCGCTCTGGTAATATAATATCCAACCATTTGCTATATGCGTGCAGAACTCTCAAACAGTTGTTCACTTAAAACTACAAATTTGTTTATTTTAAACGAATAAATAATATGCGTTGTATAGTATTAACCGTTAAAAATATATCTTACTTCCTACAAAATATTATAGTAACTCTATTAACAATAAAAAAATAAGTCTTTTTTCATATATTCACAGTATGTCTGCCTTTTTTTTGTTTTTGCCCATAAAGGAGTGTGTTCGTTTGGTTTAAACAAATATTATTTAAACTTTTGCAGGTATCGCTTAATATACGTACATATACCTCATGCACATAGTGTATAAGTATAATTTAAAAAAAAATAACTTTAATGTGAAAATGATGTTGTACGGTTATACTTGTACAACACAGTGTGTAACGATTGAGGGTGCTGGCCTCTCTGGATCCATAGTTTTGTAGATTTTGCATTCCTTTTGCTTATCACCACACTGCGCTAATGTGTGTATTATAATACTTAGAAGTATGTGGATAGATATTTGTATATCAGAATCAATTTGCATAGGTACTTTATGACTGTAAGCAGTGTTTTTTTGTTTCTGTTTTATACTCTGTAGTAGTTCTAGTTCTCTCTTGATCACTTGGATGTTGAATGTGCCTTTTGTTTGTTCATGATGAGCAACATTCCAGCATTCATACCAACGCTACCCCACTTGACACATTCTGACATCTAAAGTGGAAGTGATAGGAATATTTTAAAAAATAACAGGAAAGGGTTTTTAGCTTACCTGGCGTTTTCTAACATCCTGTTGTCGACTGCCATAGCGGCACCAGTAGGAGAAATGCTTGTTATTGTGCCACAAACTCTGTTTGGCTTTACGAGCAAAGGCTACCTATTAAAAAAATAAAACAAAAATGTATGGCATTAGTAAATATACACTGCTGAAGCTGGTATGTGGGATTGGTATTTCTTTGGCAAATATTTCGGAATGTATATTTTTGGTTGTGTTGCTGCCAATCAGTTAAACCATTAGCAGATGCCTGTATATGTTGTATAAGTGAATGAAGGCGTATCTTTTATCATATTTTATACTGTTTTGGATAAATTTACATTCGATCAACGAGTAATTCTTTTTTGAAATAACGATAGTGTAGGACAACGTGAGTAAGAGAATATTTCCTCTTTTTTATCGTTTTTGGAGCTGCGAAAGCTGTTTTTGAACTAACAAGAGGCGATGTTGTTTTTGTCTTTAACCGTATGTTATGATATAGCTTTTTAGTCTTTGCTTAAGCGTGGAGTTTTCAACCGTACCACTTAGATCATTGTAGATCATTTGTGATAAACGTGAGGCTGGGTTTCCTTATTTGTGGGGATGTTTTGCCTAAGGATTCGTCTTGGTGAAAAGGTAAACTGTTATTTCTTCTAGATCTTAAACAAAATGTCTTCCTTAAATTGTATACCCAATGTGATAGTGTCATAGGAAGTGAGGTGTATCCTTGTGTTCTTCTTCCATTGGATCGCCTAAACAGATATTTTCCATTTAATCTTGATTTGACCGGTATATTCATCCTTAGAATTGTTGTAGTGCTTAAAATGTAAGTTTTGATTCTACCATAGAGAGACCTTATTGTTTTCTTATTGACTTCGTGTGTCATTTTCTCTTTTTCTATAACTTAAGTATACCGGGAGAATTTGTTAGTAGCTAGATCTGGTTTTAATGCTGAACCGTGTCTACATAGCCAGTTCATCATCTTTCTCATTGCCCGGTACATTTCTGGGCGTTATATAATGCTTATCATTTATCTGTACTCTACTCACAATAACTCTACAATCAGCATTCATTCATCCGTGTTCTACATCAATTTATTCTTATTTTAAAACTCGTCATAAAACTATCGATGTTAGTTCTTGGTTTAGAAGCTACATAGCTGCTCTCAGATCTCACACGATGGAATTTGCTATGTAGATTTTTTTCCCAATCTCATGAAATATTCTATTAAATATACACCCAATCAATTGCTCTCATAACAAAAAAAAAAAAAACACATCTCTTTCAAGTGAATTTATAATGATTGAACTTAATTTAATCAAATGATAGATAGAATAATCATCATCGTTGTGGAGAGGTCAGTTCTGTTGACAGTCTCTTCCCACCATGTATGGCGTCGATACTCGTGATTTTTCAAATGAATCATTCATCAGATACTCGTATGTTGCACGTAATAATTGGGATTTGTATTTCCCTCATTTTTATAGCTGTATATACGTTTATATAGTATTTATTATTTCATACCTGGTTTCTTATGTCCTTCTCGTTGTGTGGCAGCTTTTCCTTATCGGCGAAGTTATTTATACGCAACTCCCATTCATTTTTCCAAATATCGTCCAGGGTCAACTTAAACAATCGGAATGCACCATTTTCGCGTATTTTTGCCGAATATATCTCAATGGTTTCTGGTTTTGGTTTGTTATCTGAAATGAGGAAATAAAAATCGTTCATTATATAAGTCATATATCAGTCATAAATTGACATTGCGATTTTTGGGCAACAATATGCGCAGCAAGAAAAGATCGATAACACTTGGGAACAAAATTTCATTTTTGTTTTGTTTTTTTAGCTACGGTACTTCGATATTACCTATGTTACATTTTGCATTTTTGTACTAACGAACTGCATTATAGAAATAAACGGGTATATCTTGAAAACAAAACCTCGTAGCGAAACAAACTAAAATGGGTTTGAAAGGAAAAGAGTAGTACTAAAGGATGCTTTAGCTAAAAATGGCTATACAAATTTGGTGTTCTCAAAAAATTACTTCAAATATCGCCAAAAAAACATGTTTTTAGCACTTTGAGATTGGTATATCTTAAAATTCTGACCTCGTAGAGCAATTTTGTTGCCAGATTTAGATTCAGTATGTTAAACTCTTTATACTGAATATGTATTTATTGAAGCACCAATTTCGTTGTTGACCAGTGTAATAATTCATCCTATATTTGTCCTGATTTTTCGCATCTTTTTTTACAATCTATAACATTTTGGCTATACAATTGCAACGCAATAGAATGCAATTAATTTGATGCGTATTGAACTCCAGTCAATCTTTGGGTACATAAGTATCTACAGATACTGGTAATTTTCTTCGTAAATCAAAACATTTAATTGTACTGTGTAGTTCAGTTCTGCAGATTGCTGTCCTATAATTTGATTAGATTAAACTGATATTCAAATGCACACACTTGTTGGCCTTAAAAAAAAAAAATGTGATTTCAACATTACGTGATTTCTTTGCTAAAAGCTAGGTGCAAGACTCATACGTCATGTAATGACAGGTTAATAAGTTGAATAAGAATGCGTATAGGATTTGTGATATCTAAATGTTATCTTATCAATGAATTAATCAATTATGAAAGGCGGCCGGCGCCCGGTCATTATTTTAGGATTTATTGAATTTTTTTATGTGGAAATCTTTTTATTCGACTTGCGTCAATTCTTATTGAAAAGTCACATCGTGTTTTACGTACCGTAGACCTGACGCAAATAAATGTTAAGCACAGATTGTAATAAAAAAAATTAAGTTGCTTTTGTTTAAAGAGTGCATTAAGACAAAAATAACATTGGACAGGAATGGGGGGTAACAAATATAAAATTTTAATACACCCTTGGATATTCAGAAAGAAGACTTGCAAGGTATGACTCCAAATTAATATTGTACTCGTATTTTAGTTATTTGCTTCACTTTTAAACTTGTTTTTTTGTGACTTGTGATCGCTTGCTATCTAAAGGATGTCGATTATTTTTTTACTCGCATATTTATTCTGTTCCACTCTGTATTTAAAAAACCATTAACTTTTGAGATTTCAAGCCGCATGTGATCGTATATACATACATACTATGTATCTATATGTTCCTATATATGTACATATGAACATGAATCCAATGATCTCATTTAACAACTCAGGAATTGTAAAAAAAAAATCGGAAGGCAAGCTATGTACGTGAAGAATGTTGATGTATGACTGTATGAATGTTCCTTCGTATGACTAACTTATTCTTGTTTTTGACTTAGCTGGATACTTGTAGCACAGACAATAAATTTATATAGATGTCTCAGGCCTGTAAAAATGGTTCACATTTTCGCCTCCCCAGACAACGTCTACCCAGACAAAAAGCTTTCAGAATAGGTATAACAAATAAAGGTACAGCAAATAGATTTATTGTATGTGCTTGTAAGTTTTAGTGAACTCTGAATCACATAAGTGTTACTGCCGATCAGTATTTAGAAGTAGTAAAATCTTTTAAATTTCGATAACTTAATTCCTACTGGAAGATTTCTAAAAAGTACAATAATTTTCTCATTAAATTTGCAGATTCAATATTTAATTGAATATACGGTGGACGTCCAGTAAAACGAATACCCGATTTAACGAATTCCTAATATAACGAATCAGATTTTTTTCCATTCATAGCTTTATATTACGAATGATGCAAACAATATTCGCTCGGTTTAACAAATGCTTTACAATTTCTGGTTAAAAAACAAAATAGTTTGTCTTTTTTGTGCATTTATGTTTTGTTATGTGGAATAATTTCTCTTTTCTTATAATAAATACGTTGGTGGGATTATTACCTAGATAAAACGACGATCGATTTAACGAAAGGATGTGCATTATATAATTCGTTATATTGGACTTCGACTGTATGTACATTCAAATTAATATCTAGTCGATTTGTAATATTTTACCTACATGTATCTTCCTATATACCATATGTAGCCATCATAACCATTTCACGCTATAATAATTAATATGACATGATACATGAATAACCTTTTGGGCTAGTTACATTGGTTCCCAAAATACCTTTTAAAGGTCACGTTAAGTTACATACAGTATACTATTAATAGATTATTTCCGTATTTCTTAAATCTCTCGAAACTTCTGTCATGCTAATGCCAATACGAATAGGTGTTAGGCAATTTTACACAATGGATCAATAAAAGTATCCCGTGAATATATTAAATTAAACCTGTTACGAAGGTAATTAAATCTCTTGCTGAATGTCTACACTAGTGTAGGTCATTATAGGATTTCTCCATTTGTTTATTTATTTTTTTACATTCAATTGGATTTTATCTTCAACAAAACTGTGTTGTTTTATTGAATAAATAATACAAACGAGTTAATAGAATTTGGAATTCAAACCACATTTAGTTAATTTCAACTGAACTTAATTAAATTTTAAGATGGTTTTGCAATGTCGCAATGATGTATGTATATTTTTAGTGTCTCAGAATTACAGTAGCAAAGTAAGGGAGGAAAAACTGTATTCCGCTTATAACAGTCGTAGACAAGTGAAAAGTATACAAAAGTCCGCCTTGTTAAACTAAACTTACTTACTTAGTTGGCGCTACAGCTCGAGCGGAACCTGGGCCGGCTTCTCGCAACCATTTGTGTGTGCGTGTTATATTTTTGCACGAATGGAAGGGACCTACAGTTTTTTGCCGACTCCGAACGGCGAGTTGAGAAGCTCAATCGAGACAAATGTTACTCTTTGATGTTTGTTAGACATTCGAAACAGGTGGGCACTGTGAAAAACTTTTTAGGTGTTTGCGGCGGGATTCGAACCCAAGACCGCTGGCTCAGTAGTCCGACGCACTAACCACTTGCGCTACGGTTAAATTAAACTGCAACTTTTAAAACAAAAATCTGACCGATGCCTCTAATATGATGGAATACCTCAAGGTAGAGTCGTATCTGCTGATCTCTTTTCTTTTTTGTAGCGTAAATCTCTTAAGCATCAAAGCTCCCTCTGTGTAGATTACCGCTAAAGATTACTTAACTGCACTTGAATGCAAATACAGCAAGCAGTATATAGAAAATAATTTGCTCTTGAATCTCAACACATTTTTATGTCTTGACTCATATTTAACCAAATTAATCAGAGAAAAAAAGTATTTATTACTCATCAATTTACACAAAACAATGCAAACAATTTTGTCATAATTTATACCTAATTAAACGGTTTGTTGAGCTCAGTTTTAATGTGAATATTTCATTTTGCTTTTTTGTCTTTCTTTACTTCTCACTCACGAGCATAGTTTGAAATTACGACAAACCAATTCAATGAAGAAGATAGGTAGGTACTTGTGCATTATGCAAATTTAACGCTTTCGACATTTCGTTCATGTCCATCGCGCGTAAAGTATCTAATAAATTAACAAACCAACAATCAACCTCAAGCTCGCCCACTTCATTATGAATCTAAGATTTGCGAGATATTTTAAATTCAAATTTTGATATAGGTACATAGACATACATATGCATGCATATGTATCTACTAGTTGCTATTGTGTTAATTTGGATCACATTTCTGGTTTATATACTTTTTTTTGTAAATTAGCATTTATTTTATTATATTTTTGTGATTTGTCTTATATCTTTTTTTTATTTTTATTCTTGTCCCGAGTTCCCAGCACGAGTGCTATTTATTTATTTATTTTTTTTTTTTTGTTTGTCGACAGCGTAAATCAATAACATCGGCTCATACGTTTGATTTATTATTAATCTACACGTACATTTGTACAGACGAGTATCTACGCACGTGCTTTTATGATACAATAAACGAGTACATGAGTACGAACATGAAAACTGTTAACGTACTTTCTCATACTTTTGTTTTATTTATTTTTGTTTTTTTTTTTTTTTTCAATCAATCATTAAAAGTTGAAGAAAATGAACTAAAATCTTGTTTCGTGCTCGTTTTTTTTGACTAATCAGATACAATTTTTTTTTTTTTTTTTGTGGATAACAAAATAAAATGTCTTGTTTTTTTTTGTGGTTGGGCAGTTTATCGTTATATTTAAAAAAAATCGTTGAACTTGCCGCCTCGAGAAATCACACACACAAGTGATGTGGTGTCCTCTTTTTGAGCGTGTTACACGTTTGTACGTGACTAATGAAACGTAGACTTGTAAATGTAATTCAGAGATAGGTACTGTGTACTTTTGTCGGAATAAAGGCATCTCCCGATTTATTTATTTTTTTCTTGTCTAAAAGAAAAACGAAAACATACACTTCGGGAGCAAATATGTTTTGTAAAATCGGTCTTGATAAGGTCTTGTAAATAGAATTTATGTACAATATGTTTGATTAGAAGTTCATTGTAAAATTCAATTGTTAAACTTTGGATTAGGTACTCTTATATCTTTGTTAAATATTTAATTGCATTTTGTTCAGTAGTTCCAAAGTGCATTCTTTGTTTATGTAAAATTGGAAGTCTTATTGATGATTTAATAGCACTTCGTACATACATAATATGTATGTATAGTGTTGTTGTTTTCAAAATATTTTTTTATTTGAGATTAAAGAATTCGTGTTGTTTGTCCCATCGTTTTCATAAAATGGCGATTTACAAGCCCATCTGCGGTATCATTTCAGAATATTCTATTTCATCGTAATTGTAATATTCTTATCCACCTAACCTATTTCAGAAGTAGTCATTTGCCCTGCGATGCGTCTCGGCGTTCTTTATGTTGTTCTTATCAGCTTACACTCGGCTTTCAGTACGGTGGATTTTTGTAACGCAACTTGATAGAAAACGAAGTTGTCTGTTAGCACTATTGTCGTGTAGCAAGGCTTATTGTCCCCCTTTTAATTTTAAATGAAATTTTTTACCTCAAACAATGACAGAAAGATTGAATTCATTTGGCAGTATTCGCTTGCTTATTTGTGTAAGCACCAGGCATTCTGGCATGATGTACTAAAAAGCCCTATCACTCTCTAGAGACAGAATTGTATTGGATCCAACCCAAAGAACAATTTATTATGGGAGGAAGCTTGCTTTCGCAATTTACATCAAATTTCATATCGCCTTCGAAAAAAGGGCAGCAAAGCTTTCGGTTTCTCTGTACGTCAAAATAGAAGTCGTGAATCTGTCATAAACTGGTATCGCGCTACCAGTCATATCAAAAAAGCCCTCTGCCCTTCAACTTATATTTCACTGATTTGAAGTTAAATAATAATAAACTCATTCAATTCATATATTATGTACGTCGATTAAAGATTGTATGAGGGATTAAAATTGGTGTAGCAAATAATGTTAAAATAAAGTATAAAGTTTCTATATATAAAGTTATATTATGTTCTTTAAATAGAATTTTAAAAATAAGCATCTCCCACTTAAATTGAAGTGCATTAACGCTTATGTCATTTTTGCCCCCTCTTTAAACCTTATTAAAAATGTTTTCAAAAATACTCAAAAGAAAACACAAATTACGAAGTTACCAAAATAGAAATCAAAATAACTTTACGTTGATATCGCTGCGTCCCTCGTTTAGATCATGAACCCCTAGCGTACTCCTGAATGCCGTCATCATTGTCAGACGGGTAAATTTAAAATTATATGCATATAGTACATACATATGGTATGTATGTATGTTACATGTTCATACGCTTGTTCGTTAACGAGTATATTCTTTTTTTTCTCATCGTTGCTCTTAACATTTTTCATGGGATTTCTCCATTCCGATTAACTTCGTGGTAGCTAGTTCATTCTTCTTCAAGTGTAGAGAGTGCAATAATACTGTACATTTTAATACGCATTCCATACATTTCATTATTTTACCGATATGATAAGTAGGACAAATACATTGAAGCATACACATTCTCTATAAAGTGCATTCAGTTCACAAAAAAACACTGAATGCATCCATAAATCCCTAGCGCATTCAGATTCATGCGTTCAATCATTATAAAAATAAATAAATAAAAAATGCTCCCGCCGCAACACCGTTGCTTCAAGACTTCTCATAGCTTGATGATGCATATTCCACTATGTACAGCAACACTTTCATTGAAAATGGAGAAATACGAATTTAAGAAGAAGCAACAATTCAAAATTTAAAATCGTTTTAAATTGTAATTAGTCTGGAATAAAAAAATATAGTGTAATTGCAGCAATCGGTTTAAGTTCACACCTCGTGAAGACTCAACACCATTGTTATCGATGACTTTCTGGGTTAGATACTTTTTGTTTTGTTTATAAATGAGTACTTATGAGAATATGAGTTATGATTTTGTTCATACTCGTATTTCATGTCATTACTAGAGAAATATTTAATGCAATGTAGTTTAGTTTTTAACAGAATACTGAGTGACACACTTTGTTTTTTATTTGATTATAATTTCCTCGATAAATTACGTACACGTCATGCATCTTTGTCACAGCAATTAATGCATTGTGAAAAAGTGAAAGCATTAAGCACCAGAATAAAGTACTATTCACGAGTTCGAGTAACCTATACTTTATTGGTGTCGCGATGAAATGCACTTTTTAGATGAAATTATAAAATTATACTACAAAATTTCGATGACATGCCAAGTTTTTCCTCGTAAACTAAATAATTAATTACATTAAGCTGAAATATGTTGATGGGAAATATGAAACCGTGGGAAATTGAAAATTCAACAATAGACCGGTGGTTATCGATTTATCACATCCGTAAGTCATTGCAGTTTCTTTCATATTTTATTGCCCGACTTTATTCATAGATTTTCTGAAAAAAATATGCGAGGGACTTGAATTTTTTCCTTACTTGTTAAAAATGCAATTACTTTGTGAACGACTGAATATTATAAAAAAATTGTTTTCGCCATTACGCTGTGAAATGTGAATTTTAACCAGACTGATGACCAGACGGTATGAGTAATTCGCAATTCCTTTGCGTACAGAAGCAAAGAATAATTATTGACATATGTATATAACACATTATGACGTAAAGCGTGGACAACCTTAATCATCGGGTGAAGTATAAAATGGTTGGAATAAAACTGAATGACAGCGAGTTGTGAACACGAAATTTCATTTAAATTTAATAATCATTTCAATTTCAATTTTTGTCTTATAAATCGGCAATTGTTGTCCACGTTACACGTTATATTTAATGTGTAATACATATAAATATGTATGTATGTCGATAATTACGTAAAGGATTTGCGAATTACTGATACCGACAACAGGCTGATCAAAACACAATTTTTTTTTAATATACAAAATTGGTAATATGTATGTACATTGTACATAAGTATGTACGAGTATGCCAAATACAGCTGGCTTTTACTACAGAAGTTAAAAATCAGTTTTTCATTGATTCTGCTCAATAACTCGTCAATAATAGGCGTGTTTTTTTCTAATCTATATATGCTTACCTAAAAATGAGAAAAGAAAAACGCTCGTCAGTGACTTGGCAGCACTATGATAATTGACATTTGTCAGTTTAACATCTGTTGTCAAATTCATTAAATTCGAAAATACAAAAGAAATCTTTGAGCACACATTTTTTAAATAAATAATAAAAAGCTGGACTTATCATTAGTTTTAGCTTCCATTTTGTTAATTTCTTACATTTTTTTCTTTGGAATCAATGTTTTTGTCGCCACTTACATGTCAAATTGGACATTTCGGTATCATTTTCGATACCAATCGACAAAAAAAAAGTTTGGTAGCAAATTTTTCTATCCAGGCTAAGGACTTAAGACTGGATAACAATCCAGATTTCGTAATTCTATACAGACTTAGTTGTTAGTGTATTTAATATGTAAACATTTTTCTAAGCCTATATTGGTAGTTAGATTAGAAAAAAAACACGCCTAATAGCTATACGACATTCTTAAAGAATTTCTGTAATCGTTAATGGTATTTATCGACTTCGATCCCGATTACTTTTGGACGCGCTTGCTATCGTAAGACTTGTTTTGTTTTCCAATCATTATCTAGAAAATTAAACTAATAGTTAAGAAGTAAATGGTTTTATCTGCCTGTTAAATACTATACGAACTTATGTGATGTACCATAAAACGGTGCTGATTCAAAATTTTCTGAATTTGATTTTTTTTTTTTGATATTTTTACTTTACATTTTATTATTTGAAACCGTTAATACATATCATAAAGCCCAAACTACCAAACTAATAAGGATACTTATGGGGTTGCATTAGATAAAATATAGTTAAAATATTCCGGGTACATACTAGTCGCAGATACCCCATAAAATAAAAAATGGCGATCACTGGGGTAACTTTAAACTACACACAATTACTTGTAAGCAGATTCTAACCGATCACGGAATTGTAGGTCAGGTACAAAATATGGTGTATCCACACTACATGCATGCATTCACATGTATGTACATATGTACAAAGGTATGAACTCCAGGCGTGGTTGTTTTTATTAAGTTTATCTCAATTACGTATTACAATTACAAAACATAGTAATTTGTATTTTTAGTCGCATTAATTACAACATTGGCATCTTTTGCTGCCTTACATATTTGTGAGTAAAATCTTTGTATACATAGTATCTATAATGCATATATGTATATATGTATTTACATATTAAAGAATGCAGTAACTACATGATGTGCTGTCTCTCTGACTAATCAAATTTTCTACGGTCGCTTACCTATAATTCCGAGATATGGAAATTTATCAAATTACACAAAATGTCGCAAATGTAAACACCGTACAAATTGTATTATCTTATCTCGCTTTTGGGATTAATAGTATTTTGGCCGATTATAATTTTTTGAAAAATTTTATAAAAAATTAAAATATCTAAAATATTTGCTTAAAATTTTACCAACAAATATGATTGACAAAATGCTAACATTTTTAAGTCGATTATCTAATCTGGGCGCCCGTAAAGTTGTTTTTAGTTTTAAGTGCAACTGAAACCCGAGACCTCACTGTAATTTGATTTAACCAGTTTAGGTGGATAAATATCCAGTTCCCACACCGGTATTGCTGGTGCTGGTGTTGCTTACTCACCTTTGGTTGTTTTACATAGGACCACACCGAACCAGGATTGATCGTTTTCGTCGTGCTTTTGTGCCCGCACTTCGACCAAGAAGCCACACTCGACAACAGCGCAAAAGATTCTTTGCTCATCTTGACGAAACCACTTGGATTCTCGTAGTTTCTGGACGGCCACAGAACTGCCAAATGTTGATGTTTTATTTGGAGTACAATGAATGATATTACTGCTGTTGCTGTTCGTGTTGTTGTTGTTATTACTGCCCTGTATGGGCCACCACTTTAATGAATTCACAAAACTATTGGACCGGTTCATCATCACCTATTTGCGTTTAATCAGTTTTTTTTTATTTCACTCGTTTTGAAGAAAAAAAAAATATATAAAAACTACTTTGTTACACAACTCTCGTACTTGTTCTATATTTCTTTTAATGGTCCCCAATTTATATTTCCACTACGGTGCAACTTTCACAAAAAAAGACACTTGGATATAATAAACAAAAGTGAATAAAAAATAAGAAAACATACACAGAAAGTCGAAGAGACGAGCCCCAAAAAGGCGAGTCTTTATTTATCTGTTTTGTTTTTTTTTTTCCTGATACTTATTATTTATTTACTGCTCTAAAAGCAACAAATAGATTTTTTGAGGTTATCTTTAGCTTTTTGATATAAATTTAATTGTGAAAAAAAAAAATATATATTTATCAAAAATTCATATCGGTTTATTTTACTCGTGGATCACTGGCGGGGGACGACTTGATTTTAACACTTCCGAACTGCAAGAGTCTCAAAAGGCAAATACCAGCGGATGGTGAAGAATATTTTTATTTAAAGCCGGTTGTTGTATGTTTTCAGTTGATACGACTACGTCGCGACGATGTGAAGTGTTTGTGGGTAGCAGCGGATGGTGGAGGGTAGGGGCAAAAAAGCGCGCTGCAGGCCGCAAAGACGGTTCCATACATGTGATGAATGAGAAATGCCCGCGGAGACGTTTTGGTGCTGTGCTGTGCTGACTGCTGAGCCACACAGTGTGTGTGTTCGATTTTGATATCTTTTCTTTTTGTATTGTTTTGTTTTGTTACACGCTCGACTAGCAGCAAGCAAGTAGCCAGCGAGGGAAAGGAATACTGAATTAATTATATCGTTCTCTTTATAGCTTTGATATTTGATTCTCTTTACTTGTGCTCTTTTGGTGTTCGTAGTCCAGTGCTTCCATTTTGATAAACTTTGTACGAGCGCTTTATTTTAAATCGATTTAAAATTTCTGTACAAACAGGACGGCAATAGGAGTCTTTTCTTGTAACCGATATAGGCTAAGTGAAACCTTAACTTAACCGTACTTAACAGCTAAAAAAATAAGAAATCGGAATTTTTAATTTAATATTTTTGCTGTGGTGGCTTTATGTGGCTTAAATCTTAGTGCAAACTTCCGATAAAATATGTGTCTGCCTTTGCATACTAACATAATAGCCCTATTCTCAGTCTGGGCGTAAGTTCGAAGGCAAAGGTCTGCGGCCGTCTAAATAACTCTAAACTAATTATCTTAATCCCATTCTGTTTATGCACTTACTTAAATATCGAGAAAGTTAAATTAAGGTGTGGGAACACGGTTTATAAATTGAATTTAGTAATTTAGTCCGTATCGCATAACCTTCGATTTACTTAGTGTTTGGAGATATCATTTCCATTGTTATTGTTAAAAATAAGCGAATTATATTGCTATTCCAAATTATTTCCACCTTGATAGGTATACTCGTAAAATAATGATTTATTAAAAAAATTGCGATTATTTTCTATCGTATTTTTACTATTGCAGTGAAAACTCTCCTAAAAGACAGCCCTATTAGGCGGACGGACACTCTTCTTGCGCGGACATTTTTTCTTAAAACATTTTTTTTTTCGGAACAATTTTATCCCTCTTGGACGGAGCGGAGCCTCTTTTACCCGGACGCGAACCGCTTAGCAACGAACCCCGAGGCCCAAAATTATGTCCTAAATTGTACTTCGTAGAAAGCCCAAAGTTGGGGAATCCCGGATAAAGTGTTTGCGATGTTCGTTAATTCTGCCTGCATTGCCTTAGTCAGTTTTGGCACGTTGAAGTAAGCCTTATTCCGATTGTGAAGAATTTCTCGAAATAGACAATGATATGGCGACAGAAAATTCAAAGCATGGGATTGATATTGATCGCACGAGTAGCGGAACAGTAGACGTAGTTAACAACAATGATACGGGTACTGAACCTATATAGTTGCGGTCAAAAAAATAGTAGTGTAAATCAAGCCTTAATTTGTAAGTTGTTCTTTTTCTGTTTAGACTGTTTTTTATGGCATTGATAGTTGAAAATAGTTATAAAATGAGAGCATCACATATTTGTTTACAACTGTATATGCTCACTTTTATTATGATTGCGTAGATTTGTAAAATGTGCATCCTTTATTAAAAGAAGTTAAAAGGAGGAGTAGATTTCTGTCGGTCAAAATAATAGTAGTGCCTCGCGTGGAAAAGTTCTGAAGAGGTTAGCATTGTGTTCTCTGATTTATTGGTAAAATCATGCATCCAAAATCTCTTTAGATTTTCGTCAACAATGGGAAGAGGTAGACATTGCCCACCTGAAAAGCGCGCCCTTATAAAGAGCTAATTTTGAACGGTAAAACTTGCTCCGAAATTCAAGGCCTTGTTGACTGCTCATCAATAATGATAAGAAATGCGATAAAATACTTACCAAGGATACACGTGGGCGTAAGCCGGTTATGTATCCGAAATTAAAAAAAGGGGTGGTCGGGCATTCGCGGCCTAATAATTTACTTCAGCAACGCAGCTTAAGGTCATATTTAGCGCTGATGCTGGTATGGAAAAAGTTAGTAGATGTTCGCGAGAGAATGATTTAGCAGCCCATAGTCCGCGGAAAGTCCCTTGTTGACAAAAAAAACATGTGACCAGGAAAATTAATTGTGTCAAGGAACACCTAAAGTGGGCGGTAGAGAAATGGAGGAATATTTTGAGGTCAGACGAATCCAAAATCATGTTGAATGGCGGAAAGGGATCTCATCTGTATGTGAGAAGGCCTCCAAATACCGAATATCATCCACAATTTACAACAAAGACAATAAAACATTGAGGATCTAGCATAATGGTTTGGGCATGCTTTTCTTTATGGTGTTGATTCCTTCTACTGATTCGAAAAGATAATGGATCAACATCTATAGGTCCAACTCATGGAGGAAATCATGTTGCCTTATGCTAAGGAAGAAATGCCTCTAATCTGGGTCTTCTAAGGCAATAACACAAAGCATACTGGCAAACTTGTTTAGCTGTGGTTTTTTGGTAACAAGGTCAATGTTTTGGAAAAGCCCCCACAGTCTTCACATCTCAACCCGATTGAGAACATTTGGTGCGACGCGACGTTAAGAAGGATGTTGCTTGTTGTAAATAAGCTAACAGCAATGACCTTTGGGCAGCTGTGCAGCAATCATGGGGGTCGATGACGGCGGAAAGGTTTGAAAACCTAGTCAGCTTCATGCAACGACGTTGTGCTGCCGTTATCCCAAGCAAAGGTCATGCAACTAAGTATTAATTTTAGGTAAAACACACGAACTCTTTTTATGATTGAAATGTCCCACTAAATTTGACTTTTTGTCTGTTTTAGATATAAATGTTAAATGCACTACTATTTTTTTGACCGGCCGTTTTTCGTATACATTTGGATATGTTTTCAAAATTTATACTGAACGTTTATTTTTTCGTCCAAATTTATTTCCAAAAGTTTAGTTGCAAAAGCATGAATTTCAGAAAAATTAATATTTGTTTATAAAAAATCGATGAATCAATTTTTTATTCGTTTTTCTTATGCTATTAGTAGCACTTCTATTATTTTGACCGCAGCTGTATGTACATAGGGTTCTTATGAGGTGCACTCAAATAAAACCGTGTTAATATCCATTGCAAATTTAAAGCAGTTCTTAGAAGACGATTACATTGCATTCGAACATTTTAAAAATTTAGAAAGCCATATGCAATATAGATGTTAATCGACCATTTCAGAATTTTTTAAACTATGAAATGTAACGTTATTAATTAAGAAGTCTATACGAAATATACATATTGTTCCTCTCGTTTGAAATGTATAAACAGGGGACCCACTAATGTTATCTTTTTATTTTGTGCTGTTTTCCTGTCCGCCCAAGAGAGTTTTCACTGTATTAAGAGTATAATAACATGTCGCTTCTTTGCTCTATTTATCGCTCTCTGTTTTATCTGTATAACAGAACAAAAAGCTACATTCTATTTCTACATATCTTTGGTCTTTGCTTTAAGACTCAAGAGTATATTGGTATAAGGAAAATAAGAGAAAATTCCTTATTTGCAGCTACATTGTACAATGTGTCAACATATATACATATGTATGAATACATACTCGTATTTGCTTGAAGCCATAGCGCCAAATCTATTTTTAAATCATATGTATACAAAATAAAACTCACAAAACAAATTTGTTTACATACTGTGACTGGGCTAACAGAAATGCGATTCACCTAACCTTACCACCTGCCACTTTGGCAAAGCCCATAAATATTTATTTACATAGGAATTCAATGTAAAGCGATTTGCTGATAAAAATTGTAAATTATTAACAATAATGAATTATCCAAGGTCGCTCTTAAAATAAATACTGTGAAAATATGTAGGTACGATAGTAAATAAAAAAATATATATTTATGAACATCCGTATTCATATTGAAAAAATAATAATAATAATAAAAGCTCGGCGAATTTTTAATGTGTTTGACTTTGAAGCGATTTAGGATATTTTTTATTGTAGATTATATCCCACTTGATTATGAGCACAGTTGACAGGCATCTTGTCATCTGATTCAATCCGTGAATAAAACTCGTATCAACAAGAAGATGCTATAAATAATATAAACATTGTGACTTGTCGCTTTCCATTCTGACGTATGTACAACTCGTATTATGTTTATTCGGTAACTAGCGTGGGTTAACATCAGTCAGCAGTCATCGTTTAGCGTTCGCTTAATAATTAATCACAATTTTCTGCAAACAAATAGCGTGCTTGTTATAGTTTTATCTAAGGTCATTAAATAATTAAGAACCTGTCTGAGCTTTGGGAGGCAAACATGAATTTAAAATTAAAATACGTATGTGATTATAATTAGTTTTGCCATTGTATAATAATGTATATGAAAATATTTACGCTGAGATGATCGAAAACTACAACTCTCTGTATGATTCATTGCAAGACTTTTTAATAAATTGCAGTTTTAGGGACTGCCAACTTCTGTATTTAGGTGGTGCTACAGCTCGTGGTGAACCCAGGGCCTGCTTCTCGTAACTATTTGTGTGTGCGTGTTATACTTTTGCACGAATGGAAGGGACCTACAGTTTTTTGCAGACTCCGAACGGCGAGTTGAGAAGCTACTCGTGACAAATGATACTCTTTGAATGTTTGCTTGTTAGACATTCGAAAAAGGTGGCACCGTGAAACAACTTTTAGGTGTTAGCTGCGATTGAATCCGGGCAACATTGCGTAGTAGTCCAACGCACTTACCACTACACCACGGTGCTCTCTAGGACTGCCAACTAAGAAGCAAAGATCACAATACCCATGGAATGATCCTGACACTAGGCTGATACTGCGACCTAAAAAATCTATTGTATCGTGGGATACTATAAGTCCAAGAGGCAAATCATCTGTCTGATAAAAGCTAGTATGTCCTTGGTTGACGCATTTTTATAAATCATAAGGTCTGAATAATTCTTTATGTAGGGTAAGCCGTCTGACCCTGTAAAATGCCGGACATTCACAAAGGATGTGCTTGTCCGTCTCGACCTCCTCTAAACAAAGTCGACAATCTGTGTGTTAGACAGGCCTATCTTGTTAAGTGGTATCGAAACTAACAATGACCGGAGAGGATACCTATTAGATACCTAATATCTTTGTTATTGTAGTTCAGAAGTTACCTGTGATGGGTATAAGGTTTAATTAACAATTTGGCTTGTCTGAGCCCTTGGAGATTTCTCCAATGAGAGAGTCGAAGATCATGTTCCCATTTGTTAATTAATGCTTAAAGTGATGCCCAGTTTATGCCACCAAAGGGTTGCGAGCCTGAGAATTTGGCAGTTCAACCTAAACGGGCTGATTTCCTTCAATGCCTCTGTGACCAGGAGCCCACTAAAGTCTGACTTTATTATGAGTGGCGAGAGATCGGAGAGCATTGAAGCAGTATTGTACCAGTCTTGAGTCCAAAGAGTGAGAGCTCAGAGTTTTGAGTGCAGCTTGACTGGCTGAGAAGACATTTGTTTTAACACCCTCCATGCCTCTCTGTAGATTTCAAGGCGCGGATCTCAATAGCATGGGCTTGCGCCTGAAATACGATGGAAATATTTCAAGGGGCACAGAGATTCTTGCCCAAAGATCACAGCACCAACACCTGAGTCAACCTTACTGCATAGTTTACATCTGAAATTGATCAGTGGTATCGTTATAATGTTTTGTTATTATTAATTGTAGGCACCGTAGCGCAAGTGGTTAGTGCGTCGGACTACTGTGCCAGCGGTCTTGGGTTCGAATCCCGCCGCAAACACCTAAAAGTTTTTCACGGTGCCCACCTCTTTCGAATGTCTGACAAGCATCAAAGAGTATCATTTGTCACGATTGAGCTTCTCAACTCGCCGTTCGGAGTCGGCAAAAAACTGTAGGTCCCTTCCATTCGTGCAAAAATATAACACGCACACACAAATGGTTGCGAGAAGCAGGCCCAGGTTCACCTCGAGCTGTAGCGCCAACTAAGTAAGTAAGTATTATTAATTGTTATTTACAGTTGTTTCATTTATTCGTTCACTTAGATTGAGTGTGATTTTAACATCAGTACGCATTCTACTTCTAAATCAAATATCGTTTACGGCCGCTTTCTTCATATGCGTAAAGCTAAGTGCTTGGCTTAGCTTTTCCAGAAACTATGTATCTCTGGTTCTGGGTACCGACGAAAAGTGCATTTCTTAAAACTTATACCATGTAGGCTCGTAGCTTAAAATAACGAAACTAGTTCCAAAATGAAACTATCAATTGTTAATTTAATTAAAATATTACAATTATTATCGAGTGATTATGATTGTGTTGATAATGAATATAGTCATAGTTCAGTGACACTCAGATATGTACTGTACATACATACATACATACATTTACTAACATACTATTTGAAATATTACTATAAACTGCACATGGCCGGCATTGTATTTGTTTTTGTCGTTAACGTTTAAAGTTTCCTTAACAGCACCAACTACTTAAACATTATCGCTATTTGATACTATACCGGGCTCCGGCCTTGACCCACTTAAGAAAAAAACGTTAAAAAACCTGAATTCCAATATTCTTAGTTGAAAAATATCTAACACCTAAGCATAGCAAATAGATGAGGAAAATCCCCGGTGAGAAGTTTGAACTGGTTTACTACGAGTAGATACGAGAATAAAGCAATCGGTATCATATTGTTAGGCATAATAGGTACTCGTAGATTGATTGGAAAATATGGTTAGTTCGGTCGGTTCACCGCAGGGGACGTAGTAATTCGTTGAATAATTTTACTAAAAATGATCCCACTGCATGGTAAGTGAAATGCAATCCCACGCATTCTTTTCCCATCAAATGAATTATTTATGCAATGGAAATACGAAATGAAATATAAATTGCGAAATACAAGTATAATGTATTCATTGTAAACAAACCACCACTGAAAGTTCAGATCATCTATTTTTAGATTAAATTAAAGCTCGATTGATTGTTTCTGTTGCATGCAGTCGCCGCGCCGCGAGCTGTTGCATTCGAATACGCGAGACTGTAGACAAAAGTAGTCGTCTTATTATTTATATTTTTATATATTCACAGGTGAAAAACAAAAAAGAAGTGACTGTCGTCTGCGATTGAACAAGTATATAGACGAGTATACTATATTTTGTTTATTTTCTGCCATCTACTCGCCGGTTGGGACACAAACCAAGTAAACAAGTTTTATTTGGATATAAGCGAATGAACGGATATGTACATATGTACATGCAACCGAGCACGTTCCATTATACGAATCAAAGCGTAGGTGCCTATGCACTTAAAAACAAAAGATGCTGAAATACATACATATTTACATATTTATTATTCGAGTACACAGACATGATTGGTTGTTTTGAAGGACACCTTGAAAAGTATAGGTTTGGTTTGTCCCACCTATTACTGGAAGAACTCTTTATAATTAGAACAACTTCCCGCCAATAATGAAATAATCTTTTTTTTTGACATTTTCGATAGATAGATATACATGTACACTTTCTAAATAAGTTCTATCAATAAAAGCTGACATTGTAAAATGTAGAAAAACCAATTGTTAAAACAATCTACAGATACGCACAATGTTACTTCTCGATGGCGCTATGAATCAGCTAAAAACCTTGATAAACAGTCCAGTATACAGTGTAACTAAAAATAGTTCAGCAAAAAAAACTTGTGGCGTAGGAAAATAATTAAACAAGATATAAAAACAAAACGTTTCTAATCTAAATACGAAATTTAATGTTTATCATGATCGAATTTCATTATAAGATTAAAGTCTTTGCGCTTCTATTTCATTCTACGTTACTATTCCTAGAAACGAAAATTTCTATCTAGAATTTACTGGAAAGTACATATGTATGTGTTTGTTAGGGTTGATAACTCAACTCGATAGACTTTAATATCATCCCTTCTCTACTAAAGGATTCACATGAACTCGTATTTACTCGTCATCAGTGGGATATTTGTGAAATACGACTCGTGATTCAATAACAAATACTGGCAATGTACGAATTACTTTACAACACAATAAAAACACAATAAATATTAAGAAAGTATATTTGCATGATAAGGCTAGACTGCTTTAATCAAATCTAAAAGTACAACGCATGTACTTGTAGAAAAGATGATTGCAAACGATTGGCGTTTAGATTGTTAAGTAGTAAATAACAGTTAACAGTTTTACCTCTGGAACAAATAAGATCGACATAATAAATGTTGAGTCAAGTCTTTTTAAAAGCTACGACGTGTGGGGTAATCTTTTCTTGTCAATAACAGTACTATGCAGTCTTAATTATTGAAACCCGGATAAGTGCATAAGCAGAATTGTCCAATGTCGTGAGGTACCTATCCGGGATATGTAGTTACGAAAACCCGCTTAGCGGTACTTATTCACGAACAAGTCCGCCAAAAGGCGAAAGATCTTCTCAGCCAACAATCGAAAAGTGAAAGCTAAGAGAAAACGTTAAAGTCTTACTCAAGTACTAGAACTCGCCACATTTTGCACTAGATTAAGTTTATTACATTTTTTTTGTATCGATTGCAAAAAGGGTATTTAAAAGGGGAATATTTCATGCAAATTATTATGAAAGAAAGGGAAACAATGAGTACTTAAACGGGGAATTTAGTTAAGCGATATGTATTTAAAAGGGGGAATTTAACAAGAATATTACTTTATTAACTTAAGGTTTCAAAACACCGACGATGCTATGCGGGTTTTGCAGTTAAGAGGGTGGGTCTTAACCGGGTTTCACTGTATGTGTATTTCACTACCGATGGACATTTTTTACTTAAAGACGATTCGTTTAACCCGTGGTCGCCGTAGCCGTGGTGGTTAGTGCGTTGGACAACTACGCAATGCTGCCCGGGTTCAATCCCAGCAAAACACCTAAAAGTTTTTTCACGGTACCACCTCTTTCGAATGTCTGACAAGCAATCAAAGATTATCATGCCATGAGAAGCTTCTCAACTCGCCGTTCGGAGTCGGCAAAAAACTGTAGGTCCCTTCCATTTCGTGGAAAAAATAACGCGCAAACACAAATGGTTGCGAGAAGCAAGGCTTGGTTCTGTATAGGACTGCTGACGCCATATATGTATGTATGTATGTATGTTTAACCCGAAAATAGAATAAGAAATGATACTTCGTATGTTACACGGAAAGATCCTTTTCTCATTTTTTTGCATCCGTTGTAAAAAAAAAGATAGATGCTAGACAATCCCTTCTTTGACGCGAAACTCTGATGACGAACTGTAAGATCTTCTGTACACAATTTGTTTTTTAGATATTTTTTCAGCTGACAGTGTGCTGTCCGGAAGCCTGCTACCATCTAAGACTGTCAGACAAAAAATGCATTCTTCCTTGGATTAGTCAGAGAAGTTTGTTCCAGAATCTAGCTCTTGAATAGTTTTCTTCCCACCCCACATCCACAGGCCAACACAACAGGAGAAGTTCTTTCTGTCTGCAGGAAGTTTTCATTCATAATTCTTTGTTTTTTTTTTTTTATCAAAGTGGCATGAGCTTCTATTATGTATCAAATTTTAAGACATGAGAAAAGATCAAAGGTAAAACTACCAAATGTTCACCAGCAAATGCCGAATAATTTGTTATTATCATAACACAGACATGACGTATGTACATACTTTTTATAATCTTTAGAGAATAGGTTGTCATAGCTCAACCCACTTTGAATTGACTTACTTTTCTCATTTACTATGTATTATGTAAATGACATACCTTTATATAGTCTATACATATGTAGAATAAAATTTATTAAAGAAATAATATTTTTTTAACAGAAAAACAAAAAAAAAAATTTTTAACATTTTTGAGCCATTTACTTAAATTTTTTGGCGAAATTCCAAACGATGATGCTGTTGTCATGTTGTGATAAATGCACGTGATTTTTGGTTTCTTTTCTATAAATAGTCGTAAAGAGTTCTTTGCGATGAACCAATGAAATAAATTGGCACACAATTGTTTGTTATTATTTGTCCAATTGTCATCGGTGCAAATTATATTCTTGAGAAAAACAATGCCTTGTTTTTCAAAAACACTTGAATTTTGAACTTGACATTTTTTTTTCATTGAATGAGAAGCGATTTTATCTAAACTAAAATGAAAATATGAGAAATATATGAAAATATAATAATGTTAGGACACTTCAAGTCACAAGAACAATGCCGAAAGAGAAGCTTGCTAGAACCGGAGAAAGACATTTATGTAGTTTCAAGGAATCAGTTCTGGTACTATTTATGAGTAAAATACGTATGTAGTGCCAAATTATATTTTAATCGTATTTAACTTTTTGTTCCTAAGATTCCTTCAAGATGTCCTTCTTAAAAAATAAATAAATAAATATTTGGCTTCAGCAGTCCTAGGTAGAACCAAGCCTACCTTCCCGCAACCATTTGTGTGTGCGCGATATATTTTTGCACGAATGGAAGGGACCTACAGTTTTCTGCCGTCTCCGAACGGCGAGTTGGGAAGCTTTACATGACAAATTGAATGCTTGTCAGGCATTCGAAAGAGGTGGGCACTGTGAACAACTTTTTTAAGTGTTTGCGGCGGGATTCGAACCCAAGACCGCTGGCTCAGTAGTCCGACGCACTAACCACTTGCGCTACGGTGCCCACCTGTCCTTCTTACTTTTGTTAATTTGAAATTAATATGACTAACCGCTGATGTTTGTATGAAAATGTGTGCGATTCAAAACTGTTACCAGATAAATATATGAAAAATTTGATGGTGATTTTATAAGAGGGCTGTGGCTCAGTTTATAGCCCGTCGGCCAATCATCTTATGGTCCCAGGTTCATTTCTCGACAATGACGGTTTCTTTTTTTTTATTTTTTTTTTTTTTTTTGTTTCTTTTCTATTTTTACCCAGCTATGGCAAAGCCAGCAAAACCCTGTGCGGGAAGAGACTATTGCATGGAACCAGAGTTAAAAGTGTCCTTAAGACTTAGTATCTTTAAGACTCCCGGATGCCTGCAGCGTCAGGGCATTATGCATTACGGCTATGTTGGGTACCTGGTCAGTCTATTGTAGACATCAACGAGATTGCCGATGAGAGTTGGCTAGCAAAGTAGGGGAACTGCCGACTACGGGAAAAACTAGCTGAAAAGTACGACACAAGATGAAATGAAGGGATGATGTTGAGAGTATAGCCCTGCTCTCACTTTTTCTCAAAATCTTTTAACTACAAAGACATATTTATGTTCCCCATGCACTTCCGTGCAGCGAAGGTCTTTGTCTTTTGTTTACATAATTCACTCACGCTTAAATAGAATACTTGGTCAGTCTATCTTTATGGGTTAACAGATGTCTTCAAGTGTTACTCGGGCTCTTAAAGTTACTTCGCATTGTTTCTGTATTTACAGTGAAAGATGTCTACTTGTGGACAGCTCCCATAAACTGATAATTCCCCTAAACGGAAAAATTTTCGAGTTCCCACTTTTTTCTCCGACACTCGGACGCAGACACTTTTTCTTACTCATTTCAAATTGAAAGTCTCTCATACACGGACGCATTAATTTCATAAAGCGTTTTTTTTTACAAGCTTTATATTAATTTCACTTTTGTGAGCATGGAATCTTACTTACTTAGTTGGCGCTACAGTTCGAGGTGAACCTGGGCCTGCTTCTCGCAACCATTTGTGTGAGCGTGTTATATTTTTGCACGAATGGAGGGGACCTACAGTTTTTTGCCGACTCCGAACGGCGAGTTGAGAAGCTCAATCGTGACAAATGATACTCTTTGATGCTTGTCAGACATTCGAAAGAGGTGGGCACTGTGAAAAACTTTTAGGTGTTTGCGGCGGGATTCGAACCCAAGACCGCTGGCTCAGTAGTCCGACGCACTAACCACTTGCGCTACGGTGCCCACATGGAGCATGGAATCTGGGAATCGATTTTACACCCACTTCCAGATATCCGATTATGCTGAAATTTTGCGTATCCGGTGACAACTCAATATACAGTAAGAGCCCCCGCACACTACAGACTTTCTATCGGCCGATAGTTTGGTCGGGTTGGGCTGGTTAGTGCGCACACTGGGCCGATTAAATAGTCGGGTTGGTAGTGAGTGCGCACACTAGACAAACAGTCGGCCGATAAGTCTCAAACGATTTGCTATTGCTAGTCGTTAAACACATTTTGCAGAGAATAGTCGCTTAATTGTAGTCAATGAAAAATGTTCCAGAGAGGTAATAATTGCCTTACGCCCAAATATGTCCAAAATTTCATATTTAAATACGAGAAAATATCCCAGAACTTAAAAAAAATTAATTTAAGACACAGAGCAAACTGAGCTATCGAAAAAATCGGCCGACTTTATAGTCTGTAGTGTGCGCACGTAGAAGAGCGCCGTACTGATTAAGTAGTCGGCCGATAGTTTGCCGATACTTTAGTTTGAAGGCAATCGGGTAGCCTATCAAACTTATATATCGGCCGATATCGAATCGTTGTAGTGTGCGCACTCTCATATATTTTCATACTTATTAAGAGCCCGACTAAACTGTCGCCCGACAAAAAGTCTGTAGTGTGCGGGGGCTCTTATACTTGTGAATAGTGGAATGCTTTGGTGCACATTTTTTTTCTACTATTCGCAACATTTCTACTATTCGCAATTTTTTCCACTATCAGCAACCTAATTTCTTTTAATATTTTTCGATCAATTTCGATATCGGAGTTCAGAATATCTACTTGTTGAATGTAGCCGCTAGCAGAATGAGGCAAACACGAAAGGAAACAATTGAAATGCCAAAATTCTCGAAAAAGGACAAGAAGCCGACAAAATGTTAATGACTTTTGGCTCATTCATTTCTCGATTCCGCTATTGAAGAGTGAATTTGCATGGAAAGAAAACAAAATTCATTGAAAAATGTTCCATTATTCAGATTTCACAGATTGCCACTATATAAGAGTGAGTTTATATGAAGAACACCAAAATTGGAACACCAAAATGTCCACTGTCCAGGTTTCGCAGGATTCTTTTATTCGACGATTCCATTATTCACAAGTTTTACTGTAGTACATTCCATGATCTTGTAAATCTAATATGGCGGACGCCCAAAGATGGAGGATTACCATTATCTTCACGACCTCCTAAATATGGGTATCCAATGAAAGGATTTGACAAGTACAATACCGTTAGCTAAGTGACGTGATTCTAAATTCAATATGGTGGATGCCATAAGATGGCGGATTACTTTTTTCTTCACAACCCTCATGACATGGATATCAAATAGAAGGGTTGGACGAATAGATATATTCTATGTAGTAGATATATTCTATGACGTTGTAAATCTAATATGGCGGACGCCATAAGATGGAGGAAAACCGTTATCTTCACGACCTCCTTAATATGGGTATCAACTTAAAGGGATTGACAAGCAGAATTATACTAGCTAAGTGACGTCATTCTAAATTAAATATGGTGGGTGCCCCAAAATGGCGAATTTCCTTTTTCTTCACAACCACCATGGCATGGGTATCAAATGAATGGGCGAGTAGAATCGCAAACATATTGAGTAAACTTTCTCATATTCAACCCACCCAAGTTAATATACGTAAAGACGTAAATTTGTAAAAAAAAATTCAGTTATTAAAAAGTAGAAAATAAATATAAAGATAAAAAAATATTTTTATATATTTTTTTAAAAACAAGCTTTATCCGAGTCACCAATGTGTGACTATAAATTAAGCAGTTGAAACAGCAAAATTTCCTTGCGGCTTATGTTTTGGTTAATGACAACTTATCCGTTCGCGCCTTAGAAAAAAGGTTTGTTTAAAAAAACAAGGTTTTTTGTCCATCTCATAACCGGACAAAAATTAGGGCACCATGAGTGTCCGCTTATGGGAGCTTTTACTGTATGTTTTATTTATTTCTTGTTTGTATATCAAAACCACTACAAATCGTCATTGACTACTTCCAATGTTCAACGTCCGACGTCAATGTCATTGGCATGTCCCACATACAATATATTTTAAAAAAAAATGTATTCTATTTTTATTTTCTAAAATATTTTAATAATTTCTTCCTCTTTTACGCTATTCTTACGTCAAGCAATAAAACTATTTGGTTACATACATATGTGCGTATGTTGTATATATTGTATGTATGTACGTTATTTTTCTTTTCACGCACGACTTAGAGAAAAAAATGCACTTCTTTTTTTTAAGTTTTTTTTATGTTTTATTAATTTAATGATTAATGTATGAACATGAACTTGTTAAATGCATATTTGCTCTCTAATGTGTTTCGATTTTGGGGGCTTGGAATTTTAATTACATGTTCGCAATGAACCACGAAGCTATGTACTCGTATTAAACGTATCTACATACATATCCTCATATAAAGCTATATGCACAATTAAACGTCAAGTAGATAGTTATATAATAGAATAAATATTAAGAAATTTAAACATTGTAAATCTGCGGGTATTTAACTAATTCAAGCTGTTAGTATTTATTTGCTTAGATATTAGTTAAGCTTAAGGGTTGATCTCCATATTTAAAAAGAATTATTGCATAATTTGTTAGATAACAATAATTATAAAAAAATAAAATTATTTTAAGATAACACTGAAATAGTATTCCTTACGTAAAATCACTTTGTTTCATTTAGAATTTGATTCAACTTGGAATTTTACACAGAGCTTCTAGGAGTATGAAGATTTTATGAATATTATTCGGTACTTAGAAAATTGTGTGATAGTCACCACTTGTCATGAACAAATTATTTAGGTATATCTTCATCGTGACGTCATGTTTGTATTTTTAAATTCATCTTATCTTAGAAAATTGTGTACGCTCCTTATGTGTTGTTTATATCATTAACTTTTTACTCATGCTAGATAAAAATTGTGTGTACACTCTGCTAAATGTGAATTATTTGACCATGATTCTGTCTAAATATGTATTTTATTAAAAAAAAATTCAAAAATCACCAACTCATCTGACAACTAAAGTGAGAGAAAAGTCTGTTCGATAAAAAAAATAAACAAATATTCGCATTGCGTCAGATCTTCACAAGGATTTTCATCCATCATCACTCATACGTAGATAACCAAACCTTTTTATTATAAATATTGTTAGAAATGTTGTCTTATTTTGGCAAAATAAAAAAAAAATTTACTATGTATAGGTACTATGTATTAAAATAAATCAAATCTGCTGCATTTTTTCAATGAGTCATTGTAAACTTCAAGTCAAGTTCCCAAATTGAGTTTAGCATACTTACTTACTTAGACGGCGCTACAGTCCGGGGTGGACCAGAACCTCAACCAACAACCCCTTCCAGTTAGTCCAGTCCTTAGCTAACTGCCTCCAGTTGCGCACTCTAAGTTGGTTGAGGTCCTTTTCTACCTGTGCGCACTACCTTAGACGATGTCGTCCTCTATTGCGCTGACCCTCCGAGTTAGAATCGAATATTCTCCAAGCCGAAGCGTTTATATCCGTACGCTCTACATGTCCTAGCCATCTTAAATGCCCAATGCGCAATTTTCTGACCAGGTCGATGTTGCTGTACTGCTCGAATAGTTCATGGTTGAATCTTCTCCTCCAAAAACCGTCAACGCAAACGAGACCGAATGACGAAGGATTTTTCTCTCGAAGCTACTAACGATGTCTTCATCCACTTTCGATATAGACCATGCTTCAGCTCCATATACTTTACTACTCAATTACCTTCTTAGCCTAAAGAAACAGCCATTGGCGATTGGTAATCGTTCGTTTGATTTCCGACGAGATGTAATTTTTTGATGATATAGCAGAGCCAAGGTAAACAAAGTCCTTTACTACCTCAAAGTTTAGCTGCCAAAGCAAAAACATTGTCTCTTCAAAGCTTCACAGAAGGAAAAACCGTTGCGCTGTAATCCCATCAAATAAAGTCCCTCCAACGCACTTTTCAGATGTATGTATGTATGTATAATATTTGCAAACAAGGCGAAGGAATTCAATCATCATAACAAGATCAATTAATCGCAAGTATAATGTTCGTAACGTCTGAAAGTAAACGTTAATAATTTAGCATCCAACAATAGTAATTAACCGCAAAACGTATTCGCAATGTCTAAGTAGAAACGTAATCGCATGGCCCATAAATTATTATTAATTCAAAGGAAAAAAAACCGCTTCAACGGTTTTCGTGGGCGGCAGTACGCATAAATATTTTTTCTTGACATGAAAGCATGTATGTACGTACTCGTAGAGTACAAAAAATAATTATAATAATACTGTGTTGTCCATTGTTGGTTTAATTAATGTCGAGTATGCTGAAACGGTTCGGTTTAAAATAATACACAAAACATACTACAGTTATTGAGAAACGAGTATATCGAACTTCATTTGAACGCAAGAGAAAAGTGCCTACGCAAAGAAAAGCACGAGCTACGAGTATATCATTAAATAAATTAAACAAATTAGTTTTTGTAAGTGCTTTTCACTATAGTCTGAATTATATGGGTCAGGGCAATGGATGGATGAATGAATGAGGTGTGAATCATTGTTGATACGAGTAACGAGTACCACCATGGGTTGAAATCGATAAGAAAAGATATTCTTGAGAAATGTAGACAACACTCGTACGAGTAGATATAGGAATTTCATTATAAACAAAGATGAAATTTCAAACGGAAGTACAGACATGTGGACATATGTATGTTATTATGTACATAAATAATGAGAATTGATTAAGCTGCTTCTTTCTTTAGAAGTTGATAATGAGAAATGTCTAATTTTTAAAAACGTTTAAATTTTTGCACTTAACTATAGCTATGTTTATGTATATATGTTATGTATTTTTTAAAGTTAACATACATAAGTGATACGACATCTTAATATCAGTTCAGATTTACGAGTAAAGCTTAACCTACGAATAATGTCTACAAAAATGAGCCTACTTCAAGTACTTGTAAGAAATAATATAAGAAACTAGTGGTTACCCGGTGCGCTTCGCTACACCCATTGAAAACAGTGTTTATGTCATAAATGTAATGAAATTTTTTCGAGTGACTTTTTGTGAATATGTAAATGTAATGACTCTGGTGGAGAATTAAATGCCGACAACTCTATGTGGATTTCAGAAAACAGTCCAAACAATAATATCCTAAAAACTCAAAAACTTACTGTCTGATTGAGCTGAAACTTAGACAATACATTTGATTTACAAATATTTCTCACTTCATAACAAATATATTGTGTAAATTTCAGCTCAATCGGATGGTTTTGAAATTTTGTTGTTCCAGCGCCATCTATCGGAAAACTTGAGAACTGTTGATGTACGAACATTTCTCAAACCATTAAAAATATATTGTGTAAGTTTCAGCTTAATCGTACGGTGAGTTTAAAAATTTTTGAGTTCCAGCGCCATCTTTAGCTTGACCCCGATTTATTGATTTGTTCCGTAGATAAGACGAAGGAGTACATAGATTTGCTCAATATAAAAAGATGTATACAACCCGACCTGTGTATAAAACATAGTATCCTTGGGTAGCTGGTGACAATAAATAACAGATACGCAATATCACTGATAAAGACGGTTCTTATTGAAACTTAAAAAACTAAACGTTCAAATTGTGTGTCCTGTTTGTCGTATCCTTCATATGCTCACGCTATGTGTTACATTTTTAGTAATATAAAAAAGGACACCTAGCAATCAACTAAAATGCAGGTTGAAGTACATTCGTCTTGGCAGTTATATAAACATAAATTTCAAAAAAACACTTCAAATCAGTAGCGAAATTACCTCCAACTAATTATTTATCCAGATTGTTTTCCTTATTTATATCTTTAGATAGAAAAATGTTTTAACTACATTATTTTTAGAACATTTTTAAGTTTGTGATGCTGGTGAGATATTGTGGGTGGCTTCTGTATTCGATTTTATGGTTTTCTGTACATATTGTGTTGCTTAAATCTGATTTGGTGTTGGATATTGAATCTGAAATTTGGGCCGTTTTTAGCTGAATTAGCTGCATGGTCAGCGAGTTCACTTTCCTGGATACTAGCGTGCCCAGGGAACCACATTAACTTTAATTTGTTTTAGGATTTAACATATCCTGAAACTCCGGACGAAAGTTAGGGGACTTTTTATACCAAAAGTTAGAAGCAAACCACCTGATCAAGGAAAATCATTCAGTCTATCATCCTTTTTTAAAAAAAACGATGGAAAAGGTGGTGGAATTCTATCTGAGAACAGACACCCTGAAGAGCGCACCATTGCAATCACTACAGTTTGTATACCAAAAAGAAAAATCAACTGTGACTGCAATACACAAAATCACAGAAGATACAGAAAAGGACATTCGAACGAAAAGATATAGGTCTATGCACATTTATGGACATAGAGGGAGTAAAAAACCCTTGCGAGATCCTCCACGGCGAATCTACTCTGGGTACCTGGCCACAACGACATACAGGAGAACGAGACAGCAGATGAACTAGCATGGGCAGGGGCAGAAGACGTGGAAAGCATCACGGTTACCACGATAGGCACGGCGATGCAAGCAGTGAAAACCGCTTACAGCGTGTCTTTTGCAAAACACCATTCGTTTATGTGGAGTCAAATCCAAACTTGCAAGACTACCAAAGCGATGATAGAAAATCCGAACCCACAACGAGCAAGAAAAGTACTAAATATGGGTAGAGCACAAATAAAACTGATGATTGGCCTATATACGGGACACATCCACTTGAATATACATGCCTGGACAGACTGGGACTTTGCGATTGTCCTGCTTTATGCTTAATAAGTTAAAAATGCCTGGGAAGCTTAGATCTATCGATTTCTCGAAAACACTGGAGTTCACACGACATACAGAACGTTTTTCTTAAATCCACACTCGAAAACACAGTTCCTGAGGGGAACACAACGGTCACGACTCGTGGCTTACGTGAAGAGGAGAGAAATCTCCTCACCCTCACCAACCATACGCTCCAACATGTGATTTGAACATTTAAACTTTGTGTCAGTTCATTTAATTTTATTTTTGATTGATTCATTTTCAAAAATCGTTAATAACAGACTGTACCAATATTTAGTCAATCCAACAAATTTGTCAGTCACGTGTTGAAAAATATTCGAAGTGAAAAAAAAAAAAAAAAACATCACTTAACAGTGATAAACGAACTGAAATGATAAATCACTTCAATCAGAAGTCGCAAAGAGTGATTTGCATTAAAATTAATTTAAAAATGTGACCACTTTGTAACAGGTGCTGCCCCGCCATATCAGTAGTCAGTACTTCCATAAGCATGATTTTGAATTTAAGTCCACTCATAGATGTAAAAGAAAGAAATAATTTCAGCTCTATTATCTGTTCAAGATGTTTACCATTATGCCTTAGAAACGTGTATTTCCTCTGTGGGTGGAAGGAACAACCCTGCTATTGTACTCGTACGCTCGGCACGCATTTGCACCTACTACGTGTCGGAACTCATGTCAACCGTAAATGCCCCAGTGTTCAATTTGTCTATTTGTACATATGTACATACTTTTTTTCATTTATTTGTACATCTAAGGTCGATTCGTTTGATGAATTTTGTTTTGGTATATGTTTTCATTTTTAAGAGTCACCAAAAGTAAGAGTAAATTGTTCTCTTTAGTTTCGAAATATATAGGAAAGCTTTTCAGTCAACCTCTTTACAATTTACAGTAAAGTAACTTATACACCAATTTGTTTCCATATTTATGCACATAAATGTGTATCAGGAGTGTCTTTCATCTAGTCCATTTATTTTCGACGAAATCAAATTAGGTATAATAGTTTATCCAAAGAACATAAATTTACAGTGAAGTCGAAGAAATTTGCCCAATAATCTTTTTTAAGAAATCTTATTTATCGCTTTTTTTGTAAATTTATTTGAGTCACAAATTCAGCGTTCTTCTGCTTAATTTCGAATAGCTTTGGGGATAAAATAAAGAAATATTAGGTTAAAAGGATTATTTTAATGCAAAGTATAACACCAACTTTATACTTTATAATACTTTGTTATGTACTTTATTAGTTGAGCCAATTGCTCCGTGCACTTGGAAAGTTAATGATTGAATACAATAGCCATGATTCTTGCACGCGTACATAACAGTGCACAAAAAACGCTTATCGCCGCTTAACGAATTTATCACCAAAAATTGGCAGCACAAACATATTTATGACAGATAATGACACTTGAGCTGTCAGTTGTTGACAAAATTGAAAAAAAAAAACTTTTTTGTGGAATAAAATTAGAAAGATGGAAAACTCAAGAAATGACATTCAAATACAGTGCACTCTCGATTTTTGCAACTAATGAAAACAGACGTTTTTGCAAAAATCGAAAAGTTGTACAAATCGAACAGAAAATCAAAACACTTTAAAAAGGCTATTCAAAATAATCAAAATATCAAAATAATTAAATTGCGTTTACATTTAAGAATTTTAGTTATTTCAAAAAGAAAAATTATGCATTCAAACATATTTTCAGAGAAAGTAAATGCATTTATAAGATACTTAAATACAGGGCTGCCACGTTTTGCAGATTCTCGCAGATCCATTGAGGATGTTATCGCTGACGAAGTTCTCGTCTGGAATCGGGTTAAGCATTGTTGTGATGTCAGACCTTTGTGACAAAATTCTATCCCCAGTTAGAAGCAAAGGAACACAGTGTGCTTCCTTCCAATGATCAGGAGTTCTGATTACTTTTAGCAATTGTATTTGCTTTTAACTTCGTCCAAGCGTTTGCCTGCAAATAGATGGCATGTTTTAAATTTAAGGCTCTCAGTACTTCTTTATAATTGCAAGAAGAAACAAGGTGGCTTAGCGAACTTTTTTTTTTAGCAGAGTTTACCGATCATTCGGCTGCGTATTTTATGGCGATGGAACCTTTTTGAGCGCCGCTACATGGTCTTCGGATTTATTGCTTAGACTGCTCAAATTACCATTTCAAAGGGAGCACGATTCTATGAAGGAAAGACAAATTTTGTTTTCCATTGGTTTTGTTTCACTCGTGGATTCATCGTTTTTAAAACAAAAAATTCTAGAGGCGTTGTTATTATTACACTGCGTCAATATGATTTATGAAGTTTGCTGCAACCTGCAACATTGCATAAACTTACACACATACATTTTGTAGGTATTTTTTGAAAACTAAGTCTCAATGTTGCGAAAATCGAGAATTTTTTTTTTTGGATTTGTTTCGAAAATCGAAAAAAGGAAATCCATTTACGTAGGTTGCAAATATCGAGGTTTGCAAAAATCGAGAGTACACTTTATGTATGTTACATTCAGTTCCCTTAAAAAATATATTTATTATCTTAAATGATCAATTTATTGCTTATTGACTTAACCAATCGACGACAAAAATAAATAAGGGATGAAAGAATTATTTTCGATTGTTCTTTGTTTACGTTTGGGTTTCTCTGGTTGTCAAAAGAATGATTTTTTTCATAGGAATTTATCGCAAGAGTAGAAATTTTCATTTGGTATCACTGTTTTTATATCCGCTCAGCTAATCGGGGATACTATCGCCGCTTAGTTTATTTTTGTTGTATTTTACAAGTAAATTTGAAAAAAAAAACAAGCATTTGATTTAAAATGAAAGGTGAATTCTGGGGTGTGGTGAGTATGGGGAATGGCTTACAATTGTGTGGGACAATGGATATATTGCATTTTGGGGCAGATTTGAATATTTGTCGCGAACTCATATTTAAATCTTTGGCAAGGGGTGTTATGGAGGAACCTACTCTAGCTTCTCGGAACGATTTGTGTATTCGTATTATATTTTTTGCAGGAATGAAAGGAACACACAAGTTTTTTGCCGTCTCTGAACTGCGAGTTAAGAAGCCCCTCATGACAAATGATACTCTTGAAGGGTTTTTAGACATTCGGAAGAGGTGGCACTGTGGAAAAACTTTTTGGTTTAACCCGGACAGCCTGCGTAGTAGTCCAACACACTAACCACTACGCCACAGCGCCCAAAGTCTGCTTTGGAGATAAAACTGAAAAATCTAACTACATACAGTAGCGAGCATAGAAAGTGCAACACCCATTTTTTCAGAATAATCCTTAAAAAATTAATAATTTTGAAAAAATGCCAAATTACGAGCAATTGACGGAGGACCAAAACATTCAAATAATTGCACGTTTTGAAGTGGCAGAGTTGACAATTACCAAAATAATTAAAGAGGTTGGTTGCAGCAAGACGTCTGTTAGGAGCTGTATAGATAAGAGCAGAGTTTGTGGAGTCAAATAAAATTGCATAAGTGTGCATACAGTACATCGAAGACTTAGAGAATTTGGCTTAATGGGTCGTCCACCCGAAAAAAACCTATGTCTAGACTTAAAAGGAAGAAATCTCGGCCAATTTGGGCAAAAAGTGGACAGAAATTGATTGTACACAAGTCATATGCTCCGATGAGAGCAAATTCAACATTTGTGGATCCGATGGAATTCAGTACGAGCGCCGAAGAGCTGGAGAGCCCTTAAACAAAAATTGCCTTAAGAGAACAGTGAAAAACTCAGCGTTCCGAATGATATGGGAATGTTTTTCCTACTATGGAGTTGGAGATTTATACTTCGTTAAAGGAACTGTAAGCTCAGAAGTTTACAAAAATATTTTAGTCAATCACTTTTATCGTCAATTAAAAAGCATTTTTTAGAGGCCATCGATGTGATTTTTTAACTCGGCTTTACTTCACTTCTTCTTCACAGATTAAATAATTTATGATTGATAAGGGAATTTCCACACTCAACTAGCCAGGTTATTCACCGGACCTCAGCCCCATCGAAAATCTTTGGCACATTATGGCATTGAAAATAAATAGCAAAATGCCTACCGCAATGAAAATGCCCAATGAAGTAATTGAAGAATTTTGGGATAAGGAAATATCCATGGGACATCTTCAAATTTAGTGAATTCAATGCCTAAGTGAAATAAGGAGGCCATATAAAATAAAAGAGGCGCTGCAAAGTATTAATATTCCACTAAATTTTGTAAATGTTAATGCTCTTGCCCCCGAATTCCAAAATGTACAAGTTGGATGACCATAAACAATAAATAAACATTTAAAAGGTTTGTCACCTACTGCAAGAAAATATGTGGTTTTTTCAACACTTTCTTGGAAATGCTAATTTGCTCGGATTCTGTACCTGTAACAAATAGTTCTATATGTTGTTTTATTGCAATTTGGTAAATAATTCATGGAAGACACTTTTTATTTTATTGATTTTTTTCATTGACAAAGAAGGAAGAAATGAATAGAAATGTGGGTTTTATTTCGTGTTGAACTTTCTTTGCTCGGTACTGTAGTTGAACGGCGTGTTTCCTTTTTTCCGAGTTGTATTTCTATAGGATGACATTTTTTTCAAAAAATAAAGATTTGTATTTATCTCTACCTAAAATGCCTTCAAGGAAATATTAATTTCACCCTCTATTCTTTTTTTATTTCAGATTGTTGCCCGAAGACATGATCTCAAACTTATTGTTACTTCGGCTACTATGGATTCCACCAAGTTTGCCACATTCTTTGGTAATGTGCCCACGTTTACTATACCCGGTCGTACATTCCCAGTCGATACGCTTTTCAGCAAAAATACCTGCGAAGATTATGTGGAATCAGCAGTGAAACAAGCTCTACAAATCCATTTGACACCAACCGAAGGTGATATGTTAATATTCATGCCGGGCCAAGAGGACATCGAAGTTACATGTGAGGTGCTAGCGGAACGGCTTGTTGAAATTGATAATGCACCTGAACTTTCCATCCTACCGATTTACTCACAACTGCCATCAGATTTGCAAGCGAAAATTTTCCAAAAATCACCAGAGGGCCTGCGAAAATGTGTGGTAGCGACAAATATTGCCGAAACCTCGCTTACTGTCGACGGTATCATTTTTGTCATCGACTCTGGTTATTGTAAATTAAAAGTATATAATCCACGCATTGGTATGGACGCTTTGCAAATTTATCCAATATCACAAGCAAACGCAAATCAGAGATCCGGTCGTGCTGGACGAACTGGACCAGGACAAGCATTTCGCTTATACACCCAGAGGCAATACAAAGAGGAACTACTCCCTCTAACAGTTCCTGAAATTCAACGAACTAACTTAGCCAATACTGTGCTATTGCTCAAGTCGCTAGGAGTTGTCGATTTACTTCAATTCCATTTCATGGATCCACCTCCGCAGGATAATATTCTGAATTCCCTCTACCAATTGTGGATTCTGGGTGCATTGGACCATACGGGTGCTCTAACGCCTCTTGGTCGACAGATGGCAGAGTTTCCCTTGGATCCTCCACAATGTCAAATGCTGATCGTATCATGCCAAATGGAGTGCAGTGCTGAGGTGCTGATAATAGGTAGGTTGATTCACAGACGACATCATTCTTAGTATATTTCCTATAATAAAGCGTCAATGTAGATCGCTAGATACGAGCTACTCGCAACCATGTGATATGATCAACGTCATTTGTTTCTCTAGCGGCCGCATTTGTATTGTGGTTTCGATTAAACGAGAGCACGTGTTTTTATTTAACTTTTCAAATAGTAGTTGGTGATCAAATTATTTTTGGAATTTGCAAAAAAAAACAACAGAAACAGCTTTATAAGATTATACAATAAAAAAAAAAAAGAATTCATTACATATGTATATTGTTGTGGTTTGAGAATTCTGTGACATATATTTTTATTTTTGGTCCAATGCGAAATGATTCAGTTGCAAACGAGTATACATGCATATGTATATGGATGTCCATGTTGTTGTATTAAGTGATTGTCTTGATTGATGTGTTGTTCTTTATATTATTTTATTTTAATACGAATATTTATACTGTGTGACTGGCTGACTTTTCAAATAACTCAAATAATAACATTACAGAATTCATATCGCGTAAAAGTACTCATATACTCAAGTATTATCTACACTGGGTTCAAAGACAAACGCGGTAGAAACATAATGCTGCACCTTCAAGGAGACTTGCCATGGAAGTCCAAAACTGAAGTTCGAAAATGATTTTTAATCTTGATATACAATTGATCATTTTTAGGCATTATATCTATGCATAATGTGTGTACGAGTCAGTCAAAACACTCATAATATTTGTACGGTTAGAAACAGCATCGAACGGACTATGTCCATATACAGTGAACGTCCAGTTTAGGGAATACCCGATTTAACGAATCTCCAATATAATGATTCGGTTTTTTTTCCACTGATGGCTCTAGGTATATTACGAATGATCCAAAAAAAATTTCGATCCAACATCATTAAAAAAAAAGTGCGGTCATGTGCGGCAGTTTTACTCATAAATGATTTCTGCACTTAGTACTTCATATTATACAATAGGTTTCGCTGAGGAGAAGCGTGGAGAAATATAACAAAACCCTTTTTAAAGCTTAAAAATAAATATTAAAGCAAGGGTTAGTTACATCTTAGTTCTAGACCCCATAGATAGAAATTGGCTAGAGAATTATTACAAAACTATACTGTTACATAAGGTACATACCTGGCTAAGTAATCCATCACAAAAACGATCAATAAAATGTTTATAAAAAAAAGTGCGTGAGACTCTCGCGCGTTAGAAGTGAAACTTGTTTTAAATCCAATAAGCCATTGTTGAGTTAGGGCTGTGTACTGACAGAAAATTTGATTTTCTGCCACTTCGATCTCGAATTTTCAGCTCCTATAAGTAATGGAGTAGTCTGAGTACACCCATAAACTCCGCCAAGAAATGCAGATCATAATAGTGAAAACCGCATCTAAATTCATCTAGTGGTTCTCGAGCTTAGCCACATTTTGGGGGCTTCCTTTTATACTATGTATAGATATTACTGCCTGTTGAAGTTGGAGAAGGGGGAGCGTTTCATTTTTCGTCTGATTCAGGCAAATTTACCCTATCGCGGCTTAAGAAGTTGCACTTCAAAAAATCACTGAACTTTCAAAACTATGAAATTTGAGCTCATCGAACAATCACGCTTCCACGGTGAGTTAACGGTAACTTCCGATTGGTCGCTATGTTGCACTAGCGCGCTGCACTCTTCGTATTTAAATGCAGTAATTACTTATCTATTTTAAGGAATAATAATAGGGGGTAGGCCGCCAATTTTTAAAAATCCATTAATGGCCAGGTTTTGGGGCTCATTACCACGCTGTGGGTTGGTGCGATGATAGGAAGGGGGGTTGGTTGGTGTATTTGTGGCGAGAAAAAAGGAAATGTTCCCATTATAAAGCTCCAATTAGGCTCGAATTCGGACAGAGTTAAGGTTATTTAAGGTAGGCCTATTTTTAGTAATATTTTTATTATTATTAATAGAATTTGTATTTAACTTTTCGGTCCAGCGCATCATCTTCTTTTTTCCAACAGCAAGAACATGTTTCGGGGACTTTTGGAAAAGCCAGCCATATTTCGATGGAAGGTCGATTCTAAAGCAGCCAGTAGTTTTCTAGCCAGGACTCATCGAAAGTTCGTGGAGCGGTAATGATTAAGTAGGAAGTAGATGTGGGTGGTGTATGGTGTTGAGTGATTAAGGCCTTTAAGTTTATCAATTCGGTTGTTCCATTATGAAACAGTCTAAGTTGTGCCGAATTTACATATAATCTTGCCGACGGGAGCAGGTGGTCTGGTTGCATCGAGTTGAGAAGATGTAGGGGAAGGAGCAGGTTCAGTAGAGTTAATTTGGTGAACGGTGAAGGAGGCATAAAGTGAATGATCGTGGAATATTAACTCCATTTTACTGGAGGCGAACTTGGCGAGTTTGGTTGACACTGACTCGCCAATAAGGCAGTATAATTTAGATTGAATCGTGTTCATGCGTTCTATGTGATCAGCCGTTTTGGTAGCGAGAGAAATGATTGAGTCAACTTGAGTTGATAGCAACTCGTTGATGAGTGTCTTATCTTCTTCTAACACTTGGCTCAAATATAGTTTTAACACATCGAATTGAGCGTTTATGATGATTGGTGAGCACGTTATTTTTGACAATTCGGAGCTCATAAAGGTTTTGGTGAGTGTGTCTTTGATTTTTTTTTTTTTGTAGTGGATTCACTGAGCAAGTGAGAAAAGTTTCCCGAGGTTTTTGAACTTCGATTTGCATACGCGGCCGACCGAATTGCTGAGATCGTCCATGCATTTGGTAAATTCATCAAGTTGAGCCAAAATTTGTTTAGATGCGGACTTAATGATGTCTGTAAACTCTGAACTGGACGAGTCATTGTGGGACTGTATCGTGAGAAAGATGTGCAACATTGTAATATTTTTGCACTCGTTGCAGAAAAATAAGAAGTTGGACAATTCTTTAATATAGATAGCTGATCTTTTACTTATTCCAGTACAAAGCGTGTGAAATGATTTTATTCTAATTACCTACACCCCGTGCCAAAAAAAAACGCCACACCCATGCATATTTTCTAAAAAGTACTTTATTTTACTGAAATTTTATTATTTCTATAAAATTTGAATGAGGGATTGTCCTTCCTAATATCGTCTACAAATTTGTGTCCAAATTTCCCACAAATTATAAAAAAGAGCGAAAGTAGGTAGGCTCTAGCAAAAAACGGGTAGAAAATAGAAATATTTATCGTTCTACTCAGCAATAAAGAAAAATAAACAAAAATATTTGACGGTAGTTTCTTCCACTTTTTTTTATTAAACTAATTAAAGGAAGATTAAATTGAGCTTAATTAGTCATTTTTACAAGAAAAACGATTTTAGTTTTTCCCTAATATTTCCTAGCACCACCCTTAGCCCTTATGACCGCTTGAACCCTTCGTGGCATCGAGTCATAAAGTTTTTCGATTTCTTGTGCTGTTATGTCTTCAGTCCATACCACTTTTATTACTGCTTCGAGCTCTGCAATAGTTTTAGGGGCCTTGTTGCGTACCTTGCGGCCCATAATTGACCACAAGTTTTCTATTATATTCAGGTCAGTGCTATTTCCGGGCCACTTTAGGGATTCCAGTTCAATATCTTCTAAAAATTCTAAAAATAAAAATTAGACGAGGTTAGGAGCGCAGATTTTAAGTCATAATTTGGTTTTACTTACCGAACGAGCACGATGACAGGGAGCGGAATGGTCCTGAAAGATGGGACTTGGGACTTAGCAGCATAACTCCTCTATTGTAGGAACAACACCATCAGCAATGATTTCTTTATATTTTTCTGCCTTCACAGAACCATCCAACAGCAGAATACGTCCAAGACCCCAATTTGTCATGCATCCTCATACCATGACATATGGTGAATGCATTCGTAAGCATTCGTCCGAATATCGTTCATTGGCTCTCCTTCTGCTTTCCATCAGGTCCGACAAGGTTGAACTTGGATTCGTCAGAAAATATGACTCTTCTCCAATCGTCAGCGGTCCATTCTCGGTACTCTTCAGCCCACGCCAACCTTTTTTTCTTCATCTTTGCTGAGAGAAGTGGCTTCTTCGCAGGTCGACGGGCTTGAAGATCCACTTCATTTAGCCGGCGCTGAACACTTCGCGTGCTGATATCAGTAGCACATGTCTCGTTCAGCTCCTTTCTCAATTCCTTGGCTGTTGCAAAGCGATTCTTGAGTGGCATGCGCTCCAAAATCCTACCTTGCCGTGCTGTCGTCTTTTTCGGTCTTTCGCTTCCAGGTTGCCTCCCCGTTTTGCCCGTCGAGATCAATTTTTTTAAAAGCCGCCTCACAGTGCTTTCGTGGCAACCCACAACTTGTGCGATTCGCCTGTTCGATAAATTTTCGCCGTGAAGAGCAAGAATACAACCTCTATCTGCTTCGTGTAAAACTATCGCGGAATTCTTTAGTTTTCACAAAACACTTTGACAAATTCTAGAACACTAATGCATAGCCGCCTTGAGTGCTCTATCTTTTATACATGACAAAGACTAAGCAGTTCAACGAAACTGTGCAATTATACCTATGTATGTGTTAAAAAAATGAGAGAAATGCATCCGGAAGTCATAAAAGCATAAAATTTTCTAAGTGCGGCGTTTTTTTGGCACGGGGTGTACATTTAAACTTAAATACGAAAAATTATAATACGTCTGTCGCAGTTTGTTGCTGGTATTATTAGTTCGATCGATTTAACGAAAGGCTGTGCATCATATAATTCTTTATATTGGACGTCCACTGTATTAACTTTTTTTTTTGCGTTGCTGTTTTTATCGGTGATTCGATTTATTTGAAACCAGAGTTGCCAGCAGGTTAGGTTAGGTATCTCTCAATCTTTTTAATTACTTTGGACACATTTAATGGGGCATGTTTTCCCCATAACGCCTAGTCGGTAACTGCCTTAAAAACTACCACCTGCAAGTATCCGTATACCCTACCCATATAGAGACGGAAGGTTTATGAAAGAAAAACTAAATTCAACTTGTGTATTCCTTATGATTTTCATTTTAGTTTCGATGTTATCAGTTCCATCGATATTCTACCGCCCCAAAGGACGTGAAGAGGAGGCTGACGGTGTGAGAGAAAAATTCCAAGTTCCCGAATCCGACCATTTAACATATCTAAATGTTTACCTTCAATGGAAGCAAAATAAGTAAATATTTTCAAATTAAGTGTTTTCAACATTCAATTTTCATTAAAATTATATTTTTTCCACAGTTACAATGCAAACTGGTGCAATGAACATTTTATTCACGTCAAAGCGATGCGAAAAGTTCGAGAAGTTCGACAGCAACTGAAAGACATTCTAATTCAACAGAAGCTAAACGTTAAATCGTGTGGCTCTGACTGGGATATTGTAAGGAAGTGTATTTGCTCAGGTAAGTCTTTCTGTCCATATGAATATTTAAATAGCATACTGACTTAAAAATGCCCTTTTCATTCAGCTTATTTTTATCAAGCGGCTCGACTGAAAGGTATTGGCGAATATGTTAACCTTCGTACTGGTATGCCATGTCACCTTCATCCAACATCAGCACTGTATGGACTTGGTACGACTCCCGATTATGTTGTTTACCATGAACTCGTTATGACAGCCAAAGAATACATGCAATGCGCAACCGCTGTCGATGGTTATTGGTTAGCTGAACTGGGTCCTATGTTCTTTTCCGTAAAGGAGACTGGTCGAAGTGGACGTGAAAAAAAGAAACAAGCTGCCGAACATCTTAAAGAAATGGAAACACAAATGCTTATGGCACAAGAACAAATGGAAGAGCAAAAAATACAAGCTGCGCAGCGAGAAGAAGCCCTGATACCGAAGCAAGAGATCGTTACTCCTGGACAAACACCGCGTCGTACACCATCACGTATCGGCCTATAAAAGTTCATGTTGCCGTGCATTATGTATGTAATTAGTATAAATCGATTTATATAACACATATTATTGTTGATAAGGAAATAAAATCGTTTATTTTTTTTAAAAAAATAGAACGTCTTAGTGGATTCAACTAAGAGAAATGTGTTTTTTTTTTCTTATGGCTATAACAAATTCAGTTGCAGAAAACCTTTTTTCACTTGTGTATGTAATTCAGAACTATAGTAATTAGGTTACTCTTATTTGTATCAAATCAAAAGCCAAGATGAAAATAGTGAAGATCTTCAAGCGAATTTTAAAGCAGACATAAATTGCCATAACGTTATTTATAATCAGGGAACGGTTTTTCCTTTATATGCCTTTTTTAGCTTTTTTTTAATCCACTGCCTTTTTGCGCCTTTTGGTGCTATATAACTTCGTAACTTAACGATTTGTCCTTGCTACGAAAGAAAGTTAAGTGTCCGCACGTATAAGTGCAAGTTTTTTCTCGTGTGAACACGTTTGTTCATAATTCCACCCGTGGTTTACACTAGCGCGCATAACACACATGTATCCATATACCTACACCAACACGACCCTAAATACATTCGTATCAATATCAACATACATGCGTTTCTTCCTGTGTATTTTTATCTGACAAAAATATCTGTGAAGTACGTTCTCCTTTTGATCTAGCTTCATATTCCGTGACATACTAGTCATACTTAGTAGGTCTGTTCCCGTACCTGTCCAAAACAGCGCAAAGCTACGCAAAACTACGAAAATCAGTGAAATCCTGTTCCCGTACGAAGATTTTTCGTAGTTTTCGACAGAAGAGAGCGCTAACAAGAGAGTATGAAATTTCCCAATGCTGCCGATATCAGCCCAAGAAATTTCTTTGGGCAGCTTTATGAAACTGAAATCTGTAAAACGTCATACATTTTTAGTTTTTTGATGTTAATGCGTTCCTGTACTTTTGTACACTTTTCCCTCTATCTGACAGATTTTTACCCCCACTCCTTGACATTTGAGAATCTATAAATTTTAGTGCAGTAAGTACGGGAACAGACCTAGTGCTAATCTGTTGAATATAAGGTAAAATGGGACAACTGTGAAATAGTAAATAACTTCAAAAGAGGTGGAAAATCATCTCCAATTTTTTAACTATTAAATATTAGGTCCGTTTGCGTACCCTCCCAAAACAACGAAAACCCGTCCGCGACGCAAAAATTTCCTAGTTTTTCGTAGAAGAGTGCTCAAAGAAATTTCTTGGACTAAAATTCGTAGCGTGGGGAAATTTCTTACTCTCTCGTGAGCACTCTCTTCTACGAACAAAAACGAAATTTTTGCGTACGCGGACGGGTTTTCGATGTTTTTCGTAATTTTTCGTGGATTTTCGTTGTTTTGGGAGGGTACGCGAACGGACCTACATGCTTCTTTTTTTTGGTGCTTAATGCGTTCGATTACTTTTTCGTGATTTTTCTGTCGTTGAGAGAATTTTACCCCCACTCTTCGAGATTTGACAGAAAACCCATATTTGGTGACGGTGATGGTACGTGAACGGACCTAATAGGTCTGTTTGGTAACATGCTAGTTTTCGAAAGTCCTACGTAAACTACATAGAATCTGACAGTGTCATGGCTCTCAATTTTTTTTACTCTCTTTTGGATCCCTCTTTGCGATGAATTATCTGCAAGACCAATTCCTCGGGGTGGGCCGAGCCAACTCTGTCAAAACAGCCATCTGATAGTTTGTGAAATGTCATAATCTTCATTGTTAGTGGAAAACAAAAACAATTTGATAGGTTTGACCAAGTGTTGTTTGAAAAGCGTTTGCTTACTTTTGTGCAAGTTTTCTGTCTTCGAGAGGAGTTCTCTCTCTTTGAGAGGATTCTACTATTTGACAGATCTCAATTCCGTGTGCCAAAAAAGATACCAAACACACCTAATAACAGGTGATTAGACAAAATAGAAATAATTAAGGGTGAACTCGTAAACGTCAATTGCATGACGACGATCACGACTAAGAATTAGAAAACGTTTTGATATGTCCGTCAATAATTTGAAAACATATTGCCACTGCAGCTGATGGCAAAACATCGTGCAACAAATAAGATTTAATTTTAATGCACTTACGTCACAGCACTGCAAATTACCATCGTAACTATTACGTGATCGTCGTTTGACGTTTACGAATTTACCCTAAAGCTGACAGGTGGAACAGCTTGGCGATTGGTGAAGACTGACTGGCGACTGCTAATCGGTTTGTTGCAGCCAAAAAAAGCATGACAAACTCTTTGCAGATTGCAGACGTGACGCCATCAAGTAGGAGTAGTGCGATGCGTATAGGAGTAACTGCGCCTACATCTATAAACCCACTTTGCGTCCATTTGCAAACACCCCAATCCACATGTGGAAATGAAAAAGCGATGGTTTTAAATTTTTTTTTATTAAATACTTAACTATAAATATTTTTTCCTATAAAATAATTATCTGCAGAGTATTATAAACATCCACAACTTTTAGCCACACTATTTGGATATTTGCTCAGATTAACACTGTCTTCGTTTAGGTAATGCAAAATCGAAATCGAGCCCAACAGCGTTGGAACACAGCACGGTTTTGGTAAATTCGGTTGCTTCAGATGCATAAGTGTCTGTACGATGGCATGATTTGTTGCATTCATTTTTGCACCCAACGGAAAATTACATTCACCTCCACAAAAATATGCTTCGAATTTCTTCGGTGCAATAACCCAGTCCTGCATTTGCAAATCTTTAAAATCGATTGAGAAATTCATTCGTTCACACGTCTTGGGGACCTTGTAGCTTTCTCCTCCATCTGTTTGCTGCGGAAGATGTTCAGGTGAATATCTTTTTGTTTTTCCCATCTCTCTCTTGAAACGAAGATGCTGAATTTTATTCAGCAGTTCAGGACCATTGAAGTAACCAATTATGAATGGTTGAAATTCTTCCGTTCCACTTTCGTTGATCAAACCAATATCTGCAGGGGTCACCAATTGATCATTTTTAGGAATCGCTTCATTGCTACTGCCTGTTAGACTGGTTGTAATAACTAGATCATTTCCAGTTGGGGTATAACCTCTAAAGAGCCATTTAGATATGATATTCGTGACGTTCGCCTCAAGCCATCCGTTATATTGTGTAGTTGTGGTAAAGCTGCTCAGTAATACCAAGTCTATTCTCTGCAGTTTGCGATTCATTACTCTATGAAATACAGAGACTGTTACGTTTTGATCACATTCAAAGTGTCGTCTCCGGAGTTTGGAATTCTGAAAGACCCTCAGCTCTGCACGAATGAGTTGTAAGTCCTGTGGCACATGATTAGTATTAAAGGTAATTTTCATAAATAAACCTTGCTGTGTACTATTAAATTTGCGTCCTGTGGAAAATAATAATTGTTTTCTTATAAAAAATCACTAAAAGACTTGGTTAAAAGACTTACTTTTACTTGAGAATGTGATTATATTGTTACATCTATCGACTTCGGTGCGGTCTTCCTTGGTGATGAGAGTGCTTCTTCTAACCCGATTGTGGTTAGCAGACAAATGTGGTTCTTCCTCTTCTTGCAGCGAATTATAAAGTTCCAGGAGAAATTTAGATGCCGCTTTCCTTTAAAAAAAAATGTTCTTATGTTTTGTATGTTTTTTTTATTGTTTATTTATGTACCTGAGTGATAAAGGTTTTTTGATGCGTTTTGGTCGTTCATTAAGGCCCAACAAATCTGCCAATTCCAATTGAAACTCACTTTCAGAATTTTCCATAGATTTAAAAACTACAGACTGTTCCATGTTCTCGTCCATTAAATAAGGTACTGGAGGCGAAAAACTGCTAAGCACAATTGTAGCTTTACACAGGCAAATTGTTAAAATAACAATTTTGAAAATCATTTTGAAGATGTTTACGTTAATTGTGTCGGATTGAAAGTGATTTGGGGAGTTTATTTGAAAGCATATTTATAGATAGAGCTAGGCTTGGTTCTACCTATGACTGCTGAAGCCAAATATATTTATTTATAGTATACATATAGCCTAATCATTTATAAATCTCAGGTAATAAGAACTATGGTGTCCAATTTCACAGGTAGAAAAGTGGTTATATTAAGGGTTCCGATCATTTACAGTTGAATGTACCTACTTCTAATAATTGTTTTATTGTTTTTTGTTAATTCGTGCGACTATCTTTACTACTTTATGGTTTGGTTAAAGGATAATAAGAAATATGCAGACTTCTGTGGTCTAGAAATATAATTCTACGAATTTTTAACTAAATACAAACAAAAAAAACACTGATAACTATTTGTTCACTATTTTTTATGGGATCTAGAAAAAAAATATCCTCTCTGAGCGGTGGTTTATTATTATTATTATTATTTTTATTGAAATGCACCGCGACCTTAAGATCTATTGTGCCCCAACATAGGGTCATGTCCCCAGTAGTCATGTCCCCAGTAGTTGAACAATTTGTGCTGTATTGTAGATTAATTGATTTCTGTAAGCGATACGTTGGACGTAGGGATGTAATATAAATTGAATACACAGCAGGATCTCAAAAATATTTTACTGCTATTTAAATTAATATAGTAACTGAAACCAATTATTTAAAAAAACATAAAAACTTATAAAAGGTCGTTTTTCCCAGGAGTCGAACACTAGTCTCCACTATCCGAACATCAAGTTTCCTTATGTCGAAGGCATGCATACAATTTATGACCGATCGGTTTTATCTATGACCAGTTTTAATACTTCACAGAAGTTTGTCTTTGTTACATTTTTACCACAGTTTTCAGGCAACTTGTTCCATTCCCTTACTGCTGCCTTGTAATCGCTTTTAATGCCTTTGATTGCCCCCACATCTGCAGGCTGCATGATGTGGGTTGTGTTTGGAGGAAGTGAAGTCACTAGGTTTGTTTGATGTCAGCCCTAGGACGCACTAGGGTGCATTGAAAATGCACTGATGTCCGCTAGTGCTACACTGAAAACGCACTGAATATGCTGCCCTGCGTTCGTTGTTGACACTGGTTCTTCACTGGATTTACCCCGAGTATTTCGTCAGTGCAAGAAAAAAGGGCTGTCAAAACTTTAAATCAGCTGATTTGTCATTTGGTTATTTTTCATTGCGTTGGTTTTGCTCATTGTGCTTATGTTTTTTGTGTTCAGATAAGTTTCTTAATAAAACAACGAACTAAACAAATGCAAAACTATACGAAAATTAACCAAATTTGATTTCTGTTAAATTTTCAAAGAATGCCAGTTGTCAGGGCAAGGTATTTGCGTTCGATGAAATGGGGGTTCCACTGGGTTTTTTGACAACCACGAAAATAATTGACACTAGTCAATGGACCCTAGGGCTGGGGACAACGAACAAACCTACTTAAAGCCATCGACATAGTTATGTGATTTGTGTCCATCAACTAGCAAGAGAACGGGTCTTTAAATTTAATTTTTTTTTAAGCCTTCCGTGCCACATATTCGTAAAAAGTCCAAGACCTCATCCATTCCGTTTCTGAGCGACCCAAGATCCAATCTTTTGGCATATTATCCACAAGTTTTGATGGCGGATGACGTGAGTAAGGGAACACAATTTCAGGGGGTAATATCACTCCATTTGCACTAAAGTCCGGTTAAGATGTCCTTCTCATTTGACGATTCAACCTCATATAAGTTTCGAAAACCTCTCGGACCGATAACTTTTCCAGTTTTGTGGAACATGTTAAATGAAGTCTCATCGCCATTAAAAATCCGAGAGGAATTATCTAATTAGATAATTTTGCAAATCGCGGAACCAATTATTTTATACCTTCTTCTGTAACGACAACTCTTGCTTTAGATTAAGACTTAGACACTCGTAATGTCAACTCTTTATGCACATCAAAAACTGTAATTCCACTTTTTACCGGGTCTATCGTTCAAATGGAGTTTTTCGTTATTCTTCCCGAACAAATTTTTGGACCACATCCAAGAGTTCTTTTGGTTTTTGGGGAAATTCGCACTTGGCAATATTGATGAGCCACTCCACAAGCTTAAGTTCCTCAATTTCGGGAGTATAGGGGTAGGGCCCATTCGTTTAATTTTATTTTCAACCTTGCCATGGATCCTATCATGAAATGTAGATAGAGGAACACCAAACTCTATACTTGCTTTGTAAAAGCTCTACGAATCCCTTTAAAATAGCCGCTAATGAGGCTTCGATGTAATATTGATATCTTTGCCGCTTCATTTTATCTTAAAATTATTCAAAATATGAACAGGTCGGTAGGTAAATAGGGAAGTAGGACAGAGAGAAATAAAAACCGTTCGGACATAGGAACAATAAAATAAACAGTTCCCTTTATCCCAAACACTGAAGAAAATAGTGTTCAAATACTGGACCCAATGTTCTTTTTACAATAATACAAAAAACGAAACATCATTTACTTTATGACAACGTCTGAACGAAAGAAAACAATTTGGACGTATAGATGCCTGAAATCGAACACTAGTGTTCGGGGTGGAAACTGGAAACTCGATAAAAGTTGGTTTCTTCTGCCTGAAAAGTCAGAAAATAAGCTTATTTGTAGGTTTTTTGTTCGAATTTGTAGGTAAATATAATAACACTAATGCAATTATCTAATAGAAAATATCTGAAAAAGCTACTCACGTGGCTTCTTATTCACAAAAACCACACTCTCCCGCAACGCTCACAGTTTCGTTTTTTAACGATTCCTGAGCTACCGTCATTATCGAAACCCCATTACAAATTGTCATTTTTTTCACATTGTTTTAGTTGATCTTTCTCGAATGGAGAATAAGCACATGTGAATACACAATTTTGCATTTGTAGATGTTGAAAATTTTAAAAATAACATAGTTGTAACGACTTTTTCCAGAAAGTGTTCGACTACTGGATGTGTTCGAAATTAGGAGACACTACCCTATGGGGAAACATCTACATAAGTCTTTGAGGTCTGACTACCTGTTCTATCACTATAATATCATGATCACATGAAAATACATAAAGTATTGACAATATTGACAACATTTTAATTCCATTATTTGATATTGTTCTTCTACGCGAAAAAACTAATGATCGGTCCCGCTATCTTTATCTTTCCACGACCTACACATGCAATAAAACGTTATAAGGTCAGCCAGAATCCGCTACTATATATAAATTTTATAGCATTTTTAATAAGCAAATCCGCTTCGTCGTGATAAAAGAAACACATTAATCGAATCATTAAAATGTAACGCTGCACACATCTTGTCATACATATAGAGGTGTTATGTCGCTACTGAAACAATTATCTAACATAACTTCGGTGACCCACTTAGAAACGTGTTAAGATTGCAAGCTATACTCAGCAGATGCTCATATGGTCGGCTTCAAGTTAACTTTGTTAAACCATAGCTCTCTGTTAAAAAATATATTATTGTTCTATGAGGTTACTTAAAATTAAAACAATAAGCTACAAATTGTAGATTAAAGTCGCTACTAAAGATGATGGATTTAATTCGTCATTGAGATTTCAAAAACAGAAGAGGGTACAGGAGTAGTCAAAAAGTTGTTATATATGTATATTGTGTATACAAATATACATAAATGTAACATGTATGTACAGTACAAAAGTAAAAATGCTGAATACTTTTGCCAAAACCGCTTCAAAGTTGTTCAGCATGGTGGTAAAATCCGTTAGTTATTTTAGCTTCGAACTCTCTTTCGTTCACTTGGCACTAAACTCACAAACAAGATGTCAATTATTTATTTATATTTGTTTTTTTTTTAATTAAGGGTTATCATAGCAGTTAAATATCTCTTAAAAATTTGCACCAGATATCTGCAATATTTATACAATATGATTTAATTAAAATTGCTTTGAAGTCCTTTTCAATACTTTAAAAAGAAAATTTAAATTTAGAAAACACTAACGACAAACTGATATAAACCAAATACAATCTTACCTATTCAAAATAAGCTCTTTTGCATAAAAACAACATTTATAAAGATTTGTTGATTTCGTAATAATTCAGGGTACACCTTAATTGTCAACACTTCTTTTTTACATTAAATTAAACAAGAAAATTCAGGAAGGTTACGCATTGTAGCATAATAAAATTTAATAGATTGAAATGTACACAAGTTGTGCCCATATATCGCCCTCTATTTATGAGAACCAATAACGTATTATTCAGCTGTCTCTATCCCTGACCGCGAACAACACCAGCTGTTACGAAAAGTGACAGCTGTCATTCGCCTTCAGATAAAGTCAAAGTCCGAAGTTCGTTGCTTGCATTTTATTTGTTGTTTCCTCCAACAAAAAAAAATTTCTAATTGTATTTTGTAATTGCTTTTCAGTGTTCATACCTCTTTGAACTTTTGGTAAGAGCACTAGCGCTGTGCCAATTACATAGCATTCGGTCGCAGCGCGATTCATCGTTAGTGTTATTTATTTGCCAGTGTTGCAACGAAAAGCAGAATCAGAATACAAAGATAATAGTTTTTGTTTACTCAATTTCCTTTGTTTCGTGTGTTAATCATATAAAGTGATTGGAAAGAATACAAGAAAAAAAAAACTTAAAACATGGCCACCAAACTAACACATAACATATCACTGCTGGCAGTCTTAATTATCTCGCTGGCAGTATTCTCGAAAATATGTGCTATCGACGTTAACCTCGATGAACTCAAGAATCAAATCCCCACCGAACTAACGAATGGTAATCTGACAGACAAAGCGAAGTCTCTGTTTAAAGATAAGTGTATAAAGAACGCGGGCAACGACACGGCGAACGAAGCCTTTGCCAACATCGAGCAGGGATTCTCCACTGCTATTGAATGTGCCACAGGAATCGTGAATACAACTGCAATTCAGATAGAAATTGATAAGGCTCGTCCCAACGGAGATTTGGATACGGTCTTTAATAAGTACTGCAAGAAGCGACCCGATGCACTGGACTGCCTTCGGGGGCTGGTGACAAAATTCAAACCTTGTCTCGAGCAGGACGAAATTGATAATACTGATGTATTCATGCGTATCTTCGAGAGTCTTCTGAACTTTGTCTGTCACAAAGGCGGCGACCAAATTGCGCTCTTCATTGCCGAGCGTGGACCTGAATGCTTGGAATCGAAAAAGGAACAAATTCAGCGCTGCATGAACAGTACATTCGGTGATTATGTTCCCAAAGAGAGCATCGAAGACATCGAAACTCTACCGAAATTCATCATAGGACCAAAGCAGTGTGACGATATACAAAAGTTGAACGACTGCGTCATAGCCGAACTGGAAACCTGTGATGAAATAACTCCAGCCAATATCGTCGAGTCGATGTTCCGTTTTATCAAGAACGAGACAATTTGCCGGAATGAATTGTCCACTGCACATCAAAAATCGAATGCTAATGCATTGCTCCAGCACAACGTATTAGTGATATCACTAGCAGCGGTTGGATTGTTCATTGCATCTGTCGGCCAAAATCTACGGACATAGTTACTCATATCAGAATAATACATCTTTAGTTTGCTTACTCCTTAGTACCTAATAATCAGTTCTATTTATACGCTGTCACGCGGAAGCTAGATGTATAAATGTGAATTGCTTTAGCTTGTAAATCGTGGTGGATTCCAATAGGTTGGTTACAATTTTTATTTTCTCATTTTACCCTTTTAATGATATTGTTTGTCATTGTGAATTTGTAAGTTAAGTGAAATATGTGTGGAAATACCTTGATTGGCGGTAGTCGGGTACTATGTATGAATATTAATTAGTGCTTGACGTTCGCCATTTAGCCATCCCAGAATTGCGTAAAAATCAGGTTTAGAATAGAAGTGAGTATATTTGCTAGCAAGTTGTCTATTTGTTGCAAGACGCTTAAATAACTAAACGAGTTTCTTATTCATCGACTTTAATTTAATCATGAATACCAAAACGTCATCCTTCCGTGGATTTCCGACAAGAGAGAAGTGCAGCTCTAGTTTATTATTATCTTCATCCAGCTGCTGATTATCTGGAGATACTGAAAACATCGTTTCACATTAATCCCTTTATGATTTTACTTTATTTACCACTCCTTTTTGTTCCATTCTAAATCGAGATGTTTATTCTCGTTTACATAACAGCAACAAGAACAACTTTCTTTGTGATAAAAATTATATACTGTGACATCGCTTGTTTGTCTTGCAGAAAAAAATAAATGCCATCTCTTGCCAAATTGTCTGCATTAAATTTTTGTTAAAGTCCATCATCTAACAAAACTACAGACTAGATTCACGTCTTTTACTATTAAAGCGATTGGGCTATAACATACGTATAGTATATGTGTAGAGCTGCGTTCATAAAAAAATGTCCTTTTTCCTTAGATTTATAGTTCTCACACTCCTATTTTTTTAAAGCGACTGCGTTGGATGTAGATCGCAACAAGTTCAATCCTAACCAGCATCGTAGTAGGAAGACCCATGTTTATTTTAAAAATGATTTAGGGAAAATGAAACAAGTTGCAAAATTTTAAAGAAGATTGCGCCCAGGTTACTACTCAATTTGATTATTTGTTTCTCTTGCTGATAAATATTCGCTGTACGCAACGATTTTACTAAACGATCAAAGATATGCGGCAAATTGCTTGCCAACCTCAACGACTGCGAGTTATTGGATCACTAGGAGTTTATGGTAGCTAGAGGTTTTATTGGTGAATTTTTTCTCTTAAGCATCTGAATTGGGTGGATTTCTATTCAACTGGAATATCCATTTTCCACACTATTTTGATCTAGTGCAGATTTAATCTATTATGATCGGAAATACGAGCAGTGATCTAAGTTAAAATTTTTAAATTTACCCTAGATGTTAATACGTGTTCTCTTATTCTAACACAATACAGGAAAACTAATTAATTGCATTCAAATCCATAAGAAAAATAATATTCATATTCAACATATTGACATTTTCCAATTTCGTTGAAATCAGGCCATTTAAGGAAAACTTTGCCCGACTTAAAACCTGATAATAAAAAAAAAACGATAACAACAGTTTTAAAAAAATAATAAAAACAAACTTGAAGACGTACAGTGTACTCACAACAATGGGTGTAGTATTACACAGAACGTTGATCTATAGAACTAACCCAACGCTGGCTGCTATGTTATTTTTTGTGTAAAGCAAGCAAATTGATGACGTAGAGAATTGCATATTGAAAAAAAAAGACCAACGATGATGTTTTTGATTTGGTAATAAAACTGTTGTTTACTTGACAGTTTTTTTTTTCACTGACTGAAGCCATCTTTTCACAGAAGTCATCCCTTTTAAAATGCTAATGTATACATATATATGTATGTATGTGTATGTAAAAAAATTGATTTTGCAAGCCGCATGCCAGCTATCGTCTTCTTCGTCAATCAATTGATTTACTTATGGCTGTCGTTTACTATCCAATCATTTAGTAGGCGTTATTTTTAACCAATGGATCATAGTTCATTTGTATAGTGAGGCTTATCATAAACTTTGTAATTAAAATAATATTATCTGCAGTTGGATTCGCGTGTTTACTAAGTATCGCCTTTTTATTTTTATTTTTTTTTTTTTTTCGTTTTACCTACGGTATGTGTGGTGTATGTAAATGTATTTTATTATGCTGGGACTATGTGGAAAGTATTTTTATATGTATTTGTAGCTATCTACCTTCTAGCCAGCAGATAGGATAATAAGCACGATCTACAATCCACTTGCACTACGATCGTGTGGGATTAATTTGGTGATTATTTATTTACCTTTGACTTAAACATGATACGGCATTATAAAGTACTCGTAATACGCAATGCATTATCTTACTATTTATTGGTCATTCTCTCTGATGACAAAATAAGAATTGTGTCTTAAAACAAATAATTTGTTGTTTGTTTGTTTTGTCCGCAAACAATAAAATGTAAAAGATTACAATTTTAATTTTTCCCCTTCTTCTTTCACATTTTTCTAGTGATAGATATCGAATATACACAAATCTCTCGTTATTGTTAAGTTTTAAACTTTAGTGGTATAAAAGTATGATAACGTGAGTTTTACTCTACAAGTGGCAATGAATTTTATCTTTACTCGTAAGCTTTGATGATTGCAACAACTGAAGTACCAATGCGTAGATTACAAAATATTATAATTACATATTTATAATTATTACTCGAAACGTCAATTGAGGTATATTTTTTATAATATTGATTTCGAATTTAATAATAAATTGCATTAGATTTAAAAATAAAATCGAATATAGAAATACAAACATAAACACATTTCGAGTCGAAAACAAATTGAAAAATTAAAGAATATTCCATTTTTATAACTCACGAGTTTTCCCAATTAAATTATTAAAAATTGATATTGTAATTTAGAATTAAGTGAATAAATGGTTTTTACGTACTACATTTACGTATATTTGTATTGGTGTAACATAAAGATCAATAAAAGAAAAAAAAAGTAAATGCATGAATGGTAAAATGTTTGTTTTTTCTTAGTTTATTTATCTCAAATATAGGAATAGGTACACAAGGAATAACTTTTTTGTTTATTGGTATGGTAGGTATTTGTATCATCAAAAAGAGGAATTGAAATTAACATTCACATTTAAGGCAGCATCCGGCCGCCATAAAAGATTTGTTTCAATCTTTAGCAATCGAAGTCATTAGAAATATGTACCTACATTTATACTCAGTCATCGAAATTCTCCTTATATTTTCCTAAGATCTCATGCGTGTAAGTATGCACTTTATTTTCGAGACAACACGTAAGTACATACATATGCATACATATACGAAGGTTCTAAACTAGATAAGTACAACGAAAAAATAAAACTTGCAGAAAATATGCGCCTTGTATCTTATTGCAGACACATACATATCTTCTAGGTCCAAACTCTTTCAGTTGTTTTATTTTTGTTTGTAAAATGACTGCTCTAAATAACGAATTCGAAAGAGTAAATTGAAGTTTCACAGTTCTCCGATTTTGTCACCTCTGTCGAATTGCGCCGAGAGTTTATCGTCTTACATCTTATACCTTCAAGACTTTGAAAGAGATACATAAATCGGTCATCAGATATTTGAAATGTCCTGTGATATCTGTGTATGTACATATTATGTAGACAGCGACTGATGAGTACCTAATGTAAAATCGTGAGTCCTGGAGTTACCTATGTATATGTATATATGAAGATATGTGTTAAAGCTTAAAACTATTGTTAAGTTTGATTTAAATGTAAATTTTTATTTTTTAAACTACTTTTATATACATAAATATAGTAATGTACATATATTAAAGAAGTTTAATCTATATAAGGTTAAGCAAATTCGTTACCGAGGAATATTAGATGCAAGCATAACGGAAAACCAAATGAGATACAAAAATGTATGACTGGCGTTTTGTGTGTTAAATATCTGTTAATTTAATACCTTTTCATAGAAACGCTCATTTCAAGCTCCATCTACATAAATTGGCCTTCATTTTACACCAACAACGTAAACAAATGATTCATAAGTTTGACGAATGCACATTACATATTACACTCGTCCAGTCATCATCATTTTCTTTGTTTAGCTCTTTCTTAATCTAATTTTCAGTGCCATATAACAATTTCATCGTAATAAACAATACGGATATCTGTGGTGTAATAACGTGGTGAAGAATGAGGTTGTGGGTTTTCCCTGCCATCCCTTTTTGTTATGATTCTGCTTACAAGTACTTATTTTTTGTTATTCTGTTTATGAAGTGATTTCAAAATGATCACCATTCGTGCTAAGGTCCATAATTATGACGTACAAAAACCACGAAGCCACAAACAAAACCTATTGCGTATAATAGCGCACTTTGATTTCACATTATCAATCACTTCTATGTCGCCATACCTATTGTTTAATAAAAAAAATCTTTATATTCTCTCTATTAGAAAGAAGTGTGATGACTGATGATAATTAATCATCTTATAAAGACGTTCTAAGAGGTGAATAAACTGAAATTAATTTAGATTCCATGTAATCTAATACCTCAATGTGTTCAATAAATTTGATAGTGGAATCAATAAAACAATCAATCAGCTACTGATGAATTACCTGAGATTGAGATTTTCCAACATCATAGTATACTGATAAATTGAACAATGTTGTTATTAGTGAAGCTACTGCCTTATTTGAGGAAAAGATATCAATTAAAACGTCTGTTGTGGAAAAGCATCCGGTTCATAAATGGCTACAATTAAAATCAAGTGCAATAGATTTGAATTACATTCGTATTAAAAAAAACAACGTTACATAAAATATAATGACCTATCACCTCGATTGATGAAACCTTGCAATAGAGTAAGTGAACAGAGTATATTTTATACAAATTACTCGGATATATTTAAATCTTGCGCATGCAAGGCTTAATAACCTCGAATTTACCCACTAAAGTAATCAAAATATATGGAGATACCTGCCTACATTAAAGGATTCATCAAATGAAGATGAACCTGATACTTAAGTCAGTAAGAAATGTAATTATATTTGCAGGTTTATGCGGTAGGGCAGTCTAAGGTATCGCCTTCAAAATAACTTGTGCCAGCATGCTCAGAAATTCAATTTAAAATCACCGTCCACAAAATCATAATGTGAAATTATAAGAATAAGTATACAAAGAAAGATAGGTACCTAGTTCCTACCCAATCTGATTATTATTAGTAACAACAACCAACAGTATACTCAATAAAACAGTCATTTAATTTGATTTAACCGATTGAACGGGTTTGCATTTTAACCATTTAGTATCAAATAATTAGTTAATAGTTAGTTAATAAAACCAAAAAAAAATAAGTGACACCCTCTACGAAATGAATACATGCGATGATAAGCAATTGAAGTGCTTGGCGTATAGATGACGCCAGCTGCAGGGAAAAAGTTATACGTGTTGCGAAATGGAACGCTTCAACGGAAATAGGATTTAAATTTTGTTCGTTAGGAATTTTAGAATTTTCTTTTTATTATTATTATTGATAATACTTTGAAATGGATTGCAATAGAAAACAAATTAATGAGCTGGTAAACGATAGGAAACTTGTCTGTTCACATAAATATATAGAGTATTAGCTGTTGCCCGCGCTCTCACACATTCGAGTTAGGTAAGCATTCACTGCTGTTCTAGTTTTCAACTTCAATTTACATGTATTAAAAAAAAATTATTATAAAAATTTCTAGAGTCAACTAGATATACATTTTTTGGAAATGCAAAAACTACATATATTTTTTGTGGTACTTTTCTGTTTCCTATATCCAAGAGATGTTCTGAATGTTGGCAATTAAAATAATTTTGTGTACCTACATAAGGCCAAAGATGTTAGGCTTTCAGACAAGCATTGAACTCATCTGCTGGTCTTGATCGATATCTATCTGAATCACCAACTATTAAAATAATTGCTCCACCTAATGTTGCTCGCCTAAAATAATATTTTCACTAGTCTAAAAAAAGAATTTGTCCGAACGGGTGAAATGCTTTTTGTCCTCATACGACAAAAATTTCAAATTTGTTTAATTTTTTTTTATAAATAGCGTAACGACTACAATTATTGGCACCCTTAAGGAAATTTCGACTTTGATTGGCCACAACTTTAGTGTTTTTTGAGTTATGATAAACATTTTTATATTTACGTATTATTTGAATCATTTTTTGTTGGTTAATTTTATTAAATATTTAACGTGTAAATAAAAATATACTATAAGATTCAAATAAAAATATGCTTAGCATTTACTACAATTATTGGCATCCCGATATAACTATTGGCACCCAGAAAAAGTATAATTATTGGCAGTGCCAATAATTGTAGCTCAATGCGATGTTACTATTGGCACCCCCTACCAATAATTCAACCGTGTTTTTTTTGGAACCAATTACTGGCACCCTTTTTATTAATCCTACATAAACTGTTTAAAAACATCTTGTTTCATACATTAGTATTTGAAATAAATACAGTTTTTATTAAAAAATAGTGATATAAATGGTCAAAAATAGCTTACCAAATTATATGTCCTTGACCAAAACACTCGCAATATCGGGAATTTTATTTTTTTACGTACGCAAAGTATCACTTACAAATTGTTACTAAAGATTAATCACTATCATTAAAATAATGACACAGAAATGTGAGAAATAGATGCAGATTTTGAAAAAACCCTTGTTCGGAGTAAAGAATAATAAGAAAATCGCTGTTGAATGATGGGGTACCAATAGTTGGATCAAAAATTTGGGGTGCCATAGGTTGCAGTCGGTACGGTAGGTATATTTTGTAATTTTAATAATGAAAATAATGGCGCAAGTTCATAGTCAGATAGAGCCGAAGATAAAATAATTTATTCACCTACATAACCTAAAATATACTTTTTGCTATTCATAGTCACCTTATTATCGACTTTGAACTTATAGCTGGCTCGAAATTTAAAATGACCCAAACGTCATTTTAAATACAGTAAAACCTTTAATTGGGACCCTGATGGGACCGACTCTTTCCTGTCCCGATTAGGAGGTGTCCCAATTATAGAACTTTGTATAAAAAATATAGAAAAACACAACTACCTACTTAAGAAAAAACTGCTATTTTCAATTTAAACAAGTATGGAACGCCCTATCTCGTTTACAAAATCATACCTTATTGAAATAAAACGATATTTATTTTACGAAAAGTTATAAAAATTTATGTAGTAGTATCTCATTTGTCGAAATTCAACGCGTATGCATACGAAAACAATTCAAAAATGTATTGCATCCACACAAAAACAACTTTAACTGCACGGTACCAATATCTAATATTCAATGAAAATAAATAAAACGTTGCTCTGTTGTTTATTGTCTCCGATATAGTCACTCTTTTGTAAAAATATAACGGTTTGAAAATTTGTAGAATGAGATGCAGCTGCGATCTGTGAACATTTAGTTAATGGAATTTTACTGTCCCGATTAGAGAAGTCACAATTGCTTTTTTACGGGTCTAATGACCCAATTGAGAGGTTCAATTCGAATTGTCCCGATTCGGAGGTTTGGCTCAATTATGGAGGTACTAGGAAAGTTAAATTGAGTGTCCCAATTAAGAGGTGTCCCGATTTCAGTGTCCCGATTACAGAGGGTATATTGTATGAAAACTTTTAGGGTTAGCAAATGGGTTGTCCCGATTGGGAGGTCGTCCCGATTACGGAGTGTCCGAATTAGGAGGTTTTACTGTAATTATAGTCGGCTATAAATTTCTCTTATAATATTTTGACGTTTGGGTATGTATACATATGTATGCATGTATGCATGCATGTATGTATGTATGTATGTTTGCATGTATGTTCCTATAAAAACATTTTTTAACCACCACCACCACCAAGATTTTAAGGAGCTAAATCGGATTTTTCTAGCTCTTGAAATTGATATTCTTGAGAACGATCACTTCATCCTTTTATTAAAAACATCGGCTTAGTAAATATGTTCGAAGCGAAGATACATATGTACATGTGGATGTACCTACATAAATATTGTATATAAATCATTGATATAACAACTTTAACCAATTTGATATTTCGGTATATGTATTTGTTCTAATGGCACCCACAACTCTTAACAATCATATTTCTATATTTTTTCAAATTCGCATTTTCCTCTTTCACATAGTATAGGACACTAAGCGCTCCTAATCGTGTCGGCGCACAACATGGCTTGGGAACTTTTTTCGGTTCCATGAGATGCACCAATGTCTGAACAATAGCATGATTTGTGGCATTCATGTGTGCGTTCAGTGGGAAATTGCACTCCCCGCTACAATAAAATGCACCATAGCCCTCCGGGGCAATAATCCAATCCTTAAAATAAAAATAAAAAATAAAACAAATTATATGCACAGCTGTATTTGAAGTTTGCATCACATACCTGCCAATTCAGATCCTTAAAGGCTATGTAAAGTGTCTGCAGCTGACAGCTCTTTGATCCTTCACCGAATCCACCCAGTAGTGGATTATGCATATCTGATTTTTTACTTCGTCTGACACTTCCAGCGTCCCTTTTAGGTCTGCTATTCTTTTTTATTGATTTAATTAACTGTAAAAAAGGATTGTTAGTACCTACTTCTGCTATTAGATCCATTCAGAAGGATCTGTTTTATATTTTTGACGCCTCAAATAGAACTAACATACATCTGGTCCACGAAAGAATCCAATCATAAATGGCTGATATTCCTCTTCTCCACGCTGATGAACCAGCCCGATATCGTCAAGTTTCACCTCATGTTCCGGCCTGTGCACTTCATGTGCACCGATATAGATCCCCTTGTTATCGGTAGAATCTTCTAGCCATTTGATAAGTCCCACTGTGACATTCACTTCAAGCCAACCCTGATAGTCGGCAGTTGTATTTACCGATGACAACAGTTCCAACTCTCGTTCCCCGTCCGCCCGTACAATGGCGTACACTGAGATGGTGAAGTCCTTTCCGCTTCCTGCCACTTTACCCTCAGCTGGCTTCTGATACAATCTCAACTCAGCCATCATTAAGTAGTTATCATCGGGAACTTCGGAAACATCGAACCACAGGCGCCGTCCATGCTCATGGCGTACCTCGGCTACGTGGTGATCTGCAAAGGCAACATAAACGGAATCCCAAATATAAATGATGGTGCAAAAAAGAACTCAACAACAGGTAGATTGAGAGATTGCAGTGCGTGCCACCGAAACACAATTTCGTATGGCAATTTCGTAGTGCGTTCCGAGAATACAAACAGCGGGCGATCAAAGATTTTGCGTTTTTTTTTTTTAAAGATGAAGAAATAGACCTTTTTGACAATCAAATGCACCTGTCAACTCTCAAATTGTTTTATAATGAGGGTTCTTACTTTTGTTAAGAAACGTCATGATGATGTCACTCTGGTCTATCGCTTGTTTATCGAGGTCAGTTATGAAGTTGTCATGATCTTGAGTATCACGCTTTGATCGCTTTGTCAGCACGTCATCCTCGTCATCTTGCTCTTCATTTAGCCGATGGTAGACGTCCAAGAGAAATTGCGGTGCAGATTTTCTAAAAATAGAAAACAAAACAACTTTAAATGCAAAAATAAATGGTGAATGGAAACCATGATATAATCAGAAGATTTATAACAACAAACAGCGACATTAACTTAACTATCAGCTTCCGTGTGGCTGTGGATGACGAAATTTATGCGGAATAATTTTATTCATTCGCAGTAAACAAAAGAGAGGTCAACCGATCGTAATTTGATAAGCTACGAGTATTTGTTGGCAGTTTACGGGAGCAGCGGATTCAACAATAACAAGGTTTCGCGATTAGAATAGAAGGTTTATGAAATGGTATGTATAAGATCTCCTCTGAGAACCATCCATCGAAAAAAAGAGATACGTGGAACCGAACTCGTAGCTGAAGGACAAAGAACAGTGAAGCGGACATCCTGTTTAGCGGACAACTCGCATTAACGGACATCTTTTTGGGGAACCAATTTCTAATTTTCCATACAAAATGCGTTCTTATAAACGGACAGCTCTCATTAGCGGACAAAAAATTCCGGTCTTAAGTTGACAGCCACGGTCAACTTAAGAGAGATTTCACTGCAATACCACCAGTGTGGTGACATAAACATAGATTCCTCCCATACCTACATGTATTTAGAAACATTTAACTGCTCTAATCTATTCCGGACCACTCTTACCCACAGTAAAAGCCACATGTACGCAAGCAAATTCATAAATAAAGCTATCAAACTATGGTTCCCATGACGGCATGCGTCATGAAGGTAGCACGTCAAAGAAAAATTATGCTGAAAGAGGTAGACCCGTTTTACAGAAAGCCGACTAGCAATAAATGACGCAACTAGTCGCAAGCTAGTCGTCCATACTTTTGATGGATTGTGAAAGTGGATGAACGTTCTACTGAGATAACCTTAGTTTATTTTAGAGAGAGAAAGGAAGATCAGAAAAAACCTGACCATGGTATTTAAATTAGCTGGATAGCGAAGTGTATCGCTGAACAATCCTATATAACTGAGCAATCAAAAATTGAACGTCTATTTTAAGGGCCACGTACATATGTATATCTGGTCTTGGTCTTTTCAAGAATAGCGACAAAAGACACTGTACTATTCTTTCAAAAATCCAATAAGAATGCATAATACCGTCTTCACACTTGTACAGAACATTGTATCTCAGCATCGTTCGCCCGATCCACAAGAAAGAAGACCACCTCAACTGCTCCAATTACAGAGGCATCAGTCTCCCCAACATCGCCTACAAGATATTGTGTGAAAGCCTAAAACCTTTCGTCAGCAACCTGATTGGCCCCCAACACTGCGGTTTTAGGGCAGGAAAGTCCACCCTAGACCAAGTTTTCACACTTAGCCAGATCCTGGAAAAACCCAAGAAGTCCAAATCTGGGTATCAATTGTTCATCGATTTCAAGGCCACCTATGACAGCATCTGGAGGGATAAACTGTATAGAGCCGTCTGTGCAGAATGACGATGGAGAAAAGTCGCTGCTCCATCAAAGTCGATAACGACCTCACCGAGACCTTCGATGTCAAGAAAGGATTCAGACGAGGTGACAAGCTGTCATGCGACTTATTCAACATCATACTTGAATGAATTGTCCGAAACTCACAAGCCAACATACAAGGAACGATCTTTCAAAAGTCCGTTCAAGTACTTGCATACGCCGACGATATTGACATAATTGGTAGAACACAGCAAACTGTCACCGTGTTCGCGAGTATAGAAATGGAAGCAGCTAAAATGGGCTTAGCGGTAAACGAAGGCAAAACAAAGTATATGATGTCAACAAAAAAGGACACCCATCATCGACGAATTGGACAGAACGTCACAATAGACAGCTACAACTTCGAGGTAGTAAAGGACTTTGTCTACCCCGGCTCTGCTTCAACATCACAATATGACATCTCATCGGAAATTAAACGAAGGATTACTCTTGCCAATCGCTGTTTCTTTGGGCTAAGAAGACAATTAACTAGTAAAGCTATTTCACAATTGACTCTATAAGACCCTTATCATTTCAGTCTTGTTATACGGATCTGAAGCATGGGCTTTATCGAAACCAGATGAAGGTATCCTTGGTCGCTTCGAAAGAAAAATTCTTCCTAAGATATTCGGTCCCGTTTGCGTTGATGGTTTTTGGAGGAGAAGTTCCAACCACGAACTGAACGAGCTGTACAGCGACATCGCCCTGCTCAGAAAACTGCGCATTGGGATGGAATGGACATCAACGCTCCGCCCCGCAGAGTATTCGAGTTTCGGTCAGCGCAGCAGCGGACGACCTCGCTAAGTTAATAAGTTACACAATAAGATAAAATCTAATAATTAGCTAACCTTTAAATCATTATTATACAATATAGGAGACAAAATCAACTTAAATACTTATTTAAGAAAAGTTTAAAAAAAATTGAAATTTACAAAAAAGAAAAATTTATAGAAAATACATGTAATAGATTTTTGAAAAAAATTAAATATTACTTAATTTTTTATATGTAGTTCATCAAAGTGAACTCTACGTTCTAAAAATATTTACATGTATGTAATTTTATTTACAATATGTAAATCGAACCTTTGTATTTATTGCGTTGATCGAGTTTTTTGGATTCTTTTGTTTCTATAATTGAAAGTAAAAGTTATTGTCTACATTAAGTGGAATGCAATGAACTGAATGAAAATAAACATACGAACACACAGTGGGACATATTTTATTGTGAACAATTAAACGAATAATTGGTGTGTGGGTGCAAGAGGAGAGATTAGCGTATTGTATTTTAACCCTGAGCAAAAATCTAGTCAAATTTCTTTGTTCTCTTATCACTTAACAGTACAACGGATAGAGGAACAAGATGAGTCTATTTTTGCACAGCGATGTCCAAAGGCCACAATCTTATAATATTCTGTGTGAAATTTAAAAAGAAACTGCAAAATAAATATCAGCGATTTTATTAAAAGGTATAAAAAATAAATAAATAAAATAGAAAATAAAAGATAAATAAATACTCGTAGGTACAAGAGTGTAAAAAAACTATGATTCGATAAGATCTTTTTAACTAAAGAACAAGTTTTGGGGTTCAAACGCAGAGGTTGTACGTAACTGCTCCAGAAGATAAAAATTTTATTGATCCTTATACTAACGATCTCATATGTATGTACATATGTATTAATACTATAAATTTCCAAGGTTACTTAAATTTAAAAAAAAAAGCTAACCATGTTGACCAAATCAAAGACCTTTTTAGTACAAAATCACGTAAGTTATGAATAGCAAAAGAAAAAAAATTCGGCGCACGAGAGTCAACGGGCCAATGCAAATCAGGCAATAACGACATTTTTAACTGACAGCTGACAACAAGTGGGTGCACCACTCTGACCTACTCGTAGAAATGGAATGTCTGGCACGCTTCAGCTTCACCCTTCCTACATTCCAGATCGGACCAGATATTGGCAGATCAGCACCGATCCCCTCTCAAGACACACCTCAAGTGAGGTCTAGTAACTATTATACAATTTAACCACAAGTTTACTTACACATGTATCGTTGAACATAATATACGAGTAGCAACAATGACTATTGGCATTTGATACTAAACCCAATGTTGGCTATGTTCTCTCAGTAAACTCGGATAAACCACCCAAAAATATAAACAAATTACTTAGCACATTTAACATTCCTGATTGATTCCATCACTAGTGAAATACAAACTGTACTTAAGAGAAGCACTTTTCACAAAAAAAAAAAAAAAACGTTTTTAATAATTCAATTCGTAGACAAAGTGGAGCCGCGTGCGGTATTTCTTTTTTTTTTTTTTTTTTTTTTCATCTCTATCTTATTTCATTTGAATAAAAACGAGTTTATCAAGATTATAGCTAGAAGTGGTTTTCGAATATTAATAATCGTTTATATGAAAAAAAAAAACGGCACACACTATAAAAATAAAAAAAAAAAAATCTTGTATAACACGCTCCAACCGAAATCGACTGGTGTGTCGTGTCCACACGACTTTAAAGAGCCAAACGAAAAAAGATTTCGCCAGACTATCTGTCTGTTGTTTGAATTTGAATTGGAACTTACCTCAGCGACAGATGACTATGCTTCCTCCTGGGTCTCTCCGGCAGTCCAAGGAATTCCAATATCTCGTATTCTACACTCACTCGATCCGTATCATCTAAAACGCGATGCATAATGGTCTGATCGACTCCATTATCGACGTAGATACCCGATTGACTAGCTAATAATATTGTAACGTTTACAAATAAAATAATCACAATCATAACAAAATACATTAAGCAATAATTCGATTTAATATTGTTGCCACCAGGGCTCGGCGCGTATATTTTTATACACCACGACCACATTATTTCTTTTTTGTTTTAACACATGCCACGCTGCGCACAAAACAATTAAAACAGAAGAAGAAAAGAAATACAAAAAAATAAATTAATAATATTTCTCCTACTAGTGACTGATTAAATAAACAAAATCACGGATTCTTAAAATTCCATTGTCCGGGTTGGTTGTATGCTTTTTACTTTCTACAACAGCGAGTACACTGGAGTATCGCTTTATTACCTCCATCAAATCGTTACCTTTAGCCGCAAACGCAAATAGTCCGACATCAATTTATAGATTATCAATTCAATAAATTTAAATTAAAAAAACGACAAATCGATAGAATATTTCCTATTCGTATTTTTTTTTTTTCAACGGTAAGTACACCAGTTATTTACATGGTAAACAACATCGACTCGACACTTTAACTTCAGAGTGAAGAAAGAAAAAATATGCGTATCACGTATCGATTGTATCTGTACACTCGTACTTCGATTCAATCCGATTCGATACGATTTCGCAAGAGAGAATAATATACAAAACAAATAACAGTTGATAATATCCGCCCGTTTACCGATCGTGAGTGATTTACAACCCCAGAAGTGCATCCGATGAATTTCCAGAAATGACTGAAAAAACTAATCTAACTTGTCTTGCGCTTTTGCTTTCCTTGGCAGCATCTCTGAAATATGGGCAAATATCTTATTTCTGTCGCCTTCGTCGTCGTCGCCTCCACTTGGGGAGAGAATGGAGCGCGACTTGATAGCTAAGTTTTTTCATCATATTCCTCTGACCGGCAGCGACTGGACTGGGCAGTGGGCATACTGGGTTTACTGAAATATCGCAAAGAGAACAAGAGAACTAGTGCAAATCCCAACCAACTTGGGCTCTGAGACTCTTAACTCGTTCTCAGAAAGAAGGAGTTTGGTGTGTATGTCTCTTCGAGCCAGGCTTAGAGACACATTTTTAATTGATGTTCTGGTTGTTGCTGGCAGTATGGTTGGTAACTGTTTCGCGAGATGTGATTATACTCTCTTGCTGGTTGGTTGCTGTTGCTGGTATCTTAATTGATTTGCAAGACTTGTGTACTTAAATCTTGGCCGGTATACGAGTACGAGTATGTTAACTTGTTTTTTTTTAACGTCTAGTTTTAACGACTCGAAGACGGTTTGATGTTATTTTTAAAACAATTATAAAATGTATTCTTGTTTTTTTCTTTCTTATAATTGGTCTAATTACGTACAGTAAAAATTATCTGTTTTGCATTGTATAGAAGAAAGGAACTGTGCTAGTAGGTACTTGTTCTCTAAGAACAGGTCTGTATTTAATGTCTATCTTGTTCATATTGGAAGAACTTCTTGCTTGATGTCTAGCTGCTTGATGTGACAACCATATTGTGAGCTCAATATTTTTTTGCAGATTGTATCTCATCCCTCAGTTTAACAATGGGCGGAAATTGCCACGTGCGGAATAACTGTCAAGGAATCTCAAATTCAAAGCGATATTCCAGAAGGCTGTGGTATGATATGATATATACATACATATGTACACACATATTTGTTTCATCCTTTTTTTGGTGGTATGAAGTAAATGTGACTGGACTAAATGATATAATTAGGTAGATTAATAAAAATTAAAATAAACAGCCTTAATAAGCCTACAACTTCACCAAGAAAAACTTCTTAGCCAAACATATATGTGTAGCTTATGTTCATATGAATGTCGCCGTATTGGGGATGTAAAGACGTGTATTGTGCTGTCAAAACTTACAATAAACTCAGATTGTTTCGCTTAAATGTGGATCGACTTTTGTAAAACCTGATTATGAATGTTATATGTATGTAAGTGCTGTACTTTGGGGATGATCATCAATATAGCAAACAACCTGTGGTGGAATCAATTAAGTTGATGGTTGATGGTTGATCATCAAAAACAAATCTTTGGCACTATGAAGGTGGAAAATCAAGTTGGCCGTCACATTTTTGCGACAGTTTTTGTTTGATAGTAGCTAAGTTGTACAATTTGGTGTAATTTTAAGAAAAAACTTATATCTAACATAGTATAAAAGGAAGTCCCCAAAATGTGTCCTTCTCTATGACTGCGATAATTTCGGGAACCATTAAACGGATTTGGATGCTGTTTTCACTATTATGATCTTAATTTCCTGGCGGTAGTTATATGTGTATTCAGAATATTCTACATACTACTTAGAGGAGCTGATAATTCGAGATCGAAGTGGTAGAAAATCATATTTTCTGTCGTTACACAGCCCTAACTCAACAATGGCTCATCGGATTTAAACCAAACAATTTTTTTTTTTTGGTAAATTCTTGCAAGATTCATTTGAGGTACAAATCATCCTTCTTCGTTATCCTGGAGCTGAGCTATGCTCAAAACAATTCATGAAATCATTACCAACAATTTTCTATCAGTGGAGAACGAAGCCAGTGGGTAACGTCATAGTGTGTGTACGTGGGCGGTCCGATAAGTACTTAGCCTACAAAAGAAAAACAAACATTTTGGAAATTGCTCCTTTTAGCTCGATACACTTGATCCAGCGATGATCCAACTTCTTTAACCCATCCAAAAAAATAGGTGTGCAAAGTAGGCCTCCGTGGCGGCGATGACCTCCTAATTCGAACATTCGCGGACTAGCTGGCTTCTACACGTGATCAAAACAAAACTACGAATCCGATTCGGCTGAAATTTTGACCGTAGCCATCTAAGAGAATGTACTAGAGGCACTGACTAGACGATAGTAAATCTCTCTTGCGATACTGGCACCATCGGGCAGTGAGGCTAGGTACTTATGGGCCCGCCATCGTATGTTGCACATTTGAATTTCTGCCCATTGACTGAAATAGCATTCTATTGGTGTTTTGTGGCCGCCGGGCTACTACGATAAATATGATTAAAAAAGCAAATTAAAATTTTAAAAAAAAGTACACGGGGAATGCCGGGCAGGCAACAGTTAGTGTAGTATAAAATACGAAAATACAAAGCTTATAAAAGGACAAAGTTATTACAAAATCTAGAATCTAGCTAGTAGAAATTAGTTATAAAATGAATTATGTATGGATATATGTATGTACATACGACGTATATGTATAAATCTACATCACATTACATAGGATTTTAATATTAAAATGATGTCTTAATTAAAATAATGTACTAAAGCTGTCCTAAGAAATCTAACATTATATTTCTACATCTACGTAATGTACCTTATTGTACACGACTAGCTGTAGCCCTCCCGGATTTACCCGTGCACTTTTGTAACATATAAAAAAATATAAAATGCAGATCATAAGTGAAAACAGCATCGAAATCCGTTTAGTACCGGTTCTCGAGATTAGCGCAGTCATACAGAAAGACGCATTTTGGGGATTTCCTTTTATACTATGTATAGATTTAACTTGAACTCATTGTCTCCGAAAAGTTTGACTTTTGTTTGGTCGCAAACACTTTTTTACGACTATTTACCGCAACTTACAGAAACGATAGCCTAGACTAGACAACCAACTGACATTTGGAAATACTCATAAGTAGTAATGCTGCCAAATGACAGCCTGGAGTGTCAGCACAAGGACCATCCCAGTGCCGAAAAATAACGGGAATTTTAAATGTTGGCCATATTTAACTTTGCAGAAGTGAAAGGTCATATTTATCACTGCAGTTTCCGCAGGAAGTTTGGCTTCCATAGAACTACATATAAACTTGTCGTCTATTCTGTATACATAGTCTTCAAATGCATCAATACCAAATGCTAACCAGTTGTTATAATATTTTGAAAGATTTTTTATTTAAACCCGAAGTATTTGTAACACCGTTTCTATAAATGTTGCCACTGGTCTTCTGCAAATATTGAATAAAGATTGGTAGTCGATATTTTAGAAAAGATTATCAACCACATATGTTTACATCCTACAACTTACATATACTGTAAAAAAAAAAATGTAAAATAAATTACATAATACAAACTACATTATTTTACAAAGTATATAATGTATAAAAAAAATACTTTTATTATTTTAGTTATTTTGACTAAAAATTCAATGGCAACCACAACTTTTTACAATCATATTTTTGTATTTTTTCAAATTCACATTTGCATCATTTATGTGATAGAGTACTCGCAGAGCACCCAACATAGAAGGTGCACAACATGGTTTTGGAACTTTCTTCGGTTCCAGTAGATGCACCAAAGTCTGTACAATCGCATGATTAGTTGCGTTCATGTGTGCTGTTAATGGAAAATTACATTCTCCGCTACAGTAATAAGCACCATAGCCTTCAGGGGCAATAATCCAGTCCTTAAAAGAAAAGAAATTAAAAAAAAAATTAAAAATAAATAATTCTTAATTAATCAATTGTTTATTAATTACATGCCACTCAAGGTCCTTAAAATCTATATAAAGTGTTTGCATTTGACAACTTTTTATGTTTTCGCCAGAGTGATGCGGATCCAGCATTGGATGCATCTCACTTTTTCTACTCCGCCTGGATTGACCAACATTTCGCTTTCTTCTTGTGTGTCGTTGTGTCGTTTTGATAACCTGTAAGTAATCGAAGAAATAATAAAATCTAAGAAAATCGTATGCAAGTAAAAAACATGATGTATGTATAGATTATAGGTAAATGGTATGGCCTCACTGATACACATATGTACTCTTATACTTCTTGTAGTTTAGGCGAAATACTATTAACTCTGCACGAACGATTCAAGTCCATTGATAAAGATGCATTCCTCGCAAATGTACATATGTACATATAATGACAGCGAATAAATGCCCAATAAGTGGAAAGCAAGTCGTCATTCGGTTCGGTTCGATCGTGCAATATCAGTTCGACTTACCAAAGTAAAGACTAATGGAAGTACAAAAAGAGAGAGTATTGGAGTTTACTAATCTTCTAACCCTGGTAGGACTTGAGTTTAACAGACCGTACAGAACACTGTACCCTGTGGCCGTTGAGTGGACAAACAACACAGTAACGTTGCACATAGACACTGCAGTCTTCACGGACGGGTCTAACATTGCAAAAGGCACGGGGTCTGGTATCTACTGTTTGGAACCAGATTTAAGAGTGTCCTTAAGACTCCCGGATACCTGCAAAGTTTTTCAGGGAGAGCTGCAAAGCTTCTGAACATGAAACGAATATCCGTTTAGGACATTGATATTTACATCGACAGCCATGCTGTGCTTAAGGCGCTAGAATCGTGTACTATTAAATCGGCACTAGTCAGGAGCTGCCGCACAATGCTCAGGGCATTACCGGGTAAGACTATGTTGGGTGCCTGGCCACTCCCGGATAGTTGGCAACGAGTTTCCCGAAGAGTTGGCAAGAAAAGGAGACGAAGTCGCAGGAACATTTTAGGCTTCTAATTTTTTAGTAACCTGAAAGAGGTAGGCCAAATCAACCATAGACTCGTCCTAAAATCTCGCAGGGTAATAAAATGCTTTGAGGAAATTGTGGCGGTTTAGGTGCTATCCTTGGATGGATTCTAGGAAATCGCGATAGGCCCACTTGGGTGCCTAGTTTTTGGGATGGCTCAGCGGCTCAGCTTCATAACCCCTCTCAACCTATGATGATTACAGCCTTATACTTTGAATATTAAAAAAATACATTTAAACTTCTATGGTTTCGAATTTAGTACTCTTTACCTACTTTCGATGCTGCTTAATATAAGTACATGGTCATCCCTAAGTTGCACCTTAGACTTAAAGAAAAAAGTTCAGTTTAGCCGAGTTAAGCCGAGAACGCCAATTTCAAAAATCACATTTCATTAAAAAAGTAATACAACATTCATGATTTGAGAAGTTGTTGATCCCCATATGTGCTGTCATCAAAATTTTGTAAAATTTCGGACTTGCTGGAGTTTTCAAGAAGAGATCTACATATGGACATTATGTATTACAGCTTAGTCATCATAGCTATAGAATTTTGAATCAGTTCTACAGCTAGCTTCAACCAGAACTGTCCATAAGAGGTTGTAGTTGAAAAAAATTGTCAGCTCTTTAACTAACTTCATTCAAAAAAACTTCTTTAAGTTTAATATTTACAAGCAATTGGGGTGGCCGTGGCGTTGTGGTAATCGTCGTCGCTTGTCACGCTGAGGGTTCGCGGTTCAAATCCAGATGTCGTCGAAACATTTATTTTTCAAGAAATAAAAATTAGTTGATCAGTTTCAGAAGCTTATATCAAAATCAACTGCGAAGGCATAACACTGGCAGTAGGATGTTGGTATGGCTGAAGAAATTGATAAGCAATGGCAATTCAATAATACACAACTCTCCAGTTATCCTGGACACCACCCATAGAGTTCGTTGAAACCTAACATCTGAGTTTCCTATCACTGCGTCGATCTGTCTGTCTCTCGTAATTGTTCTTCATGTACTCGCGCTGTAAACATTATAAGGGTATTCAATCCCCTTAAGCGTTATTTTCTTATAAAAAAAAACCGTTTCAAATATGTTTCTTCTGTTGCCAATAAATTTAACTGCCAAATGGATTTTAACTTTTAAAACACAAATTAACGGTTCAAGAAATGTCATTTTAATTTAAAAAAATAAATTTATCGTTAATCACTCCACCATTGTTTACCAAAAAAAATCCAATTACATTTAATTGATTTGCATCTTCCAAAGTTACGATATTATTATACCGCACTGTCCTACACCCATTGAGACCCATTAAAGTCAAATAAACAAGCATTTGCAGACTCCATCCATATCAGATCTATATCTTCTTAATAACTAAACTAACCTCAGGTCCGCGAAAGAAACCGATCATGAATGGCTGGAATTCATCGTCACCCCTTTGATGCACCAAACCGATATCATCCAGACGGACCTCACGGTCTGGTGTGTTCACCTCATGTGCACCAATATAGATTCCCTTGTTCGCCTTTGGATTCATCAGCCATTTGGCAAGTCCTTCGGTAACATTCAGTTCCAGCCATCCCTGATAGTCTGTTGTGGTATTTAATGACGACAGTATCTCCAGTTCTCTTTCGCCGTCAGCATGCACAATCGCATAAACTGCAATCGTGAATTCTTTTCCACTTCCTGCCACTTTACTTTGGCTCGGTTTTTGGTAAATCCTCAAATCAGCCATCATTAAGTAATTATGACTGGGCACTTCGGTAACATCGAACCACAGTCGGCGCCCATGCTCATGACGGACCTCGGATACATGGTGGTCTGAATAAAAAAATAAAATAAAAAAAAAAATCACGTAAAAAACCATCTAAATCTTGTTAGCTCATATACAATAAATTAGTTGTGTAGTAGGATAGTTTTGAAGTTTTATTTGTATTGATAATAGCCCATACCCTCGTTAACATAAATACAGTCAGTCGTATTTGTATGAGTATTCCTGGGAATATCCACACAGCAGGTTCAGTTCAGCTTGATGGCAAGGACCAAACAAATTAACACAAAAAAAGGTAAGAAATAAATAAAAAGAAAGAATGAACCTCTTGTACTCCTTCTTGAGTGAGTCATGTAAAAGAAGAAAAACAAAAGAACAAAGGAAACATTGGGATAAGCCGGTTTTAGTATCTGATGAGGATGACCGTAATGGAATAAAAAGAATCCACCTCCTCTACCTGTGCGCTGTAGAAATTCCGGCGCTAAAAGTTTCCAATCGATTTTAAATGGTCAATTGAGGATGCCCCTTTTTTGTGTGGTAAAAATAAACACTGCGGCGGCGCGGCGATTGACATTTCAAATTCAATTTATTTTTGTTTAAAGGAATTACATACATTTATACAGGGTGGCACTCTGACAGATATATAAAAAAACGAATGAGAAGAAATATCCTAGCTCAGATATGCGAATAAAAATCAGTAGATTGTACAAGGCCTTACGTCAACCAGATGTCATTAGGTGACATTTAATCTAAAAACGGAGTTTATCCAAATAGTAATGTATATATTTAATTACCTATTTAAAAGCTGAAAGACCACACAATTTAAATGATTCTTCCTCCCATTCATCTTCATAGTGCTCATCACATACCTTGAAGCCTGAATAGTAACAAAAATTCGAATGTAATTAGAAATGAATCCGATCACATGTCAGGCTAATTATCACTGTTTACAAATAAAATGAGACAAGCTTAGAGACCCATTTGGCCATTGAACCGATCTAGTATACCTTTTGATACTATTTCGTGAAAAAATGTTGACTAACTAACGTCTTTTCCGCGCTCCCATTTGGTCGCGCGCCATGGGTGTATATGAAACCAATAGAACTGTAAACACGAGCGCCCGCGACCAAAAAGGCGTCGTGTGTGCATTTTTCTTTACAGCCAGGACGCGCGACTAAATGGGAGTGTGGATAAAAGACGCTCGTGTGGCATTGGCCTAAAGGGCCCATATTATCGGAAATGCCCCTACGTATAATTTGGTGACGTGAAATAGCGCCCTACGAAATAAGACCACATGTGGTCCTATTTCCATTTCTAAGTGGAAATAAGACCAAATGAGTCATGTGGTCTTATTACAATGACTGCTGCGAAATAAGGCCCACCGGGTTTTGTAACAAAATCACGCCATTTTTTTAGTTTTATTTTCTCAAATTCTAATAGAATTTTACAAGTTTTTTGTCTTATTATGAAAAATGAAAATTTAAGAAAAGAAACGTATAAAATTTTAGTCTTTTGTGAATTTGAGAATATAAGACATAACATACAAAATCACGCGCTTTTTTCATATTGAAATGTTCTATAAATGGTTGTGTGTACCTCATACCGAACGTTTCTTAATGATTGAAATTATTTGAAAATGTGGCTCTATTTCTAGGTTTATGTGGAAATACTGCCATATTTTTTGTTTTTATTTTTTCATAAATGTGGTCTTATTTCCAGGCTACATTGGAAATAAGACCTGCCGGGCGTTATTTCCATTTTTTCATGGTAATAAGGTCTCATTTTAAATGTGGCCTTATTTCGTAGGGCGCTATTTCACTTCACCGTATATTTTCAGTACTAAATGAAAGAGTATACAAAATTTAAGCTTTTTTGTCTGATGGTGGCGCGCATGGTGCTTAGAATAAGTCAAGTTGGATTTTTATGTGTTTGTTTGAAGTCAACCGCGCATTTTACTTTAGGTGGCGCCACAGCTCGGGGTGAACCTGGGCAACCATTTTGTGTGTGCGTGTTATATTTTTGCACGAATGGAAGAGGCCTACAGTTTTTTGTCGACTCCGAACGGCGAGTTGAGAAGCTCATTGACAAATGATACTCCTTTATTATTATTATTATTTATTATCCATCAATGGATTACAATCTGTTGATTTCAAAAAAGCACTCCTTGATTGCTTGTCAGATATTCGTAAGAAAAAAAAACTTTTACGTTGGACCCGGGCTGGGATTGAACCCGGGCAGCATTACGTAGTAGTCCAACGCACGTACCACTACACCACGGTGCTCACTGCGCTTTTATACACATTACATTTTTAAAAAAAATGTAAGTTTGAGTTCCAAAAAATATTGTTGTTTGAAATTGAGCCGCGGAAATCGACTTTGGCGTTGGATTTATGTACATATCTACTTAATCTGAATGCAGTAATTTCTAAGATGACGAAGATTCATATGAGCCAACAGCAACAGAAATTGCAGACGCCGAAGCAAAACATTATTCGAGTGGCAGTGGAGAAATTGCCGACGAATTAGACGAGACAATGTTGGATTCTGCTGTTAATCCAAATGTATTGCGTAAATCTTTCGATGGCAAAATCTAATATACATACCTCAGAGCCATCGTTTTCGTATACATATGTTGGACATATCTGCACTGAACGCGTGCATTATTTATAAGAACAAACGTATTCCATTATTGAATACGAAGAAGATACATAACATGGGAGCTATGCAGTAACAATGTATGGTGATTCTGATTCGGCCACATCTAGCTTCGAATACAACAGCAGGTGGCAAGCTTACACGTTCGTGCCGCAAAAGACCAATGTTGCTGATGACCATCGATTAAATGCTTTGCACAGCGTTATGTAAGTTCAAGTGAATAAAAATGACGTAAACGTGGTCGATGCAAATGCAACATTTGTCCGGATTTGCTTATCGCGAACAAACATTCGGCCAAATGTAACAAATGCAAGAATTTTGTTACTCCGATTTTATTCAAATAATCGATTTTCGACTCTCGTAAATTATATTTTTTCTTTCATTTCAAACAATGTTTATTCGAAAATCGTCCCGCTTAAGAATAACAAAGGAACGGCATACAAAATTGCATCATTAGATGTTCTGATTCTGTTGTTCGCGATCTTCGGAACTTAGATCTTAGCTGCAGGGTTATTTCTGAAACTAATCTTAAGGAAAACAAAATAAGGATCCGTTGAGGGTTAAAAGAGGATATCAGGAGGTTGGTCAGCATTTTAAGCAACAATCTGCGAAGTTAAGAGTTTCAGTCGTACTGTTGACTCAAGACAATTTTTCACTAATGGTAAAATAGCCATTTTAAATCATTTTCAAGGCTCTACCTAAAACTCACCTACCTTAACCAATTCATCTAAAACTGAAACCAACTACATAGTTACAATACTGTGGTGATCATGTACTCATATCTCCCAGTGATCTACCGCATCCAATGAACTAGCGCCACAGGATATCTTTTCCTTCAGCAAAACCCCGCCGTCGCGTCGTACTCATAGAATAATGAAAACAATTCCAGGCATCAAAAATGATTCACAAGCTGATTTACTATAAGAATTGTTTAAACATTTCATGGAGACCTTATCGGAAAGCAATATCGACGTAAAATAAATAAATCATACACAAACAACCGAAAACGCCTCTCGCATGTCACTCTATATGGATCGCGTTAGTTACAACAACATTAGAGACGACGACGCGACGTTTTTATTACCCAATTACTTTAACTGCGAAAGATATTCTCTTTCGGCGATCTATCATGATTTTATTGCACTGCTATCAGGCGCTTCATCAGTTAACTCCGGTTCCACGTCAAGTTCCCGAAAATGTTGTATTACTACGTGTATTTGATTCGGACATGGTTGAGATGAACCTCAACAGAAATCCATTGTGTTTGTATTGTATTTGAAATTTATATTGCACTCACGCAGGGTGCCAGAAAAACAATGATCAAAGATCTAACTTCGATAGATACGAGTACGAGTACAACAGGTATGTATTGTATTACCAACGTATTGTCATAGATATTATCATTTTTGAAGGAATTTTCTTAAATATTGTAGTAAATAATCAAAGAGAATATAAAATTTGTAAAGAATTACATGAAAATTCGTACTTACTTTTATTTAGGAATGTCATAATAATATCACTTTGATCAATTGCCGTCCTATCGAGATCTGTAATAAAATTATTATTTGTGTCGGTATCACGTTTGGCGCGTACAGATTCTCCATTCTCCTCGTCATTCAATCGATGATAAACATCTAACAGATATTGTGGTGCAGATTTTCTGTAAATTCAAAACGAAAATAGTTACATACATGTTTATTTAGAACAAATGTAGAAAATTACACTATTGGATGTAAAAAAAAACCACTGCTGACGAAGTTTGCCATTTAAGACGATTTTGCTTTGAAGACTTAACGTGCCACTACAAGATCTTATATAAAGTACCTAAACTAAAATAACAAGTGAGTTAATAATTTAGTAAAGTAAATACAAAAATTGAAAAAAAGAAGAGATGAAATAATAGAGAAATTAAGTAAATACATTTAAAAACCAAAATGGGTGGCCGTGGCGTAGTGGTTGTCGTCATCGCTTGTCACGCTGAAGGTTTTTTCTCACGAAATAAAAATAAGTTGATCAGTTTCAGAAGCTAATATAAGAAACCTACTGCGAAGGCATAACACTGGTTGGTATAGCGGAAGAAATTGTTCGCACAAACTATAAAAAGAAACACCTGAAAAAAACGTCTGAGAATCAAGCAATGGCATAACTTTCAACAATACACAACTCCCCAGTTATCCTGGACACCACCCATAGAGTTAGTTGAAACCTCATATCTGAGTTTCCTATGACTACGTCGATCTGTCTGTCTCTCGTTCTTTTCCTTCATGTGCTCGCGCTGTGTGTAAGCAATATAAGGGTATTCATATCCCCTTTAGCGTGTGTAGATTATACAAAAAAAGAGAAAGTATTTGTATATATGTACATAGTATGTACATATATAAAGAATTTAAATTAATTTCTTAGTAGTTCTTAGTTTAAATCAGAGGAAAATCACTGAAAACCTAAAATCGACCAATTTACAAGGGGCGCAAAAAACAAAATTCCGAACTACAGACCAATCTCCATCCTATGGGTTGTAGAGAAATGTCTGGAATAGATAGTCGTCAAAAGACCTTTTTGGAACAGAACAATGTAGTACATCAAAATCAGTATGGATTCCAAAAGAAGATGAAGCACCAACAAGCTTTTGGGAGAGTTCTCAAATGTAATTAATCAAAGCTTAAACAGAAACCACCATAATCACCCCTGTGATCAATTCCGACCGGTTTGAAAACGGACGGAATTAAAAGGGAATAATTCAAAATTAACGGATTTGTCCGAATTCATCCCTTGTTCGTTCGCGTTCGACATATTGAACCACGAAAAGCTGAAAGAAGTTCTCTACGAAACCGGTATAAGGCAACCATTGGTTAACTGGTTTCAGGACTATTTAAAAAACAACAGTTTTAAAGTGAGGATTGGGGAAAAATGAAGCTATAGGAAGTCAGTGTAACATAGAGTACCGCAAAGTTCAAAACTGGGATCGATACTTTTCAACTTGTACACGAACGAGCTACTACGTGTATTTAACAAAAGTATTGGTTTTGATCTTGCGATTGATACTGCGATTATTGTCCATCACGTATCCCTTGTGTCGGCGACGGTGATCATGCAGGAGGAGTTTAACAAAGCGGTAGGGTGGTGTCATGATATGGGTTTGATTCTAGATGACCCAAATTCGGAGCCGGAAATGTGCAAATCAGGTTCGAAAATCGTATGTGTTCAAAAGAATGTGTATGAATGTAAATACCTCGGAGTTTTAATTGACAGAAACTTTAGATGGGACAAACAAATTCTAAAAATAAGATCCGATTTAAAGAAGGCGATTTTTGGGTTGCTGTACCTGAGCAGATATTCTATGTTTGATGTAATAAAGCAAGTATATTACGCATTTGTAGAATCTTAACTTAGGTATGGTGTTCTTGCTTGGGGCAACACAGCAAAGGTACATTTATACAACGCATACATAATATTTCGAAAAAGACGAAACGTACATTCTGAATTCCAAGTGTTAAAAGTGGAGCAAATCTTCAGGCTAACTACGGCTCTGGAATATTATGATGGCATGAGATTAGATTCCAATTTCACATGAAGTTAATACGAGGAGGAGGGCCCAAAACCAATAAGAAACACCAACTTTTAACAACTAATATATGCAGTTCCAAAAATCATGAATAGTATACCATCAAATCTAAAAAGTATTGGTCGTGTATAAATCAGAGAAAAATTAAATTAAAAAAACACTTTCTACATTAGTACTTAATAAACTTAAGTGATAATTATTATTATTATTGATTTTTTTGTAATAGATAAAATTAAGCTGATTTTAACCTAGAAAATATTTTTGTAAATCAATTTCCTGCAGATAAGTCTTCGACTTTGCGGGAAACCAAACAATGTATTACGTTTCTGTTAATTATTTGCTAATAATTTCTTCCGAAACACATTCCCTGAGCTTATTCATTGCAACTCAACAGGAAGACTATTCCATAATCGAATTACCGTCACAAAATGGGCACGCTCTGCGATGGTGTGCGCAAAACGAGACATTATTAAAGTCCCCTGCGGGACTAAGCAAAGTGCTACATTTTAAATAATTAGGACATTCATTGCGAATTATGTTATGGAGTTGAATAATGTTCCCTAATTTGTAAAATTCATCCAAATTGATCGCTTCCCCGCGCTAATTAAAAGTAATTTTATTCAGAACCTAACTTTATATTTAAATATATTATATTAGTCTGTTTTCTATCAGTTAAGGTAAAGTCAAATGGTAATGAACAGCTAAAAAAACGGTTTTACACTTTTCTCTATTTGTTGTATGATTCAAATTGTTTTTTTATGGAAGAACCATCTCAAATCTGGAAATTATTAGTTAGTAATTAATTACACAATTAATAGTAAATTAATTAAATTAAATACATATGCATGTAGTTTACTTTTGACTTTGATTAGACAAATACTATTAAAACAATGGTATATTACATAAAATCTAAAAAGTGGTCGCTCATTGACAAATGATACTCTTTGATTGCTTGTCAGACATTCGAAAGAATTGGAACCGTGAAAAAACTTTTTTTTAGGTTTTGGACCCGGGCTGGGATTGAACCCGGGCAGCATTGCGTAGTAGTCCAACGCACTTACCACTACACCACGGTGCTCACTCTCACTCTCAAACCCCTCTTTCTGATAAGATCTCAATCAAGTCAGATTGACCTCGTGACAGTTTGTGTAAGTCAATAAAATTACCAAGAATTACTTTGACACGACATACTAGTTAACATTTCTTGTGTGAACAACATTTACATTCATACATATATGTATGTATGGAAATTAAAGGGTTCTTCCATATTTGAGTCAAACACTTGAGTGGTACTTCCTCGGTTATATACAAAAAAATAAGTACATTTGCAGTACTTACACATATGTACATATGTACAATATACATATGATAATACGTGAAAACTTTTGACTGAAACTTTACATCAATTACAACGCTATAAATCTTATGGAAAAATAATAATGAGAAGAATTGAAAGTACATACATACATACATATGTATGTAGAGTTATAATTTTAGTAATTGGAAAAACCGCTAAAAGCTATATAAAAACGAAAACAAGTAATTTACAGAATCCGCACATTCGAAATGAAACTTATTTGTTCGTTAATGTAGTACTTACTAAAATTTATATTAAGTGTGTGTTAGTTTAAGTTGCTCTACTTTAGGTGGCGCTACAGCTCGGGGTGAACCGTGTGTGTGCGTGTTGTATTTTTGCATGAATGGAAGGGACCTACAGTTTTTTGCTGACTCCGGCGAATTGAGAAGCTCATTGACAAATGATACTCTTTGATTGATTGTTGATGTTGGACCCGGGCTGGGATACGGCGACCGTTATAATTGAATAAAAAATAAATTAATTTTGTATGTATTCTTATTTTTAAAAAAATATTGGGAGTAAAACTTCCTTATTGGGACCCTCCGTAATTGGGGCACTTCCGATATGGACCGCACTTCATGCATAGACTCAGTTTTGTTTCATATAAGTGAACTTTTGAAAATGGGGCTCCTCTGAATTGGATCATGGGGCAACGAATTACGTTAGAATTGCTTGAAAAACAACCTCCACATTGAGGATTGTGTGATGCATAAAAATAGGGGATTCCCTCGGAATATCAGAAATGCGTTTGTAACAAAAACAACATATCAAAAAACAAAACTTTTTTATTTCGGTAAGATATCATATTCCGTGAAATAGTGATCTGTAAACAAAATGTCACTGACTGATAGACTGGTACCTATTCATGTATATGAACACTCTGATCAGAATATGCAAATGCATATTGTCCCGGCTTAAGTGATATGGCTTCTTTTGACCAAGGTCAGGTAAAGTTGATATGTAATTAATAAGTAATAACATTAAAACAAGAACAGCAACTGGGAAATTTCATACATACAAACATATATAAATAGGTGGGAAATAATTGCACAAAATTTCTGGTTAAATTACTGCCCACCTTCAGTGATAAATAACTTCACATCAAAAATGTGCATTTATTTCCCACTCGAGGTGAAGTTATTTCCCATGTGAAGTTATTGCCCGTGAAGTTATTTCCCTGAACCATTCATCAGCAATCAAAAATTACATGCATTTTTCACTATTTTTTCCTCAACAACAACAGTCAATACTCTCTTATCCTTTTGTTCGCATCAAGCTATTAAAGCAACGAAATCTTAATTTTGCAGTAAAAATAAGTTCGAAAAATTCCTAACTTCATGCTGTATATGCTCAATCATTTGATGCTAACAAATTTCGATCATATAAGCTCTCAGTGCGCATTGAGCACTCGTGCTGGAAAATCCTCCCAATTAATATCGACTTTTTTACAGAAAACCATTTTTATTATTTATTTATTTTTCAGATAATCGTCGAATTAATTAACATTTTTGATGTCATTTTGTAGATAGATAATGGGCGCACAGTTCTAAAATTAAAATAATCGTATATATCGTATATTCTAGTAAATTTGACATCATTTTTGTGTTTTTAGGACATCATTTCCAAAAACCACTTTAGAACTAAAATTTAACAAAAATTATTTTTCATCCTTGTTAGTGCAAGCCTCTTTTAAAATACAAAGATGTAAAATGTTTAACGCTTAAGACAAAAAAGTTACTCTGAAAGGGTTAAGGATAATATAAAATATTAATAGTTATAATAGTAGTATAAGATGTACTCATCGTATGATGAACACAATCGAATTTAAATACAAAAACCTTTTTTATAGACTAGTTTCGCCTGTGGTCGAAATTCGACCAATTCTGCGAGAGAAACGCACGTATTAATATGTATTATTTTACCTGATTTTTACCTGGCCTAGACACAATATATTGGAAAAAAAAAATACAAACTGCATTGTCCCTCTTCAAAACCTTTCCAACAAAGCAAAAATCAACCGAATATGTTATGTTTAAGGCAGTTAAAAAGGGGTTGAACTGTTTTGCGTTTGCCTATTTACATATATAATGATTTTGACAATAATCTATGTGCTATATATAAGATTTAGAAGAAAATAGAATGAAATGATGAAGCGCAGCAAGAAATGCCACAACCATAGATTTCAAACTGTGCTTATTGGCAAATCGACTATAATGCGAAACGAAATATTTTAGACGAATATATAAGTTAACGCCGGACACTGGGTCTCGATAAATTGGGATTCTTGTCCTTGAAGCAAGTTTGCAAAACCGTAAGAGAGCCATTAAAAAATATCTAAAATAACGATAGTGAAGATAAGAGGAGAGGAGAAGGCAGAAGCTTCTGTGTTACGTTACCGCATATTGAATTTAAAGCGGAATTAAATGTCTGGAAACTGGTTCAATTTATTTAGATTTTTGAATATATACATAGCATTATTTGTCACTACTAACCCGTTATTAGTATTCCAAGTCTATAAGTTTTAAGCAACTTGATACAATTAATTCGTCGTCAAGCCTTAACCTTGCTTGAGCGAGATCAATATGTTACAAGTTGTTGTTCAAGTTGTGTGGACCAAAAAAAGATACAAAGACAGTTGGAATAGTGTTCGGGAAAATAACAAAATACCAATCTTCTAATGACATTGACCTAGAAATGTATATATCCCTCTCCCCACATAGTTATCAGTTAATGAACTCCAAAGAGAATCTCAAAATGCAAACCACAGCGACCACACAGAATATACAGACCACCACCACTTCAACGCCGGCCGCGCCGCCGCACACAATTATAAGAATATGTCGAGCAAAATAAGCGGCAGCTGGCAAAGGATTGAAACAGCTGCACAAGGTTATTATCATATAAATGTTTAAAGCCATATCGCCGAAATATAATAGCAAATCTTCCACAAGAAACAAAAAAAAATCGTCCAAAGACTTGATTTACTGCGGAGTTCGAGAATTTTTTTATTTTTATCAGACAACAATAATAAATGTACTTTAACAGTGGGAAGTAATAAATGCAAATGAATACCCATGTACAGGCATAGATAGAGCGAGTTATACTAGACCAAGCCTACGACTAGGTCTACACCGCATTTCTTTTTCTTGAATCATCAATATCATCTTCTACATACAGACATACTCGTACATACATCGTGTGTAGACAATAAAATACCCCCAACCCATTTAGACAAAGCAAAAAAACTAAGAAAAATGAAACAAAGTCGCTTAATAAATAATTATTATTTCTTGGCATCACTCAATTAGTGCGTCTGTTTAATTGATCCCTACATTCTTCATCCGCACATCCCCGCCCGCACCGCACGCTCGCTCTAGATCGTTAATTACTTAATTAAAATAAATATTTGTACAAATCCCCAGTCATAAAATTCGTAGACGACACGGAGCCGGGCAATCTGTGTATCTGTGCTATTTTAGTCCCTCGAAAACAAGTTTATCAAGAAGTTTTGCGCATATTGATCTCGTCAATATCAAGATATCGATGGCAATCGGAGATCGGTGATCGGTGAACGGTGAAAAGTGATAGCGAACAAAACACAACTTGCGTGCTTGTACGGTGCGGCATGGCCTTCGGCCGTTTAATTACTTACCTCAATGACAGATGACTATGTCGTCTTCTGGGCCGCTCAGATAATCCCAAAAAATCCAATATCTCATCTTCCACATCCATCTTCTCGTGATCGTCGAGTACACGATGCATGATGGTTTGATCGACTCCATTGTCTACATAGATGCCCGACTGACTAGCGAATACCAGAGTAATATTTATAAACAAAACACTAACAATCAACACTGAATGCATTGTGCAACTACAGTGTGAATTATGGCTTTTTATAAATATTTTACGCCACATGTTTACGCCTTGAGAGAGACACGCAAAAAAAATATTGATTGAATTTTTAAATTTTATTTTTAATCAATACGAAATCTTCGTTTTCTTTTCCAGCAACTATCGATACGAATCATCAATAACAATTTTTTTTTTCTTCACCCGATTTTTTATTTTATTTTATTTTTTTCTTCTCAAAATTCCACTTCAATTTTCTTGGGAACAAACATTGCTTTTGCAGAAGCTTACATTATTTTTTCTTTTTTTTTTTTATTTCTACTTCAGATACAGATACAACACTTAAATCAATTCTTCAATTAATACCCAATCAATATAAACAAACGCCAAGAGCACACCCCGTGTCGTTGTAAACGGTTTTTTTTTTTCCTTAAATCGAAAAAAGTATCTAAGCATCTAAGCAAACATTCCAGCAGATACTTGACTTCTTTTTTTCCACTATTGATATGCGTTACACGATTAGAAACAAATCTTTTTTCTATTCACATCAACGATATGATGATCCACAAAACGTCTTCGAATAAGAAAAACAATAGATACGCGCGGCGCGTCGGGTTTTTAAATATACGAGTAATAGTACCTCCTCTTCCAGAAGTGCATTCGATGAAATTCCAGAAATGACTGAAGAAACGAAACCAACTTGTCTTGCGCTTTGGCTTTCCTTGGTGGCTGGCTGTTGGCTGTTGGCTGTTGGCTGCTGGCATCTCATCTCAGACAAGATCTAGCTAAACAGGCAGCAGCAGCAGCCAGCAACCAGGCAGCAGGCAGGTAGGTAGGTATTCATCTTAAAGCCGTTTACGTTTCGTATTATTGTCAGTTCAACAAAAAACATCTTTTCCATGTCTTTCAACAACAACGAAACTCAGAGCTCAACTCAGACACAGACGCCAGCGAGTCAGCCAAGAGAAGGAGAGAATTAACTAAAGGTAAAATGATCAGCAACACAGTATAAACAACAACAACAATAAATAAAAACAAAGTGAACACGAAAGAATACTCTTCTTTACTGCCTCTTTTCTATTGAGTCTTTCAGAAGCGCGCTGATTTTGAGTGGCGCTCAGAGTTACCATTTGGATAGAATAGACATATGTAGATACATTTTTTTCTCTATTTTTTCTTCATAATATGGATGATGTATCTTTTCTCGCTCATCTGTAGAAACTTTCTTAGAATATTCAAATTTACAGCTTTGGGATGAAAAACACCTTGCTGTGAGAAGAGGGCAGGTTGTTTATTATTTTTTATTTTCTCAGGTATGAACGTTGGTATTCTTCTTCTTTATGTGGCGCTACAGTTCGGGGTGAAACAGGAGGGCCTACCACAATCATTTCTGTGTGCATGTTAGATTTTTGTACGAATGAAAGGGACCTACAGTTTTTCGCCGACTCCGAACGGCGAGTTGAGAAGCTACTCATGACAAATGATATTCTTTGAAAGCTTGTCAGACATTCGAAAGAGGTGGCACAGTGAAAAAACTTTTAGGTGTTTTGCTGGGATTGAACCCGGGCAGCATTGCGTAGTAGTCCAACACACTTACCATTACACCACGGTGAACGTTGGTGATGTTTGGTAATATTTCTATGGCAAATTAATACTTAAGAAAGTGATTCTGGCTATTTTTGGAGACATGTATGTTACGTGTAATGAAGACAAGGCGCCAATTGATGGGATGCTTTTCAACTTTTTTCGGTTAATTTGCTTCAATGAACCTTCGGAGAACTAAGAAGATGAACCTCTGAATTTGAATTTGATAATGTTATTTTGATAGTTTGAATAGGTAATACGCTATACCGCATCTATGGCAGTGAAGCACATTCTGATTTAACAAAATTTAACTAATGGATTTTTAGATACATGCATACTACAATTTTGAATGTACATACATAACTCCTGTAAACTTTCACTTTGCGACTGGGAGACCTACTAAGTGTCCAAAACTAAAATCCCCAAACTAATAAATCCCCAACTTTTGAAAACTCTACAAACACAAAATTAACAAGCACAAAATCCCCAAACACAAAATTTTTTTTGTTTGTACATTTTCCAAAAGTTGGGGATTTCTTATTTTGGGTATTTTCAATTTTATGCCAAGAGAGAACAATAATGCTTGTTATTGACAGTAGCGTAGGCAATTTACCGTTTATTGCTTAATAAAGATGACGGACTGATAAGAATTAAACTATTTTTGATTTAGCTGTGCAATATAAAAACAAAAGAACAAAAAAAAAATCAAAATATGTAAACATTAAAATAAAAAAAAGAGTTATAAAAAAATATTGAATATGGAATATGAATATTTTTTTTTTTTTTTTTTTTTTTGCCGAGGGTAGGTGAAAATCTTCCATAGACACTATGAGAATAGCAAGCGCGTGCTCATAGTAGTGTCAGATTCTTACTGACCAAAAACACCACCCTTCGATATAAATTTGTTAGATACTGCAACTAAGTTATACTACTTATCAAGCAATTTTTCTATCACGAAATATAAACGTTTGGCAGGTTACTTTCCAATGAAAGATCCTGCATGTTCCACAATTTAGACGCGGTTAATCCTTATCTCGCCAAGTCGAAAGGTTTTGTTCTTTGTAGTCGGCGCAATAAATTGCTCTCATCCAAAATAAGTAGGACTGTATTATTAACATGTCCGATTAGTCGGTTTCTATGTTTTCGCGCGAAGCTTCTACTTTCAGCTTCGATTGTCGGAATTCCGAGATCCCTGTGGATATCGTCGTTTCTAGCATACGAATATGAATATGGAGCCGGTGTCTCTTCACGTCGTCATCGTGGCTCTGGATATCACCAAGTATGAGTCCTTTAGATATTTCGCTTGTACGTCGAAGGCATAAGCGAAAATTTTGTGTTTGGGGATTTCGGTTTGAGAATTTTGATTCGTAAACTAATTTATAAATCAATTTGTAAATTGCTTTAAATAAATAATCGAAATTTATACGTTCCAATCCCTATAAGCTATATTGGGGGCATTCACGATTCTAGTTGACAGCTAGTCAACGGCCTCTGATTGGTCGAGAGCCTGAAAATTTACTAGAATTCTAGTCAACTTTTTTGGGGTCGGGGACTGGATTCCTAGTCAAGAAAATCTTGACTAACCGTCAAAATCAGCTGACTGGTTTGGTTATACTACTTGGATGTTGTTTGCTTGTTACATTTTTTTCTTTTTTCATGCAGTTCATATACTGTTAGATTATGTACATAGAACAATCGACGAACTCATCTTATGAAATAAATATTTTGTATATTTCAAACGCAATGTGTTACTTACATCAAATTTCATCCTCTAAGTCATCCATTAATATTTGTAAGTTTGTTTTTGCTCTTCTTTTCTTTAAAAAATAGATTTGTTGTTCTACAATCACAATTCTCCAAACAATTCAAAGTGAAAATAGAAAGTAAATGACGTTTGTGATATGTGAACTGTCGACTAGATGGCTAGTCAAAATGAGCCTTCAGGATTCTAGAATTATCTAGATATCTGGTCACTAGGATCCTAAATGCCTCCATTGGGATGCGGCCGAAAAAGTCAAAATAAACGCATTGACGTCAACCAATTGAAATTTCTTATAAATATATACACTCCTCGCCACTTGAATAGAACACACTGTACACTCTCTTTGCAATTGCTCATAACTCGAAAGCGGTATAATAAAACAAAGTGGTATTTTTGCACGTTCTCTTTGTGCAACTCCTCTTCTTTCTCTGTGATGAATTGCAAGTTCTGGAAAAAAAGCCGTTATATGTTTTTTTCCACTTTATGTTAGCAGACGTTGAAATTTAGGCAACATTTTTGCGCCAGTTGAATAAATAGAACATGCATTTAGTTTCAACGTTATCTTTGGCACGTGGAGTCATATTTTTCGTTGATTGAATTTTTTTGTCAACCTTCTGGGACTGACGTGGTAGTATGACAGACACCACAAAATCGAAAAACTAGCATTGCGTCGATATTTGTCATATCAATAAATGTTTATGTATAACTTTTATGTATGTCTTATTAATTTTAATAATGCATACTCTCAACATTCAAATATAATACTTAGTTGAACGTAGGAATATAAAACGAATTTTGAAAATACAAGCTGCCAAAATGGTGGTGTCTGGTATACTACCACGTCAGTGTAATTGTGAAAATTAGGGCACGTCAGTCCCAGAGGTAAAGCCTTAACCTAAGGAGACCTATGCAAGTGGCGAGGAGTGTATGTACATACATACGTACATATTAATTTGTTAAAAATTCAAATTAACTAAGTAAGTAATGAAGCAAAATAAACAGTCATATTGTATCTAATATCTTTTACACAAAAATACAAGTAGGTACCCAACCCACAGACACACATACATACTTCTTTCCTCTTCGTTATTTAGGTTTGAAAACAATTTATCACCTTTTTGCCTAAAAATAATTTAATTGGAAGTTTTCATAACCCGATGAAATCCATAGCTAAAATTCTGGCATTAAATAGCACACTTTACATTCGATTCAACAAATCTTAATATACGCTTAAAGATTTCAGGTGCGCTGTAGCTTGTAGGTATAGGTACGACTGTACATACTAGATCGTGTTGTTAACACTTTCTATTTAAATTGTTTGACAATAAATATAAATTTATCTCGCACGCTGCCGTGAGCCGCGCTGCGCGCCGGCCGGCAATGCTATCAGTTTGATTGTTTGCTTACGCAGTACCTACCTATTCTAAACATCGGCGCGTTCTCACTTAAGACAGGGAACTATACTTAGCAGGCGTAGTGTTTATCTGAGGATTTTTTTGTTTACAACTTAGATATTTAATGATATGTACATCTCGAAACACCTAATGGGTGTGTCTGTAATCGATAATTTTCTATTGCGATCCTCAATTCGTTTACATTGAAGCAAAATAAATTGTGTTATGAACAGTTTGGAGTGTAGCCGTTTTTACTAACGAGCTGTTTTGGAACGCTTAGAGTTGAGGTACGAGTAATGTATATGTACACACGTTCAGAATGATATGATAAATGTACATATGTAGGTACATATATATTTATTAATAGACTAATTTGAATTCCACGAAATAAAGGAAAATTATTTTTGCATTCGAAATGTTAATGTTCTTTTATAGTTGTAGTAGTGGTCAGAGATTAGTAATATGTTATATGAGGTTAATATTTGGTTGGGATAAACTTTATGGAATTCTTGATTTTATTGAAATATCGATTGGCGTTTAATTTGGATTTTCGATTTCGAACAATTTGTTTTTCATCGCCATATAGACATCTGGCAAAGATATGTGCTGAAGCTATCGAATTCTTAGTCATAAGCATTTTTAACCCCCACCGACCCACAGGTGGTACCCGGGTACTTTTTGGACATGCAAACCTAAATATTCACCCCTATTATTAAATCCGCCGGGGGGAATGATTCACGACAATTCGAAAATCGGTATCATTGAATCCGTTCGAAGGGAATCGTCCACTTGTCGGTAATGTGGACAACTTTTCACTTGATCATTGAAAACGAACGGATCGAATCTCTCCATACAAAGTTTGACGTTTCAGATCCGCGAGAGAATCGTTGCGGATCTGGTGCTTTTGCTGTGGGATTGGCTAGCATCTTTTTTTTACTGCCAAGAACTTTGAACGTTGAAAGTGCAGAAACAAACAAATGGAATCAGAAATAGTGCGGCATAACATCCACCATTGGATCGATCTTATTTTCGGCCAAAACCAAACGACAGAATGCAATGCAATGCAATGCAAATGGGACAGAATTCCAATCTTCTCCGGTGTTGTCACAAATCGGGAAGGATAAGTGTGTATAAATGTTCAAGTCTGGACTCAACGCGTATCGTCAAAAGTCGCCAAAGTTATGTAAAGGGAATCAAGTTGTCGTATAACTCCGCTTTTTCAAGATCAGCCCCAAGAGTAGTTTTAATATGGAGGATCTAGAACAGGCGGCAGAAGTTCAAACGAATGGTATTGACACAGAGTTGACCTGGTCACTGCCAAAAACTTTGAATGTTGAAAGTGCAGAAACAAACAAATGATGAACTAACTTCAGGCACACGTAGAATAAGTACACAGATCATTACACAAAACATGCGACCAAAACAAGGAAATTTTAATGGAAATAAATGTACATACTAAAAACGTTGAACTTTATAAATGAAATAAATGAAACACGACATTGGAATGCAAACTATTGCAAAACCAAAGCTTAACGTAAAACCAAAAAAACTATTTATTTATAATTGTTTATTCCTTAAGATTTTTGTTTCTACACCACAATCACCCTTTCAAGTGTCAAATCAGAAAACATGTGACTTCGAAAACATAAAAAGAGATGTAGATAAAGTAGTGTATCCGGCGGATTTAATGATCACGACGATAGGTGAATGTGAACCGAATGAGTGAAGGGAATCTCAGATCCGTCGGATTTAATGATAGGGGTGATTATATTTTCCACTGTTCCGATTTTTTTGAGATTCCATGACATCTCTAGAAAATTATATCTACGCAATGAAAAAAAGTGAAAAGAACATGTAGTTTTTTACCATTTTTCAAACCAGTGGCGGATGGTCACTTCCCGGGTACCCGGGTATCACCTAGTACATTTTGTATACAAACTTTTTTTTTGGTAATATGTATATATTTTAATTTTATTTAAGATATTGTTAGTACAATCCAAGCAAATAACCAGAGCAGTTGTAATATGCAGGTCGTAAACAGTATTACAACAATTTTGGCAACGTTTCCGATACTTTCTCTTGATTCGGATATCATTATAGCATTTCTTGCAAATACTTTTCTTCTTCAAACACGACCGGTGCTCTCTCATGTTTCGATTGGTTATGAAAGCGAAATGGAAATGCATACTTCCGACTTGCCGGACCGAGTATGCTTTCCATGGCTGTTCCGATAAATAGAATCGCGTTGTCAGGGGATCTAACTAAAATCGATGGCAAGCATATGTCTCGAGCCAGTTATTTCAGGAAAAGTTTGCGAAGATCTTTTCGGACATTTTTTTATCATGCTCTCAACAAGCAACATCAATTATATTTTAGAATAACGCCAAAGGCCACAAATTAAGTCTACATTTAGTCGTATAACTCCATTATAATTTACTCCACCGTTAGTCGAGTTATAATCTAATATGATTTGTGGTTTTATAGATGCAGTTTTCGTATCGGTTGCCCCATCGTAATGCATGCTGGATTTCAAAATTATGGCTTTCTTCTTCTTCGGGACATACGAATATATCGTTGCTTCGGCTCTAAAACCAAACAAAGATGAATAGATTTCACGGTCTTTCAATGGCTTCATCGCCATTGGGATATACGGTCCATTTTTCGAAGCGTCCTCAGCAATGTAAATCCATTGCTCTTGAGATTTTTTAGCAGAGGTAATGATGTGAAGATATTCTCTGTGGTAACATTCCGGCCAAAACATTCTTGTACAACTCACAAATTTGTTCCTTCGTCACTTAGAGATAATACAAACACAAAAGTTATAGAAAAATATAAAGATAAAAAACTATTTTTTTAAAAACAAGCTTTAATGAACTAAAATTTACAAATTTACGTCTATACGTATATTAGCTTGGGCGGATTGGATTTGAGAAAGTTTACTAAGAATGTTTGAGATTCTACTCGCCATTTCATTTGATACCCATCCATGGTGATCGTAAAGGAAAGGGTAATTCGCCATCTTGGGGCGCCCACCATACTGAATTTAGAATGACGTCGCTTGGCTAGTCTAATTCTGCTTGTCAATCCCTTTAAGTTGATATCGATATTAAGGTGGTCGTGAAGATAAAGGTAATCGTCCATCTTATGGCGTCCACCATATACAAGATACAACATCATAAAATATACTTCATGTTCATATATTGTTTGAGATTCTTTTCGTCAAACCCTTCTATTTGATATCCATGTCATGCGGGTTGTGAAGAAAAAAAAAATCCATAATCCACTATATTGAATTTAGAATCACGTCACTTAGCTAATCGTATTCTACTTGTCAAATCCTTTCATTTGATACCCATATTTAAGAGGTCGTGAAGATAATGGTAATCCTCCATCTTTGAGCGTCCGCCATATTAGGTTTACCAGATCATGAAATATACTATGTATAATAAGTTGTTACCGGATACGCAAAATTTCAATATAATCGGATATCTGGAAGTGGGTGTCAAATCGAATCACAGACTCCGCTCTCACAGAAGTTGAAGTTTAAACAGCATCCGCCATATTGGATTTACAACTTCATCAAATAACCCATATTGTATTGTCTCCGGAACTTTATACATACGTGTGCAATATTTCAGGATGATCGGATATCTGGAAGTGAGTGTAAAATCGATTCCCAGATTTGTCCCTCACACAAAGTGAAGTTAGTATAAATCTTATAAAAAAATAGATACATTTATGTAGTATCTATCTATTACAATTCAGTTTTCAAAAGTTAAATAGGTACATTAAAAGCTAAAAAAAAAAACATACCTACAGTAGGCCACTTAGTATTAAGCCTGTCAATATTAAATAATTCAGTCTGTAAAGCTCATAATATAACAAAAGGTACAATTACAATAAATTACTTCCCAGTCCTTTCTTTCCTGTATTTATCGATGAGGTTGTTATAAGGCACCGAAACCTCAATTTAATTTTTTTCGAGAAGGCTCAGTGCAGATAACATTAATGGTTTGCTTATTTTTCATTAATGTTGTAAGCTTTGAAAAAACCCTTTTCGCACAAGCACTACTATGCGGTAGTGTCAAAATATTTGCAGCGAATTTATATAAATTTGAAAATAATTGGTTACCGAGGTAGTTTTTTACATTGCCAATGCTATCTAGTATACCAAAATTTGTCCTTAGTAAACTGCGCACAAAAATAGATCTAAGAAAAATCTGCAAACTAATGCATTTCAAAGATTTAAATGAAAATAAATACATTTGGATAAAAAAGTCGCAGAAAACCATAAAAAGTCTCAACTTTTCTATGAAAAGTCGCAAATTTGGAGTTTTTTTTTGGAAAAGTCGTATCAAAGTCGCAAGCCAGTCAAAAAAGTCGACTTTAGTCGCAAAACGGTAACGCTGCCCGCTTATCTACTTGCATAAGGAGAATCCCATCAATGCGCGTATGGGATGAAAATAATGAAAATAAAGGAGTAGGTGATAGAGAAAAGGGGCCCAACTATGTAACTCGATTCTACTTTCGATTCTATTCGAAAGTTGTTTCCGATTCTACTTTCAAACCGTACTACGTATGATATTAGAATCGAACGTTAGTAATGCCAACTTTTTCCCACAAAATTTCCGAATTTCAAACGAGTCTCGCCTTGTGTTTAACAGATAAACTAAAGTAATTTATTATTAATTGTGATTTGCGAAACAAGGAAATAATAATAGTTTTCATATATTAACATGGTGCGTGTCATATTTTGGGTTTTAAACGAAGAAAACCAGGATCGCAGTGGTCAAATTGAGCAGACGAAATCGAGATAAACCCAATAATGGAGCTGAGTTAAAAAGTGTTTGTTTAGAATATGTACATTTAATAATAAAAACATTTGTAATAAAATGACTGAATTTTAGTGTAATAAAAAATATATTCAACTTTCAACAGATGCCTTTTTGTATTTGCTGTGTGGATTTTCGTCTAGCCTCCGGGGTTCTCAAGTATCCTTTGTATATATTTCACAAGAATCTCAAATTGAGACGACACACCAAATATATTTTAATAGTTCTATGCAATGTATAATAAAATATAAAAAAAATTGTCACCTACGTTTTTGAAAATTTCACAGTCCAACAGTTTGCTCGCAAACACATTTGCATTAGAACGATTATTTGCGAATTCGAACGATTTTGACATTAACTTTAGAATTAGGTAGTACCAAATTTCCGAAAACAAATATGAAATTCGAGATTCGTTCGATTTTCAAATGCTATGGCTTGCTATAGAATTATGGAGTACGCATTTTGCGAATCCGAACATTTTTATTGTAGAATCGAGTTACATAGTTGGGCCCCAGAATGACGATCGATGACAGTGGTTTACCCAAAAAATAATGAAAAATAATAAAACAGTAAGCAGTAGTGATAGTTATAGCCTAAGAGTAGAGCTTAATATCTACACGAACAACCCTCTCGCAACAGACTGACGATCAATGGCAATGGCAATGGTTTACCCAAAAAATAAAGAGCAAATAATGAGAGCAAATAATGAGAGCGATGCAAATTATTGAATTAAACAATTATATTTTCGGGGTAAAAAGTAGCGCATTGGCCAATCCAGGAAGTGGAGTATCTATTCACGAAAGTTTCATCCAAATCTGTTGGGCCGTTACGGCGTGATTGAGTCCCAAACATCCAAATTTTCACATTTATATATTAGTAGGATAGGAAGAATAGGAAGGATAGGATCTAAAATATTGTGATACAAAGAAAAAAAATTGTTTTATCATTTGAACAAAAATCCAATTTTTCGTTAATTGTTCACCGAACAAATAAATCACTCCGAATGACACGAGCAATCAAAGTATGTAAATGCACAAATTATCAATTTCGACGCATTCACAACTGATCGAGAGATTTTTTTTATCGTTTAAGAATGAATTTCAGCTGCTAGAAATCAACTTAGTTTCATCACAAAACCAGTAGGAAAAAAGAGAAAAATTATTTAGTATGTGGTTTCACAGTGAAACAAAGGGTTAAATGGTTTTGGAATTCAAACTTTCAACTTCATGTGCTCAAATACTCATCCCAATAGATATATGTACATACATACATACGTATTCGTGCGTCATACTTGACTACAGCCGTATGTACCGATTACAATTAGTCTAACTTTACGACCACACTCGCATCTAATTTATTTGACAAGTCTCGAATGCCTTCTATCGGATTCGACTCCCGTATTTTAATTAGCTCAACTGTAGCAGAGAGTCGACCAGAAATTAATTCACCTCACAATTAACGGCGACAATGTCACATTTTCATGTCAAAAATTGTGCCTTAAATATTAAACGAAAAACGAAAATGTTATACATAAAGGAAAAAAAACTCATTAATTCTCAGTTTTCTTCCGACAAATTTCATATATTTCTTTATTTATAAATATTGTTTGTTGTTGTTAAATCTTTTCACATATTTGTTCCTGTTTTGTTCGAAATCTGATTTTTACCATTTACTTCTCTAAATGCAGATTTTTCATTTAGATTTTATTTCATTATAATATTGAGTGAAGTTTTAAGGGGACATACATTTCTTTACATACATCAGTATATTTTTTCTTCTCTGTTAGTTATTTTTTAACTTACTTAATTATTTGCATTTTATAATTTTCAGAAGGACTGAGAAAAAAACTTAATAGTGATTCAATTGTTTTAATTTGGATTTTATTTTTTTCTGTAATTTTTTGTATTGTTTTGTTATTTTTTTGTGAAATCACAAACAATATTACACCATCAATGACTAATGTGGAAAATCTAAGCACAAATGTTTTACAAAATCTTATTTAGTTGGTATAAAAAAAACCAAATAAAAATTTAAAAATCGAATTTGTGTAATATTGCTTGCAATTGAATTTTTTCATTTTTTATTTTTTGTTTATTTTTTTTTTTTTTTTGGCATAGGTACCTTATTCGAAATTTAAATTCACAAATCCTATCCGTTCAGAAATTAACTTCATCGAAGAAAATTTCTAAGCATTTTTAGATACGATTTGATTATTCAACCGAAAATATTATTTATATATTTTATTTAATTGGTTTATTAGCAAGTTTTAATGGAAAATCGAAAATTTGATTCCTTATATGTACATAAGAATTATATTTTTTTTAATAAGATTAGCACCGTCCTGTGTCGAGAGCTCGCATACAAAATGATTTTTAGTTGAATATATATACATGCATACATATACATATTTGCTTATTTCTTTGCGTGGTCTTCGATTTTCCATTAAAACTTGTTTGCTATTACGGCTACATTATCTAATCACTAGTCAAAAATGTGTATTTGAGTGTGATTATTTTTTGTATGTTTTTTTAACATACATTTCTTTGTAATTTTTAGTTTTTTTTTTAAATTGAAAGGATTTATCATTTAATATATTTTTTTTTCTGAAAAAGGCACAAAAACACCTTCCCTTCCTTAATTTCAATTTATGTCAATTACATTTTTTTTGCCAAAATTAGATTTTATTCTTACTTACATTTTTTTGTTCGAAATTAAATAAATTAAGAAATTAATTAGTTTTAATTTTGTAAATTTTGTGAAAAAGTTGTTTGCAAATAATATCATATAATGTATTTTCTGCATTTTTAATTTTATATGTGAAGACATAAATATTTACAAACACGATTTTCCTTTTTTTTAGTTGTAAAATTAAACAGTTTTAAAAATACACGTTTTATATAAAGAAAATATTGAAAATCTTTTTCTGTAGGTACATACATATCCATCATATACATATTAACTCCTCAATTAAATTAAAGTTCTTTTGAAATTAAAGACGAAAAATAGAGGGTAATTCAGAAAACTGTGAATGGTGTGCAATTAAATCGTAAATCTTATATTTCTTTTTTCAATTTATGTATATTAAATTTATTTAATCTTAATATTTACAGTTTTGTTGTTGTTTGTTTAATATGTATATATATATATATATATACAATTAATGTACATACATATTCTACATATACATATTATGCTACGTATGTATACGAACTATTCCTCTATGTATTAGGTTATTCCAAATTAAGTGTCCAATTTTAACTCAGTTCTCGATAAGAAGCTCTCGGGCGAAAACTGTACCAGAAAGTAAATTTTTTGTTATAAGATAAAGTGGTACGTGTTAGACCTGAAGGTTTCGTTGCAAGTGTAGATTTTCTTTCTTGTGAACATCGAAAGGACCGATCCACATTTAATTTCTTCAACCAGCGGAAGCGATAAGTCAAATATTGCGACCAAAACGACATAGTGCATGCGAAATTGGCTAAAAAGCAGCTTGCGTTGGCGAATAGTCATGGTCCGCTCATCAGCAAGACAATGCCTCACGCGCAATGGTAAAATTTAAAATTCTTCTGATGTTTCTTTTACGGATTTTCACCTTTTCCGCAGTCTGACGTCATTTTGTTGACAGAGCAGAGGTCATTAAAGCCTTTGAAGACTTTATAGCCTTCTATTAAAAGGAATAATATACCTTGAATCACGATGGAAGAAAGTTATAGATGCCAATGGTTTACATTTTAATTAAATGTTAAATATTAACCAAAAAATTGGACATTTCATGTGGTACAACCATACGTACATATGTATGTATTTTGAAATTTGTTTGTTTTAAAAGATGTATGTATACAAATCTAGATCATTTTCACCACATACATTCAATTCATCTTTAAAATCTAAAGACACTTTCACTCACAAGAATAGTTCATCTAATAATTAGATTTAAAATATAATTTTTGATTTTATGTTTTTAATCCAAATACATATGTATATATTTTTTTTGTAATTTTTTTTATTTGTTTTGTATTTTGTTTCCTTTCTTGTAAATAAAAAGTACAAATAAAAAAAAACATTAACAAAATATAATAACGTTCAGGATATTTTTTAAACAAATTTCTATATCCTAAACAGATTTTAATAGTTTTTTTTTTCATTCAAATATTATATTATTTATTTAGTTTTATTTTTATTTTACATATTGTTTTTTTTGTTTGTGTATTTTATAGTTTTTTTTTTCAGTTGTTATGCTGCGTAAAATTAAATAGCCTATTTTACTCAGTTTTTTTTTTATTTCAATATTGTTTATTAAATTTTATTTACAAAAGAAGCTAGTTTGTTTCCAAATAATAATTAAAAAAACAATAACACTTTTGAAGACATCTTAGAGAAAAGAGCTTAAAGTTACCCCGAATTCATTCTTCAAAATCCAAAGAAGATTTAAAGCATTCTATATTTTTGTTTTTATATATGTATATAGAAAAAACAGCGCAAAATTATAGATACTTAAGGGACAGTTAAAAAGTATTTTAGTAGATACGTAATCCAATTTAGTCTTTTGATAGTTATAGTCGACATAAAAGCCACTGTATCGTTACACTTTGTAAAGTTAGTCACTTGAACCTAATTTTAAAATTTGATGTATAGTTTGTATTACAAATGCGATTTTTCACACACACACGTTTATGTGCGTTTGAGTAGCATTTGTTATCAACACGTTACAGGTTAAAAGTGTCTATTATTGAGCAAAAGTTAGAGCAAGCTTTTAAGTTTAAAGTTGCGTATGTAAAAGTAAACTCTTAAGCACGAATTGACTATAATTTTGCGCCATCAATTACTACAGTGTTTTTTATTTATTGAAATAATATTTAGTTGTTGTTGCACAAATAATATTTACATTGAAAATTTAATATTTTAACCGAAAACGTTTCAAAATAGCTTATTGCAAAGTTGTATCTCTATGTTAAATTTGTTGTTTCACATTAATTAAACTATTAAATATCGCTGCTGTAATCTGCACTTGATACTTTAAATGTTACAACTTTATAACTATTAAATAAAGAATTTATTATTATTAAACGTCTTTAAATGAGGATAGAATTTTTCTTTTATTATTGTTTCTTGTGAAATGTTTGAGTTTGGATTGGAAATAAATATATCATTAAACTCAAACTTTGAAATTAAAAACTTATTTTTCAATGGAGATTTTAAAGTTAACACCTGTCAGAATTGTTTGTTGCTATTAAGTTTTTTCGCTTGAAAGGAATTAAGAAAATACCTCATTACTAAAAGAGCATGTATGCATGTGTGTATTAGCCAGAAAAATATATCTATACATATTAGATATAATACTAATATATAATTATAAAAAAAAAAAATTAAATTAACAAAAAAAATTTAATAAATTTAAATTTCTCTTAACGAGCAAAATAGAAAAAAATGCATACTTAACAAGATATACGAGTAAATGTGTATAATGATGATTGCACATGTTTTCTTATAAAGTTACAATTTTTCTTAATAACAGCAAACAACAAAAAACTTTTTTGTTTTAATTTTTTTTTAAACTCATGGGATAAAATCAAAACACTTAGAACCTAAAGCGCTAGATTTAAACCGTGGTGGTAATTTAGCATTTTTAAAGAATTAAATAATATTATTTTAAATCGAAGACTATATACGTCATATTATTTTTTGTATATACAGTAATTGATGTTAACGATTTACAAGCTTCCAGTAACTTATATTTAATAAAAAAAATTACCATGGTGAAAAAAAAAGGTTTGGGTTACAATATTTTACATTTCAAGATTACGTATGTACTATATACATATATGCCACAAAGCTTAAATAAAAGAACATCTTGATGGTACATAGATGTAATATAGACTCAATTTTAAATATACACAAACTATCGGTTAAAAGACTACTAAGGTTATTTTATTACATAATAGTGGAATAAGAGAAAATAAGGCAACTTTTGTATTTAAAAAATAATAGAAAATCGAAAATAATATGATTTGTGATGGGAAATTTAAATAAAGTATTCTTTAAACACTGATAGCTCAAGCCAAACCCATAATGCTTTATCGCTTCAAAAAAAATTAAAAGGAAGTGAATTTATTCATGTTCCTACAAACGGTTCTTATAGCGTCATAACTCGAATAGTAATACAAAAACATCGATCTGTATGTCATTTTACGGTTTCTCAAATATTTATTCGTAGAGTATTATTTGTCATGAAAAGCTTTCATCTTGCCGTTTGCAATCGACAAAAATATTTAGATCGCTTTCGCACAAATAACAAAATTGTACACCCACAAATAAATGATTACGAGAAGCTAAGCCTTAGCGCTAATCGAAATTAAGTAAATAATTTTATTTTATTATTTAAATATGTATGCTTGTCGACAACTATTTAGGGGCAACTGAAATAATTTAAAATTGAATTTCGTGCAAAAATATAACACGCACAAAAAAATGATTGGGAGAAGTAGGCCCTGATTCAGAAAGAAAGCAAGTATTTACACATAAGAAGTATATCCCAACGGAAAATGTCCACTTCATAAGCCTTACTGGCCGAACAGAATGGTGAAGCTGCATTTTAAGTTTGCAGCGCTGTCAAAGTTAAAATACACGTAAATCCTATAGCGCGAACACAACGCGAAGTTACAACTGTAGTATGAATATATATGCTGAAGCGCAAAGTTGAGCCAACTTCAACTTTCGAACGTACTACTGCTACTTTCCATTGTGTTCGGCAGTTATTCAAATAGGTCTTCAAAGAGGAACATCTTAAAGTTCTGTAAAATAAAGGGAAGGGTTGCAAAAAAAAATTGAGTTGACAGGTTTGAGAAATTTAGATTTTATTTATTTCTTTTGCTACCTGAAGTAGAGGTATTGCGGAACTGGAAATAATTTTTTTGTTATGAATAAATCAGTTTTTATTTGTTTAACTTTTGTTTCCGGTTATTGTTTAGACTTGCACACTATGAATCTACAAATAAACATGACGCCTGCATATTAAATAAAGATAAAGACAACCTAATTATTACTATATCATTTGCTTCAGACCCTCATTTTAGTATGACCAATTTCTTATGTCTTTACCTTTGACGCTGGTCGGTGAGGTTGAATACAGTGGACGTCTAGTTTAACGGATACTTGATTTAACGAATTTCCAATATAACGAATCAGATTTTTTTTCCATTGATGGCTCTATATTACGAATGATGCAAACAATTTCCGCTCGGATTAACGAATTTCTGGACAATATAGTTTGTCATTTTTGTGCATATATCCCTACCTCTGTTATTTTGTCAATGTGAATTGATTTCTCTTTTCTTATAATGAATGACGATCGGTTTACCAAATTTTTCGATTTAAAGAAAGGTTGTGCATTATGTAATTCGTTATATTGGATCATCTATTTAAAAAAAATTAATGGGACATCTGAACAAAAAGACGAAACTGCACATCAAAAAGTACATACATTATACATATGTATATCAAAATAGTATTTCACATTCGAACGTTCTAAATTATATAACAACAAAATAAGCGGATTTATTTTAAACGAAGATTACAACAATTAACGAAAGATTAAGATTATTTATAAAATAATACGAGTAGTACTGACTAGGTTTAATATATTGTTCTTCGTTTTATTCTTTGGTGTTATATTTATAGCAGTAACCATACCGTTGGTTCAAATAATTAAGATTTGTAATTGTACCTTATATTAAGAAAATCACTTCTAACTGCAGCTTTTCGTCGCTCTATTTAAGTCTTGGCTGTAAAAAAAAAAACTTAATATTCCAGTGCAAAAGAATTTCATTTTTCTTACTTTATTCTTTTAATGCTGATGAACTTCAGTTTTGACTGTGACAAAAGGTAATGGAAGACCAGCAGCACTACATCAGAAAGCAATGATGGATGGGCGTCGAAACTCATTCTACTAATAACTCTTATGGAAGATCATACTTCTAAACTATGTCTGGAGACGGATAGTGGCACATATACTGCGTCATGTGCGGTACTGGTTGAGAAAAGAGTAGAGATCTTGGGAGATCATACAAATGCTAGTGTTAACCCGTGGAATCGCAGCCAGATAAGAATAAGAGTCTCCCTGGGTAAGACGGACCCAATTTGAAGACCAGTTTCAGCTATCTCTCGCACACACATACATGCATACATACATATGTATATATACATATTATGTATAATCACTCTGGAAGACATCTGAGTAGTTTACCTTCTACGCATGGTACAATTTTGAACGCTAAACTATAAATTATCTATTGATATGCCACTTCCTGTCGGTTCTTGCGATTTTCTCATAACCGAGCAAATTCTCTCATGCAACTGAGCAAATTTGTTTCTTTTGATTCTGTGTTTGCTGATTTTAAATAGAAGCACTCGCAAAATACGATTCATTCCGGTCAAATGTTAAAATAACTTGGTATTCATCAATCAATTTAGTTGGCCTAATAGGAATTATTAAGGCGATTGAATCCGATCAATTTCTCTCTTATAAAAATATTTAGAAATCAATAATTAGTTAGTTGGTATTTCGGTGTATTCTTTATTGCTCATTAGTAAATATTTACTTTACTACCTCTTCTGGAATAGAATTCCAATATAATTCCTTCATGATTGGAAACTGCAATGACGATACAAAGTTGATACCTTCGTACTACTTTTGTATTGATACGAATCACAATATTCATGATTAATCTAGTTTTGTACAGTTATACAGTAAATCATTGCGGATTGGCGTCGCTTTGGAAGTTGTGGGCATTGGTATTTCGGTTTTAAATTCAGCTTTGCTTTTTGCAATTATCGAACGTTTTATTAAGTGAAAGTGAAAATTTCTTTAGTAAGATTATGGCAATACTTTTCGATATTCATCATGCCGTCCTTGTTTATGTAACAGCTCAAAATCTGCTATGTTGCTATAAGTTCTTTTCTAAGTATTCAGTTGCCAGAATGTTAGACCAAATCAATGTTATAAGTGTCAAACAATCGGCTGGCTTATGAGGATCAAGGATGCAGGGTAGTCGCGTGATGTTACGGTGAAAAAACTTGTTGGTGTTATTAAGGTTGCACTACGTGTAAAAAAATGCTTGGCGATTTCGCCAACGAGTTCACAAAAAGTCTATGTAAGTTAGTATAAGGACTTCTGTGCCTAGTACTTGAACCTTAACGAAATTGAGAAATCTAGCAGACATCGAAGGTACATATACATACATAGGTGCATATGTTTGTATGTATGTATGTATGTACACAACGAACTACCAAAATTTCGAAACCATTAAAAAATACATATTGAAAGTTGTCGGAGTATTTACGGCGAGCCTACTTCAACATAAGAAAACAAGAAGAAATATGAGTTAAAACAATACCTTACTTAATAATAAGAAAACAAAAAAAAACTATGTGTTTTGCAAAGTAGAAGAAAGTTTTAATTGGAAATATAATTTTGATTTAACAAAAAATTAAGTTTCATTCTGCAAGGACGATAATGAAATGATGTGAATATAATATTTTCTTTACTTTGTGGGATGGGGCGGAAAAAACAAGGGGAAGGGTAATAATGATGTTTACATATTTTTAAGATATTTCGCATTTGTGTACATACACATCCATACATAATGTAGGTAATTTTTTTTTCTTTTTTCATTTGTTTTATTTATTTTTATTAATTTTTTTTTTTGCTTATTTTCATTTTTTTTTTTTTGTTTAATTTTTAATTGTTTATCTCTGTTTATGCTAACATACGTACCACAATTATTTTATAGGTTTTTCTTCTTTTATTAGATTAGAAAGCATTTGTATGAACGAAAATTATATCTGTTAAATAAATCATACATATTTTCTTCATAATTTTAGAATAAATCAAGAAAAACAAAAATGCTATATGCATATACGCAATTTACAGTACAAAAAAAAATAAAAAAAGAAACCACGAAATAGAATTGCGCAAATAACTACAAACTTTTTAACAGTATTATGGTGTTATATAAATTTGATATGTGGATGTGTGTTTATGTCCGAGCGAAAAGTAGAGTTGTGTTGTGTTTTCTCTTAAATATCTGGATAACAACATCACTCAGTAAATTTCTTTCTTAATAGCGCACTGTAACTAATTCGAATATTTTATGCATACATACATACATATGCCTATATATTTTTGTGAATTTCAACAAAAAAAAAACTTTATAAATATGTAAAATTAAATATCTAAACTTGAACGCACATTATATCTAACTGAAGTGAATAATTTTAAGTTTCCAACTATTTTTTTACAGATTACACATGTACAAGCAACTTTTATATATATTTATATTTTATTCACATCAGTTATAAGTTAAAAGATAATGTTAGCATATTATTTCGTTTAAATACGAATAATTCGAAAAATTCTTATCAGTGCCTTGCAAAACAAAAACAAATTATAATCCCTTTATCCGCGCTAAAATGTACCCAATTATTTTCTGATAATAGGCGTGTTTTTTTTTCAAACCTATATAGGCTAAACATGTTTCCGCAACATGTTTTCAATGTAAAATACAACAAAACCTTAGCCTGGATAATTATCCAGTCTTATTTTTGTATAGAAAGCTTTTTCGAAATCTATATAGATTTGAAAAAAAACGCGCCTAATATTCTAGATTAAATCATAACTAGAAGAAAAAAAAAACTTTACAGTGAAACTTCGGGAAAAAAAATTGGATACAATTTGAACACAGTGGGAACAAGTTCTTTCGTGAATAGAATCACTCAACAAATGGATGAAATTTTATTGAGAAGAAATATCATTGGAGTACTAAACACGAACTACAAAATTATAAGAAAGAAAAAATAAATAAACAAAACAAAAATGGTGAATGGAAAATACCTTTGCAACAAAAAGGAAAAGAATAAATTTTTTTGCGTTTTACGTGCTTTGCTTTTAAGATAGAAAAATTCGCTCACACACGAGTGCTTATTTTACATGTTGTCTTGCTCTCTTGGTGGAGCTCATCAAGCTGAGCAGAGGGTGGTGAAAGTGGGAAATAACTGCACGATCTAACGTGTCAGTGGTCGCGAAATCAATGTAACGTGCTTCAAGATCGACGATGTATTTAAAGTAATCGTTGGCAAGCCGTCGATAAATTGGGAACTTTTATCGATGAAAAACGATGCTGCTGTTGTTCCTTGGTCGTCTAAAATGTCTCCATCGTCGACGACACTTCCACTGATAATGGGATGCATTGTTGTCCAGTATTTACACGTTATAATGGTTGACTGCGCATTGTTTTCTGGTTGCCCATCGTTATCGTGCTGAATATGTTCCCGGTCCTGGTGCTCGTGATCATCTTGGCATTGTAATATATTCCTAGCGTAGTCCAAATGGGTATCATTAGTTGTTGTGGTCGTAGTGGAGGGGATTGTTGTAGTGATTGCAGTGGTTTGTAGTTGATCAGATGCGGGGCCAAATAGTGAGAGTTTCGAATTGTTATCATAAACATTGTTATTGTTATTATTGTAGGTGATGTTGTTATTGTTGTTAATTGAACAAACGTTCTGTGATGCTGAATGACGTCGCTTGCGATCGAAACGATTGGAGATTTTAAATTTATTTGAGTTCAAAAAGGACTGCATACGCTTGCAATCGTTGAAGCGACGTTCGTTGATTTCAAAAATGCTTGAATTCTCATTTGCTGGTAAAGCGGTGGTGGTCGATTTTAGGAGGTTTTTCATATTTTTACAGGCAATCTTTACGTTATCTTCGTCTTCGAATGCTTCATTGGTTGTGGCCTGATACTCCTTTTCGTCTGCCTCTTCTGCTGAATCTTCTTTAGGCGAGCAATATTTTGCGTTGGGCAACTGCGTTTTATTCGGTAAAGATTTTCCCCATATTTCAGCTAGATTTGAATATTCCCAGTCTAGCTTCTCCAAGAACGAATCGTTATTGTTGTTATTTAAGCGTGAAAAAATATCGATCGGGTTGAATTCTTTCTTCCAAATGATATTCTCATCTGAGCTCCACAAACCACCAACGTATTTTTCGTCCTTACTCTTATCGATACACTCGGCGATTTCATCATTTTCAGCACCAAATTTTTTCATACAAACACCACCAGCAGCACCACCTACTACTCCAAAGCAACCAATACCACCAACACAACCAACACCAACTGCGCCTAAGGCGTTAGCGAGAGTTTGAGCATTTTCAGGGCGCAGTAAATCAGCAATCAACTTGTTCACATTATACAGGATGTCTTTTTGCTGCTGATCCTCTTCTTCTAGCTCTCCACAACCGGCTGGAGTAGCCATCGCTTGGTAGAACTCACAATCACGAATCGTCTCGGCATCCAAATCGGTATCATCATCATCATCGACACCACCATCCTCCATTGTGCCATTTTGATCTTCCCAGTCGCTGCCAATATACAAGTCTTGCATGTACCTCAGATCGGACATAATTTCATCACCCTCCATGGTTAGTTCGGCCTTTAACATTCGATTTGCCGGAATAGACTTCATATCATTATTGCAAGCTGGGCACATGCCCCACAGAGTGTGGGACGAATTATTATTGTCCAAACATTTTTTACCGATCTCAGCCATTGACCAGTGATCCATGCTAACGCATTCTTCATCATCTTTAGCATTGTCGCCAATACCACCACCGCCAATGTCCATCCAATCATCTTCGTCTTCGTCATCGCCATCGTTAACAGAATTGTGCATCGGTAATCTGGACATTTGCACAGTGGCCAATTGATAGGCTAGCGATGAACACAAAACACTAGGAACCATTATATTTGGTTCCGTTTGACACGACTTGTCAGTGGTCTTTAGACGAAAACGAATAATAAACTCTGACTGTGAACTCTTTGTAGAAGCTACCGACGACGTGCAATCACGACTCACTGAACCAGCTCGATTATAATGACCTGCTACTGAGCTATCCTCCTCGGCTAAAGTGTCAGATCGCGTGTACTCCAAATACTTTTCCGACTCCAGATACAGATAACCGCTCTCAGAACGCTCAAAATCGACTGCATCCAAATTGCTGGAAATCTCAAAGGTGTGTCCATCGGCATAGCTCATTTTTATTGGGTGAAAGTGTGTCCTCTCCGATGTCAGAAGATTCTCATCATCCGGTGCAGTAGAGGAGGTGAGATGGTGATATTCACCATCGGGTTTTTCCCACTTGGTAATGGGTTTCGACTCAATTAACTTTACATATGATTTAATGCGAGAGTACGCAATGAAGCCGCTGGCTGTTTGTGAATGATTAGCCAGCGTAATGGTAGATGTATTGCAGGAGGTCGATGAGGTGGCTCCTGTTGCAGCAGCATTCCTGTCGAAATTACAAGAGTTTTTCTTACCCAACGATGACACTATACCTCCAGATCCATATAATTCCGTAAGCGATGTCGGGTTCGAAGAGCTCCAAGACTTAACGTCAGCCTGTAGATTATTGCCAGCTGGAATTTGCCAATTAGGATTGCCACCAAGATACGATGAAGATGACGATGTCGTTGAGTCGGCAAATTCATTGGTGTTACAGCTACGTGCAGAATTATCCAATGTCGAGATGGATGAAGAGGACGAGGATGAAGCTATAATCAATGGTTGTTGCTGCTGTTGGTAATAAGCGATGTTTTTTCCATGTGGTGGTACACCGTTTATACCTTCAGACCATTTCGACGAGTGGTGTGGGTTATAATATGGCTTATCGCTGCCAGAAATGTCCATCTGCAATAAAAGTGTTGAAAAATGTTTATTAAGGCTTTTTGACAACGGCTAAGGTTGATAGAACTGTGATTCCTTTTCAATTTCCAAAGAGTGTTTCTCAGTTCTATCACCTACTTGCTGCTTCTGATTTTGTTTTTGATCACCCACCTTAAACTGATCTTGTGACTTCTGTGTGGAAGATGTCGAGTTCAAGACCTTCATAAAAAAACTCTCATCGGTGTCGGGATAGCTTGCATTGCAATTCTCCGACCATATGGTGTTCTGTAGAAAGACACCAATTGGTGAACTCTTGCCGCCAGCTCTTTTTCCACCAACAGACTTATCAAAATCATCGATACCTCCACCTCCTCCTCCACTGCTTACAGTTGGCAATGAAAAATAGTCACTGTGCATATCGCTGTTGCTTATATTCCCACCTATTGCAGAAGTGGCAGCTACCATTGAGTAGTCACCACGCTCGCTGCTATAACCCATTTCTTTAAATTTGTCGGCATCATAATGATGGCTGTAATAGTTGGTCCAGAAGTTTTTCAAATCTTCACTTCTATATGGAGCAGCTGAGACGGCTGAATCAGTTATATCGCTCGATTGAATTATGGATTCATTGATGTTATTGGCACTGCTACTCGAGTTGGAACTCTTCCACAGTGCTTCAACACTGCTATTGAATTTAGCTTTAAATTGAGCAAAATCAAGTTGTTCCGACGATGGTTTTTGCTGCTGCTGATGATGATGTCCGTGAGTAGTACTCTGCTCGTTTAGCGAATCATTTGAGATATCACGTTCGTACAAGCGACGAGCTGTGCTCAAAGATCCTTCGGTGATTTCAGACACCGATGCTAGTGTATCGTCGGATTTCGAATTTTCCACAATATCATCGCAGAAGGATATTTCGACTCCAATTGTTTCCGCCAAAACTTTAGTCACCTGATCATCATTTGGATGGCCTACTTTCTGCTGCTTTTCCTGTTCTGGTTTGGTAGCCATTGGTTCTTGTTCAATCTTTACTTCATTCATCATCATGGGTTTCATGCGTTTCTCGTGAACTTCATTAGCGGTTTCACCACCGACACTGTTACCACCACCACCACTTGCCATATTGTATGCAGCACTCTCTGATGTACTCCGATTACGATTGTTTTGCTTAACGATGAATTCTTTTATTAGATCTCTTCCCATTTCCCAAGAACCTTCGAAATCGGTGTCCCAAGTTGGTGAGCTAGATCCACCACAGTATGAATTTTTTCGTATATTGTTGCCAGCAGTCGTTTTTCCTTTAGACATTGCTGTAGAGAAAAAGAACAAACATTTTAATCGAGAAGAAAAAAACGAGATTGGGTTATAATTTTTAACCAACGAATAAGTTTATACATTGATTTACCTTGATTACGTCGACGTTTAGTTTTCCGTTTCACCCCAGCTGTATTACAAGGTACAGTATTTCTATCTCCTTTTTGTGAATTATACAACAACTCTGATGGCCCACCAACACCTCCAACTGCTTTTTGTGTTGCTGTTGCCGATATATTGGCAGTCGCTTCTACTACTGTCGTTGGATTTTTAGCGATTTTATTAGATGAGTTAATTTTCCTATCTACAGGCCATGTTAATGAATTCGTATTACGCCTTAAAAGTCCAATGGAATCTTCCATTTCCTTTGAGAGAGCCGGAAATGCTCGATAATAGCGTTTACGAGGATCTTCGGCATCGGAAGCAATTTGTTCTTTTGTTTTTCTCGAGACTGATAATGCTGTTGGATCAGATAATTTTGCTAATGAGCCTCCTCCTTCTGATTTGTTCGCAGTAGATAGTGTTTCGTTTGTTGTATTAAATGATGAAGATGCTGTTAGTACGCTATTTAGTGCTGAAGCTGCAATATGCAAATCGTCATCCCCCTCTAGATTGGTTGATTGTTTCTCAATATCATTCACCTTCTCACATAGTTCATCCACAAGGTTTTCAATCTTTGTAATCTATTTTGATGTAAAAAAAAAAAAAACTTTTAACAAATGGGTGGAAATTAATTTTTTTTTTTTTTTACAAACCTCTTGTTCCGAAGAGACAATTTCCATTAAACATTGGACTGCAGTTATTTTCCTTAGGGTATCCGTGTCACAAGGTGGATAGCGTTTGCTGTTGCCCTTTCGATTAGCTAAAAATGTCTACAGTTTGTATACGAATGGTTAATATTTTATTTGGGTATAACATTTGAGTTAGTTTGTGTATGACATTACTTCTAGATTGCTGAACTCAATGGGATCATTTATTTGGACAGACGATTGCAAGAGAGATAATAGAAGTCTAGAATATATGAGGGGTGCCTCAACGCCTAATTGCTCCAATCTTGACACTAACCAATCAGAGATGGCGTTCACCGCACGCGTCGATACAAGCTGGGGATACTTCATACCTGTGTTCAATGTAAATAAACAATTTGTACTTGTCGTTAGTACAACAAAACAGCAGTGTTTAGAATATAATACATATGTATGCATATGTAATTGGTCTTCTTACAAAACTACTACACAAAACAGCAAAAACGTAGTACATTTAAAAACAAAATCACGATTTTTTTATTTTCGTCTATAAAATTATTAACACAGACACAAAGAAATTTTTCACGGACGTGCGCCAGAATGCGTGTTTCGGGAGAGATTTATAGGAGTATTTTTTACTGTTTTGTCGAAATGTTGTTCATATTGCATTTTATTCATTTGTGATGTGTTCTAATTCATAAACAAGTAAAAAATAGAAAACAAATGCAAGCGTGCAAACAAAATAAAGTTGTAAATAAAATTTTGATATTTTAGGTCCATCGCATTTTACAAGACAATTTTAAAACTATTTTTTTAAAGAAAAGTCGAGAATTATCAAATGTATTTTGAGTAGAGTACGAGTATATGAATATTTTATGTCGTGTTTAAGTAAAGATATAACATCATTAACTTACAATGTCACAAGTAAACTAGTGTCCCACAGGTGTGTACTCTATCAACGTTTTTTTTATGAGGCAAAAATAGAAACAAAATCGGAGAGATGTTTTTACGTGTACATATTTGACAGCTTGTCAACTACACTGAAGTCGCTAAAATTGAGTTTATATACACATGTATGTATATGACAAGCAAGTCTCATGCAAGTAAGCGAACTTCTACTCAAGGTACATTATTTTAAATGAAGTCCTAAACTAAAATACGAAAGGATGACTGGTCATTTAAGTAAATAGGTAAGTAAAAAGAAAAGGATATTTGGTCAGTTAAGTAAATAGTAGGTAAAATAATAGAAATATAAAGCAGGAAACACTTTAAATTGCGATTAAATACAAGAGTAGTGTGGAAAAGTATTTGCTTCACTGAAGCTCCGAATCACTGAAAAGCTTCCAGTAACTAAACATTGTTCGAGTCTAAAGAAAAATTAATGCAAACTAGCACATTTTCTTAAGCTACATATTGACAGAACACAAGTTTAAAACTAACATTTTGCTGTTTCTGTTGCTTATATTGGAAGGGGATACTGTCAGTCAATTTTATTAGAACGACATTCGATTTGGCGAGAAGGTTTGGCAATAGTGTCATTTTTAATCATTTTTATAGAAAAGTTGTAAAACGTGCTTTCTAATGTCAGAATGACTTATTCGTAAAATATTCTATTTTGAGCTATTTCTATTTTTGTTTTCTTATTCCTTCTAAATTTGTCGTAAGTTAAGAAAAGTAATGGCTACTCTTGAAACAGCTGTTTACTTTTAAATATGTTTTAGTTAGTTTTGTGCTTCTACTACTTCATTAAACCAAACACTATTATGATAGAGAGCCTGTCAATTTTGATGGCTGTTTCTGTAAAATTGTTGTCGGTTACGAAAATTCAAATTATTTCAAAAAAGTAAACATGCAAACGCTGGCAAATTAGAAACGAATATAAAAAAAACGTAATGGACCTAATTTTATGTTCCAAATCTTCAGTCAAAACACATAACAAATAATTATCCAACTTATGAATTTAAAGAAATATTACAACATATGTACATACATACATACATATGTATACATACTTAATACAAACTCACCTTAGATTTCTTTAAAAGCGATGTCATTCAGTGATAGCGTGATGGCATCCAATTTCGATAGTGAAATTGGATTTGTTGGCCGCGTAATTTTCGCGGCCGGCAAGACACTGCTGGCCTGCTTGGTGGTTTAATTGATTTAATCTATTCATGTTTTAATTGTGCATTAGCACTGAAAGCCAATTCAGTTAGAAGATTCATATTAATAGTTGTTGCGCACATCTTTTGTTTTTCGATTGAAAATTATTAAAAAAAAATTATTTCTTTAGAATTTTTTAAATTGATTAATTGTGGTGTTCCTGTGAGTTCGATTTTCTTTGTAATGTGCCCATAAATTATATTAGCAATTTAGTTAACAAATGATACTACATGTAACCAACAAACATTTGCATATTCCTTTTCTGTGGCAAGGAATATTGGATGTGTGTGTGCTTTTCTTTTTTGGTTCCAAAAAAGAAAACAAATAACGAAAGTTATGTTGTTAAATTGTTTTTATTTTATACGTGCGTGTGGAATCTGTGGTAATTTATATTTCGCATTGATTTATTGTTGTTGTTTTTTTGCTTTATATCCCTCTTTTAGTAAATCATAATGTGTTTGGTTTGGTTCTTTTTTTATTTGCTATATTTTGAATTTGCTCTGAAGCAAATTTTATACGCGAAAACAAATTAATGTTAATATGTATGAAGGGATTGATTGTGTTGTAATGAGGGGTCGTCGTCGTTTAAGCCAAAAAATAATGAAAATTTTTTGACTTTTGCCCAGAATTGGCAGTTTGGTAAGGATGTTTTTGTTTTATTTAGAAATCCATTGTTGAATCAGTGTTTAAAACTGAAATCTCCTTTTTGCTGTCTGCACTCGCATGAATTGATTTGTTTTCTAAAAAGAAAAAAAAGAAAAAGTTAATTCGATATCATCAGAAATTTGTACTATCTACTATATACAGTTAATTGGATGCATGTACAAATGGAATTTGTTATATGGAGTATATGGAACAAATTCGTATGCGTATTGTACATTATGCACTCAATCACATCAGATAATTGCATTTAATTTGATTCTCTGCTTATTTAACACGATTATTATGACTGTTACCAGAGTAACGAAACTGTAACGCATGATTTATTGATAGAAAATGTATTTTGTGTTTAAAATACAGTGGAAGTCGCTTATAACGACGGTGAAGGGACCGAGCAAATGTGGTCGTTATAACCGGCGGTCGTTATATCCGACTGCCGTCCATATGTATTCAGAGACAACTTTAAAACATTCAGACAAAACTAATTCATTATATTTTAAAATTATGAAGGACATTATACAGAGGTCATAAATTAATTAAATTTATCTTTTTTTTTTGAAGTCTAACAAAATAAATCATCCAAATACTCCAAACTTGTGTGATATTACGCTATTTTTTCACCTGACTCAAAACGGAAAAAAGTCGTTGCCTTTTCCTCTACAGAAAAGTTCCTACGTTTTCTAGAACTCATGACTGCATAAGAAAATAAAACCAATAAACTCCTAACTAATACCCTACTTTTTAATGACAATGCGTTAACTCAAATAAATACACAAAACACTAGAACTAAAATCAGCTATCCTGGCGACAATAATAACATGGAACAGATACACAGCTGTACAATGTAGAACCACAATCATCGGCGGCACAAGAAAACACTAAAAAATCACTAGAATGAACAAGAAATATTCAGACTAACGTACATAAATATGCATGTACGTGAATAGGTATGTAATTTTTTGTAAATTTTCTCTCACATCGTCGTTATAAGCGACGAAATCGATTCTTTCTTCTCGAAAATTGGTCGTTATATCCGAACCGTCGTTATATACGACGACGTTATATCCGACGGTAGAATAGCTTAAAATATAAAGAAACCAACCAACTGAAAGGAAAATGGTCGTTATAAGCGGTTGGTCGTAATAAGCGACTTCCACTGTATAATAGAATGCAGTCAACTCTCGATCGAACGGGATGGTCGGGACTAATCCCGGATAAATGAAAATTCAAGTACTAAACGAATAAATAATTTCTTGACTATAAAAACAATAAGTTAAAAGAATTATTTTTTTCTGTTAACATAAGAGAATTTACTATTTTTTTTATTTCGCATAAAAAGACTAACAAAATAACAATCATAAATGTATACAACACAAAGATAATCGATTAAAAATGTAAGCTTCGTGATAGGTTATTCCCGGTTTACCGAATGCCGGTTAATCCATAGTCGACTGTATTATTATAAAATAAGATTAGTTGGGCATGTTGCAATGCTTACATTACTTATTAATTATTTGGAAATACACTTCCGCTCATATTTAACAAAGCAACCAGAACAACATGAAGATATAAAAACACCTAAACTCCAACTATACTTAAAATAAACTGGTAGTTCTATGGCATTCTCTTTTGTAGAAAACTGCCAGGCCCGCTTTAAGATTTATTGTTAGTTGATTTAAAGTTTTTTGGAATCCTGAGAGCCGTCTGTTAATACTTTCAGAGCCAGTAGTTACATATAAACACCAACTAGAAAAATGTTCTTATGAGGAATTATAACTTTCTCTTAATAATTATCATATATGTTTGTATGTAAATATGTAGATACGTATTAAAAATAGATTAAAACCGTGGTCATCAACAGTCACATTTATTTAACCAAAGAAAAAAATTAGAAGTTCACTAACATTTTTGATTTCATTCGTATTTATATTTACATTTAAAAATACACATCCGGTTTTATTGAAAATAATAGTGTCACACGAAAAAGTCTGATCTAACAATGTACGACACTAGAAGACACAATATGGTATTTTACTGGATTCACACTAAAAGAAGTGTGTAAGGATAATGATGGTTATTCAAGATAAAATATAGTAGTATCCTCTCATCAACAGAAAGGATGTTACAAGTCAACTCCAGTTTAATCTTAACAATAAAAACAAATCAAGCAAGAGTAACAGAATATGTACATATTAGGAAATTAGTTCCTTTATCGCCACTTTGCCTTATCGCGTTCTGTGTAGTATCCCTTTGCGTTAATTTCATTATCGTTTCTTTATACAAATATGTATGTAGTATGTGCGAATGAAGGTAAAGAAAACACACAAAAGTGAATGAAAACAACTAGAATCGTAAATAGGTAACAAGCAATACACAATTGAAAAAATTAATTTCGAAATTCGCTTAAAAAAAAACACCAGAATTAATCTCTAAAATGGCATATTATGAGTCAACTTGTTCACCGTGTGTATTGGTTAGTTAGTGTTGGGTCAAGTCCTACCGTCAGGTAGGTAGTTTAGTTTTATCTAAGCAAACTGGTTATATAACTTGCAATTTTTGTTCTCTTATATACATAAATACGCTTATATACAATATTTCATATTATTCAAGATCTTTGGAATTATACTTGTATCAGCTGATGTCACATTAATGTACTTAAAATAAATACCAAAATATACATATATACGTAAAAGTTATGTATGTACATACATACAAAAATAAAAATCTAACAAAAGTAATATCACAAATTGTAAGGAAAGAAGGCAAAAGTAAGCGACAAAAAAATTCATTTGTTCGTTCTTCGTTTATCTATTAACTTTGCTTCCTTTTTGTTTGTGATGTGGAGTACACACTACTAGTAAACGATGGCGAATGGTAGAGATGATGACGGCGGTGATGCTGCCACAACCATTTGTGGGTTGGACGGTCGACGAGTTGCCCGTTCGTCAGCAGCACTGCTATGAACACAACTGACTATCTATTTAACTGGCTGTGCGCCGTTGCCCACTTGTGTGATGTGGTTTGGTTAGGTGTTTTAGTTTCTTTTGTTGCGAATTTTCGTCATCGTCAAGGTCATTTATGGTAGTGTCACGAGCCACATTTTTTTTTACAGAATTAGTTTTTTGCTGCACACTAAGTAAAGAAGAAAGTTTGTGAGGAAAAAAAATAGAAGCAACACGAAAAATAACACAACCCTGTTTATTCGCTTTTATTGTTTTCTTATAACAAAGAAAATATATAGAAGAAAAACCAACAACGCATATGTATGTACATACAATTTAAATTGAGGGATGATGAACAACTGCACACAGAAAAAAAGCAAATATAGTAGCTATGAAAACGCATTTCAATATAACAAAAGAAGTTAAATCTTCTGCCGATTGTCGTGCGAGTATAAAGAAACTGAATGGCAATTGGATCTCGGAGACAATAAAAAGTTGAAGATGCATAGGTATAAAAAATCAGTTTTTCTTTTTTGCACACTAAAGTTTCAATTGAAATTCACAAACAAAACATAATTAACAGGAAATTGCAGTTAAGACACTGAAACTTCAAACAACTTTCTTCGACACAACTTTTTCTCTTTATCAATTAGGGAATTTTCGCAAAAAAAAACCTCCCATTAAAATACTCCCATTTAACAATAAACAAATTTACCATGCAAAGTTTTGTTTAAATTATTTACTTTTTCAGATGTACAAAAAATAACAAACAAAAAAAAACCGAGAACTGGTCAATATCGCGTCGAATAAGTGCAAGTGCAGTAATTAAAAATCAGCAACTTGTGTCAAAATGTAAAAAAAGTTTTTTTTTTCCTCTGTATTGATGGAATGGACGACAATGAAGAGAGGAATGAAAACGCATTAACAGATTTGTTTCGTACCCACACAGAGCAGGAAATTCGCGTGTGTTTTGTATCTGTGTGACATGCGCACGCACACGTTAGCGCGAAAAGAAAATCTGTGTTATCAGACAAGCTGGAGTTAAAGCGAGAGGAATATATTAGGATAGAAAATGAGAGTAGAATGAAAGAGAATGAAGAATGACCAGGGATGGCATTCCGCGATGGGTCAAGTCTGCATTTGTTGAACTTAACTTCTTCAACTTCAAATACATATATACCTACCTAATTTTGAGAAATGGCAATACAATTGAAAACAAAGAAAACTTGAAACGGATCATAAAAGTACGATATTGCTTGAACATTAATTTGCTATCGGCTTCTGAATTTATGTGTGGTAAGCGATGACGGAAACAGGTAGCTACGTCATTAAGTTATATCATGTTTCATGCATCAAACGTAGACATGGAGTAAGTTAAGTTTGGTTAGTCTGCTTTTACACTTAAGACTTGTGAGTCTAGACTTTTTTCGAATTTCTCTTTGTTATTTACATCCGTGAGTCTTGCGCTTTTACACTTCAGACTTTTTTCCTTGACTCAAATTTGACATTCCTCTTTCATTTTGCAGTTCTTGTATTGTAGAGATGACTAGGTGGGAAGCAACACAATGGGGGCATTCAAGATCTTAGTTGACTAGATTTGCAGTCAAACTAAGATCTTGAATGCCAAAATTGACTGCATATCTAGTTGACAGTTCAGATGTCAAAAACGTCATCTACTTTCTATTTTCGCTTGGAATTGCTTGGAGAATTGTTATTGCAGCACAACAAATCTGTTTTTTAAAGAAAAGAAGAGCAAAAACAAACTTTGAAATATGAATGCAGGAATTAGAGGATGACATTTTATGCAAGTAACATGTGTAACACATGTGTTCGGAATGTAAATTAGTTATTTCATAGGCCAAGTTGCATTTTTTGCTGTGAACGATTTGCTGAGTTCGTCGATTGTTCTACATAATCCAACAGTATATGAACTGCATAAAAAATAGAAAAAATAAAAATACTCCTTCATAATTTACTTGGATTTGTATTTTTGTAACAAGCAAACAACAGCCACACAGTATAACCACACCAACCAGTCAGCTGTTGTTGGCGGTTGTTAGTGGGCTAGTCAAGATTTTCTTGACTAAAAATCCAGTCCCCGACCTAAAAAAATTGACTAGCTGTTCTGTCAATTTTCGGGCTCTCGACCAATCAGAGGCCGTGGAATTGACTGCAAATCTAGTCAACTAAGATCTTGAATGCGCCCAATGATAAAACGAAGAAGAGAAAATAAAAACGTCAAAAAGAGTCGCCAAAAACTTTACCCTCGACTCACAGGGCAAAATATTTTCGCTCTCATCTTTTCGAACTTTCTTACTCTTTTGCACCCATGTGAGTCTAGACTCACAAGTCTAAGTGTAAAAGCAGACTTAGTTCTCTAGATTTTATAGGATAGTGTGTTAACTGAGACTAATGACTACATGAACCCAAATGATCATCTGGTAGGTATCTTATAATTTCTGTTGCAAAATCTATCATGGAACTGGTTAAAAAACCGATTGCTTGACGCAATTTTCTTCGACGTAAAAAAAAAAATGGTCAAATTCCGAAATTTTATTTCTTTTGAGTTTATTCGATTAGGTGCTATAATGGATCCGATTATTAAAATATGACATAAATGGAGAGAAGAGCTCGTTAGATACATGTTAATAAAACTCGTACACCGATAATTCCATACAATTCTTTATTTTTACTTCAACGTAATTTCGGTATAGTATGTTCCCCTTAATCTGTACTAGAACGTAAATCAGTGTGATTTTGTTAGCCATGAAATTCTGTTAAGGTGGGGAGATTGGAGTTAAAAACGTGATCATTTGATTTTGACTTTGGGAATAGGTGTGGTGTAGTAAGCAAGGTTTATTGTGCCAAAGACACCTTACATATTAAGAATTCTTCGAAAAATCAGCTGTGACATACAGATATTTACCGGCAAACACGAAGTCGTACCATAGGGGTTCCACGTTTTTACATTCGCGCGTTTTTTTTCAAATCTATATAGATTTCGACAAAGCTTTCCATATAAAAATAAGACTGGATAGTTATCCAGGCTAAGGTTTTGTTGTATTTAACATTGAAAACATGTTGCGAAAACATGTTTAGCCTATATAGGTTTGAAAAAAAAACACGCCTATTTTTAATCGTAGCTAAAAAACATTAGCCGTGTTTTGTTTGTGGGTTTGTAGCCTATATATGTAGAACAAGCATGTTTCTCAGCAACATGTTTTCCATGTAAAATACAACAAAATCTTAGACTGGATAACTATCCATTATACATTGAAATCTTTTTTTGATCCTATATAGACTTGCAAGCAAAACATGCCTATTATTAGCGTAACGTAAACTACAAATAAAGCCACTCAAGTCTTGCTACATACAATTTATGTAATATGATTTTTCATGCGAAAGGAAAACACAGAGAGAACACCATCCCGTAAAAAAACACTCGAACACGGTCACTTTACTACAATAGGTTTGGGGTCTGCAAATATAGGTCAACGACGTGTTAGAGCCAGTTAGTCACATTTTAAAAATCAAATCAATAAGAAATGTGAATTTTAATGGTACGTGTATTAAGGGCAGCGTTGCCGTTTGGGACGCTTTTGCCTCATTATGACGCCCTTTCGGCGATGGGACCCGGGACCCCACTTTTCAATAAAACTCCGATTTTTACGCATTTTGAAAATATAGGACCCTCTTCAATTTATTTTCATTTCATGTTTCTTTTACTTGTGAAACATGATACTTTTCTCTTAAAACACGCCCATTTTGTCCAACCAGTGATGAAATCAACAAAGTATTTTTCCTAGCCAGAATTTCCCTTCCAAAAACTCGTTCTACATACCTACATGTTTTTTTTTATCTTTGTTATTTTTTTCCCAATTGTTATTTTATTTTAAGTTCAGCAATAAGATACAGTTTTTCGAAAAATTGCACTTTTTCATACAAATATAAGTGGGACCCCTTTTTTGGACGCTTTTTGAAATTTGCTCGCGGCAACCCTGATTAAGGGTGACAAAAAGACAGACAGTGAATTCAATAACTTCTTTGTTACTAGCATTTCGGATGTAACATACATATGTAAAAGTATCAATCAGTTGTTCCATTCGTCTCGTGTGGACATTAAAACGTGATATTTAAGTTCAAAGACTTAATTTTAATGAACCAAAAAAGATAATTGAATTTTATGAACACTAAAATGCTACTTGTTGATACGAGGGTAAGGTAAAAAGTTCGCGGCCTGACAATGAAAGACCGCGACTTTCAGTTAAAAAATGGTCTAGCGTTTCTCCAGTAATTCTCTCAGTATTCCTTCCCGGAAGTGAGAGTCTGAAAGGCTGGGAAAATATTCTTATATGGCCTTACCATTGACATATTATATATGGACTGCTAGTGAAATGTCATTTTCATAAATCGTCTGCGGACAATTTGGTTACAACATAACTAGTGCGCCACGTGTTTCGTAGGGACAAAAAATTGAAATAATTATCCGCCATCAAACAAATTTTACATAGAAGCTTTGGCCATCTATTGCCCTATAATACGAATTACTTCGAAAATACATTAAATTTCAACAGATGCCACTACCATAAATTCAAAGAAAACTTTTAAAATAGCCTTTAGTGACCCATAAACTGGATGAATATGGTAAATTGATATCGAATTATTTTTTTCTGTTGATTAATAAACAAACCAACGGCTTACGTGAATTCAAACACAATGTAAGTTTCCACATTTCTCCGCTACGAAAGAGGAGGGGGCTAGTCCTAGTGCTTATGTTGGAACCAGCGCGAAGTTGGGTACTAGCAGTCCATGTATAATATGTCAAATGGGCCTTATCAACTGCGAAGCGCTTCCCAGAAACAAATTTCTTCAAGTTTGGAAACAGGTGGAAGTCTGTAGGTCTCTAATCAGGAGAATAGGGGGATGGCCGAGCAAATCGTACCCCAAATCCAACAGTTTTCCCATCGCCAACGCACCGTTGTGTACAGGTGCATTGTCCTGGTGAAAGATGATTTTTTTCTTCTTCAAGTCAGACCTCTTCTCGCGGATTTTGGGATCCGGCTGGCAAAAAAGGTTGGAGTAAAAACAAAGGCCGGAAATTGTTTTGCATTTTTCAAGGTAATCAATTAACAGAAACCCTTTCGGATCCCAAAACACACTGGCCATGACCTTTCCGGTGGATGCGATTGACTTCGCTTTCTTGGGCGCTGAAGCACCGGCTTCCACCTACTGCTTCGACTGCTGTTTTATTTCTTGCGTGTAATGGTGAACCCATGTCTCATTCATGGTGACAAATGGCCGCACAAAATCAGATCCCTATTGAATCGGTCCAAAGATTGCTGCGAAAATCGTTATATTCTTTTGCTCGGCATTCAGCAAATGCGGAACACATCTTGCACAGAACTCTTGGCATCCCTAATATTTTGTGCCAGATGCATCGCACACTTTCTTCCGATATCCGCAGAGACTCAGCGATCTCACTCAACTTCACTCGCCTATCGTCCAACACGATATCATGCACTTTTTCGATGGATGCGGTTTATAGACGTTCTTCACGTGGGTCATCTTCGAGGGACGTGCGACCACGTTTAAATAAAGCTGCCCACTTTTTAACGGTTAACATGGAAGAAGCAGAGTCACCGTCAACTTTTGTCCACTTTGGATGAATTTCCTTAGTGGTTAATCCATTCAAAACGAAGAATCTTATGACCGCACGATATTCAAGTTTATCCGTTTTAACGAAAAACACGCACGTAAACAAATTACTTGATAGAACAAGTTGAAACTTGTCATACGAACTAAGTCATGTGCACCCACCAGGAAACATAAATGTTTGCAGAATTGGAACCAAAAGGGCAAAAGAGGCGATTCATCGAGATTAATTAAATGGCTCAAGTCAAACGTCTCAACGAGAGATTTCAAGCAGGATTTTATTGGAAGAGAAAAAATAGCAAGCCATGGCTGACTGACTAAAAGATCCTAGCTTAAAAGAATTTGTTTTCACAAGATGATTTATTACACAGTCAACTCTCGATTAACCGGGGTACTCGAGATCGGGATCGAACTCATACCGCAAGAATCAAAGTGAATTAGCACTTTCGCGATCACTTTTAAATGTGCGGAATAACTCAGAAACACACTTCTTTGGACCGCTAATACCGTCACTCCATTCTGACATTTACATTCGAAATTAGCATAGGACATGGGGATGGCACCAATTCAAGGGTTAAAATTATTATTATTATTTAGTAATGTGCAATTAAAATTACATGATAATATCTATATAATTAAAGAGGTTTTGATTCCTCCTGAAAGTTTATTTCTGTGCCGATTTCAATGATTGTAACACTGATCGAAGGCTTATCAAAGTATCGTAAAGTTATTACGAAAAAACATTATTACTTACACCTACGGGTACCTATGTTTTCATAGCGGTCTTTAGTAAGGAAACTTTTTTTTAAAGTGGTGTTGCAGGAAGCACAAATTGGATGGCTGTTTTTGATAGGAAAGTACTGATTCCTATCAAAGATATATACATATGTTGTACAAGTTTCAATTTGGTTGTTTTTTGCTTGTGGGGTATATGTAACGTGACCAGACGTCCCGATTTCGGCGGGACAGTCCCGCTTTTAGAGTGTGTGTCCCGCTGTCCCCCAGGCTTCAGTGGGGACAGCAAAATGTCCCGCTTTGGGTCACCCCACAGATGATTAAAAATAATTATCCAATAACGTGCATTGGAGCGAGTAGCAATAATGCCTCTCCAGCACTCGATGACGTCATTGCGTCATGCAATGTTCTCAGTTGTGGCTTGTGACTTTCTGTTGTACATATCAGTTTTCACTCACGTAACTCACCTTAACAAATACTACCCGAACGTACGTATATATATGTACCTGATTCGTCCCCAGTTGCGTTAATGCATTGCGTTCACATAGGCCGTTTATGTACTCTGTGTTTTCGCAATCACTACTGCTGTTTTGTTATCAGCATCGTTTACTTTGCCGCCACCTTTCATTTTCAATATGAAATGCAGAAAACACAAAACACAGGAACAAACACTCTGTTATTTCTTCTTTGCCGTTTTTCAATTAATTTCAACTGACATTTGTCATTTTATGTCAAATTTGACAAAATTCTAAGGTTTAGAATCGGTTTAAAAACGGGTTAAACTCTTTTTAACCCGGGTTAAATTAATTTTGAACCCATCGGGTTGAATAAACGTTTTTGAGTTATTATGAGCATACGTTTAAATTTTCGGGTTTAAAAAATGCGGGTTAAAGATCGGGTTTGAAATTCATTTAAATTTAATTTATACCCGGAGTGAATAATATCGCACCAGTAGGTAGAGAGAATATTCTTAGAAATGAACACAGTATGGACATCGGAAAAAACTAATTTAAAAATTGAAACACTGCAAAATATATTCATTTGCAAATACATTGTGGATTTAACGGGATCACAACGTAATCCCGAACGACTAAAATTTCGAACAAAAAAAATCTCGAAAATCCATTTGATACACCTAGAAAGCCGAAATCTCGAATGGGCCAAAATCTAAAAAGTACAAATATCTCGAAAAAAATTTGCTTTCAAGATTTTTAAAATCTCTTCATTTTACTGCTAAAGTAATTAAAACGGGTATTGTGTAAATTCGATATTTTTTCTAGATTTTTGCTGTTCGATTTTTTTTCTTCAAGATTTTTGTTTTCGAGATTCCTTTTTTTTTTGAGATTTTCTTTCTCGAGATATCGTGGTAAGCCCGGATTTAATATGTGAACAATTTTTAACACTTTTGAAAGGATCACCGCAATTGCTGAAAGAAATCTGTTCAGACGAGAAGTACTCTGATTAAAGTGTAAACTAAAATTTAAAAATATAGCTTGTTATTTTACTTTTTTCGTTTTTACCCCAACTCCAATACCATCCCATGCACATACCCTAACACTGATCAGTAAATAATGGCGCAAATTCATAGTCAGCCCATGAATAGCGCCTATAGTCGACTATATCTATAGCCGGCACTAAATAAAAATTCATAAACACATTTTTGCATGTGTATTAGTTAGTATCGACTTTGGTATATTTTTGTAAAGTGATTTGAACGAACAAACCGAAACGTCAAAATACTATATATGAAATTTAGAGCTGACTATATTTATTTAAAGTGGCTTTTGGGTCATATTAAATTTCGAGCCGGCTATATGTTTTAAGTCGACTATAAGGTGACTATGAATAGCAAAAAGTATATTTTTGGTTGAATTTGCGCCATTGTTTTTATTTTTGGTATTTTTTAAAAGTCGAAAAAACTGGTTTCGATATAACGAATCCTTCGATATAACGAATTGGCGAACATTATATCGTTCGTTATACTGGACGTCCAGTGAATTGTGACAAATATTTTTCTAATATTAAACTTTAAATTATTACTAAAAAAATGATGAAGAGAAAGAATTTCTTCTGTTTTAAGCGAGCTGTCAAACGTAGCGCGGCAAAAGTTAAAAGTTAAACAACTCAACTCAAAAAATTGTGGGCGCACTATTGAGTTTACATAATACAGTACAATCCCGATATCTCGTAGTGCAAAGGGACCTAGGGTTTATTACGAATTGTAGCGGTTTTCGAAATAGCAGGACTACGAATTATTGAGGGTTTAAAAATAAAACATTGAATTAACGATATTAAAAGTTTTTAATTAAAGTTCTATGTTTAATAAAAAATATAACAGACATATGTACATATGTATGTACAAAAAACATAAGACAAACAAAAGAAAACTACATATTAAATTAAAATTTTACTACATGCCTACATATACAACGTACACCATAGAAAGGAGTACCTATGAAAACGGTCTTAAGTCGTATAACCCTTTTTGCCAGAAACAGTCAGTCAAATGCATGTGAGAAAATGGCAATTGAAAGTGAAACAGAAATCGCAGCCATTAGTAGTGGTAGTCCCATTGAAAATGTGAAAGAAAGACGTCTATAAAGTGGATAGAATTTCAACTTTCTGCTGTGTCAATTCGATTAAATGGGATTTTTTAGCACTTTTTTTTCATTAATTTCCCGCTGGAATTAACTTTTTCCCTTTCTTTACATATTATTATAACTAAAATTACCAAACTGTTTTCACAGATATTTATAAAAAAAAATAACATAAAAAACATTACTACTTATCTAATAATTATTTTCGGTGTTAACGTTTTAGTTTGCAAATTACATTTATATTATTTGTGTAGATTATCAAAGCAAAGATAAAATTGCAGCAATCAACATTTTAAAAAAAAAACAATTTTACTGGATTTTATACGATCTTGCCAATATGGGTTACAATTTTTTTTTATAAAAAGACCGATCGTATATACCCTCTTTAGTTCAATTTTGTACCGCAGCAAGCTACATTGCCCGCGTACCGGCTGTCAAAATGTAGGTATTGTGAAAAATTAATTGAGATGTTGAAAATAAAAGAGTATGAAAATATAATAAAAAAGAATAAAATATTCACGAAGAACTAATTTTCTTTTACTTCGCTAACAAATTATTATTATTATTATTATTATTATTATCTGCAAGACCTTTTCCTCGGGGTGGACTGTTCAACTCTGTCAAACCAAGCCATCTGACAGTTTGAGTAATGGCATAATCTTCATTGTGACAGGTTTTACGCACAACGTGTTTGGTTACTTTTTTACGAATTTTTCACTGTCTGAGGATTAACCCCCAAATTATTAATTATTTGACAGCGTTGAGCCGCTCGACCTAAAAAAGATAACAAACAGACCCTGTATTGCTTTACCAGTGATAGTTTTCTTTCAATTATTTTAGAATTAATCGGTTATCGGTTAATCGGCTAATCGGTCGATTAACCGAAAGGAAAAATTCGATACAATTAAATCTTTAACCGAAAGGAAATAACTGATTAATAGGTACGTATTTTTCGTGCCATCACTGAATACAGGGGCCGAATTACCGCATCCGTTAACGAGTGAGTAGGACTGGTTATCGAATGATCGAGTAAATGATACATAAAATGATACTCGATAGCGTGAGCGATAATGCCGAATCGTCACATTTCGATAACGAGTAACTCGTTAACTGATGCGGTAATTTGGGCCCGCACTCGTTAACGAGTTATTCTTTATCGAAATGTGACCATTTGGAATTACCGCTCACGTTATCGAGAATCATTTTACGTATCCTTTACTCGATCATTCGATAACGAGTCCTACTCACTCACTCGTTGGTTTATGCTCGCTTTTAAGATTTATATTACGTACTTGGTAAACCGATTGTACAGAATTATGTACAAGTACAATTTTTAAGTTTCCTATACTCTAATACGATTCAAAATGGTAATATGTACATTCATAATGTATCGTACATAACTAATAACACAAAAATACCATCCCTGGAATCTGGTGGACTGAAGTTCCCGCGAATAAAAAAGGAACTACAAAACTTCGGTAAGACGACAAAAAAAAAAGAAAGTAGGCTGACAAGCCAAACAGAAATCTGCTAGAATACCAAATTCAAATTCAACCAATCCCGTTCGGTGATTGAATCGATATAAACAGCACACACATGCATAAGCCCCCCTTATACAGAAATATGATGGTGCCCCATCAAACCAACACATTTTGGATTACCGTCCCCATTCAATTATAGTCACTATAGTAAAAAGTGAACACATTTTATTCCTTTAAATATGTATATAACTACACATGACTAGACACATACACGTATTTACCAAACGAACGACCAGGAGAAAACATCACAAAATCTCAGCAAATGTAAACCCAGCCCAAACCAACACCAAATCTGGTGTACACACATCTCCAGAGGAATGCTAAAAGCTAAACTGGGGCTACGATTTTAACGTGCCGAACATAGCCAACAAAGAATGTGGATTGACGTGAAACAAAATAACGACAAAAGCATGAAAGAGAGGGGCGGAATTTACGAAAAAAGAAAAACCAAAATTTTTACTCCCATTGAGGGTAGGAAGAGAATTTAATTTTTTTTTTAATTTCAAATCACTTGTTATGGAAGAAAATAAAATAAACCAAAGTGAACAAAATATTAAAATTCGCACGAATTTCCGACAAAAAACCAATTACATTACAACCAAATTTTAATTTGTGGCGGAGGGAAAAGTACAGTTGTACAGTGATAGTACAATAACCTTGTAAGAAAGAAAAAAACCTCTACATATACTAGATACACTGATTGCGCCATTTCTGGAAGAAATTTCTATTCAATTTTGATTTGAACACTTAAATACACGACCACATCACTAAAAACACATGCGTTGGCACTATAATAATTCGACGACACTTTGAAACATAAATTCTGCATAATATTTACCTTTTAAACAAAAAAATTAGCAATTTTCCCGCGATTGATTTCACTGTAATCGCGACTAATAAACATGGCAGTCGAAAAGTGAGATAGTAGATTTTTACTCGATGAGAGATTGCAGCAAAGCCACAGAGTGGGAGAGGTTGTTCGCTATCGCTTTCGCTTCATTCGTATTCGTTTTCGTATGGTATTGCCAGAAGGAAGTCGAAATTGTGGTTATTAAATGGGGGCATTGTTTGGATGTGGATAAATGTTAGGTACCTACATACATGTTTATTTGAATGCTAACTTTCGACCGAGATTTTATTTTATTCTGACTTCTGTTAACTGGATAGGTATCCAGAAACATCTTGCGATTGTTCACACATGATGTAATACATACTTTTAAACACCGCTTATCGAAAAATATCCAAAACAACGACCGCAGAATTATTGTACACAAAACTACATAATTTCCTTCCTAATGCATTTACATATTTAAATAAGAGTTTTCTATAAAATCCATACATAGTTAAATAGAAATGCTATATTTTGAATCGAACGTAGGTATTTCGATATTTTTTTATATTTTCAACCTTATCTTGCATGCTTTGGATTTTTATCTGTGATGGTGCAAGTTTATTACTCCGTACCAAAATACCGTAGCGCAAGTGGTTAGTGGTTACTGCGTCGGACTACTGAGCCAGCGGTCTTGGGTTCGAATCCCGCCGCAAACATCTAAAAAGTTTTTCACAGTGCTTACCTCTTCCGAATGCCTGACAAGCATCAAAGAGTATCATTTGTCACGATTGAGCTTCTCAACTCGCCGTTCGGAGTCGGCAAAAAACTGTAGGTCCCTTCCATTCGTGCACAAATGGTTGCGGGAAGCTAGACTTGGTTCTACCTAGGACTGCTGAAGCCAAATATTTATTTTTTATTTTTATTTTTACCAAAATACCGAACAGTATGTGACATGATCTGCTCTGTACAAATAAAGAAAATTATAATATCATTATTATTATTAATTAAATGCTTTATTTCATGTTAGTGTACAAAATTGATTCACAAAATCAATGTGAGTAGGTACTAGCTATGAATTAGTTAAGTACAATCTATTGTCCAAATGACAAGTGTCGAATGTACTATTTTTCTTAAATTGTTGGGTGGTGCTATGGTTTCACTATCATACCGATTTTGAACTGTTGATCATCCAGTTTCTCTCTGACGATCCCAAATTTCTTCTTCCACATTTATTTAAAAATAAGCTGCTTACTTACAGAATATGTAATAAGAATGACACAACGTTTTGTTTTTATCTAAAACGTTTTATTAAAACCAAAAAACAAACTACATTCATGCTTTTGAAGCCATCTATGTATTATCACATGACATTTTACAAATCCCGCTAAAATACATCCTGTTGATTGAAACTAGCACGATCACATTCTTGTCAGATACATTCATTCATCGTTCTTCTTATAAGTTAATGCAACACCTGTGATGAGTGCAACCAAAGTGAATGCCTGAGCACCAATTCGAGTACGCATCATGATCTGAGACATTCTTCGATTGCCTGTTCTGAAGTTATAAAGACCAAAACCAAGCGCCGCTGCTGTACACAGACAACCTGCATTTGCGAATAAATATCATTAAATATCAGAAACAAAATTATATAACATCGCGTTCACAAGTATTCACTCACCGAGTGGAACAACAGGATTGGACTTTATTTTACGTATCATTTTTTCTTTGGTCGTTTCCTGACGTGTGGCATCAAAATCTTTGCGCATTTGGATCCAATCCAAATCCCCATCGGTTAATGGAATTTCCTCCACCTTTCCCATTATTTTTTTTTTAATTTAAAAACAACTATAAATCAATGTGAAGTATTTTAAAATTGTGAAATGGATTCAATGAAAATTTATTTGTTCGCAAAAACAAAGTGTCAAAACAAATATGGCTGGAACAACTTTTATAAGTGGCGGCATTAGGCGGTACTCACACGATGGATTCGATTGACAGTTTTTATTCGGTTTTAAAGGTTTGAACATAATCCTTGCATAGTGAAATAAATGGTTAAAAAGAATTATTTATTTACTGTTATAAAGTTTGCTTTTGATATATAGTGGTAATAATATTTTAAAATTGATTTTATCTGATCTTTGGGGTTTTTAAAAAATAAAAAAGCTGTCGTATTTTGTTTGTTTTGTAACTGAAAAAGTAAGAGTGTGTGAAAAAGTTAAGGTGGGTATCCACAGGCATGCAAGATTACGTGAATTCATTAAACGCGCACCCAAAACTGGCTGTGGATAGCATTGCCTGTGAGATTGCGCACATTTTTTTTGAAATCTGCTGGCATGCGTGCGCATTCATGCTCGCCTGTGGATAGTAAGGGGCGTGCAAATTGTATTGTTTTCGTCATTTGTTGTGGTATGAATTTATAGATATTTATAAAAGTTTAACAGAATTTTGGCAAGTGAAGAGTGAGTCATATATGGGATGGGCATGCATGCGTGCTAGTAGGTAGACACAAATTTTTGGTAATTTGAATTTCTAAAAAAAAAATTAAGAAAATTGTTGTGTGCTTACACTTTACTTTTAATAAGGAATTCGTTGGGTGTCCATATTAACCCATATAGTCTAGGTATTATGTTTGGTACTCGGTTACAACGATGCTTTTGTTTTTTTTTACATCACCACTACCTGATCTAAATTCAGGAACTGCCTTTTGCGGTTACTTTCGCTTTGCAAACGAAAAAATTTGAGGAATTGAACCGATTTCAATATTGCAATGAAACGGAAAAAATTCAATATTGCACTCATCTAGGTGATTCAATGTCAGGATTTAGATGAAGCGAATTTTCCAGTTTGTCGCCTCTGTTTGTGGATGAAGGGGTTGAAAAGAGCGGGGAACGAAAATGTCGTTTGGGTCGCTGGGATTCCAGGCGATTTCTCTGTTCTCTTTTGTTTTCTTTCCAGTTTTTGAGATTTGCTTGTGTGGTTACCATAGTAACATATGCGAACTGAGCTAGACAGGGCTTTTGTTGTTGTTTGTCGTCCGGAAAAATCGTGTCGTGTGTACAATACAATCCATACGAGAACAAAAGAGAATTGAAAAAATGTCGCATGGAAAATTCTCTTCATCTAAATCCTGACAATGCAATTCAAAATATGTAGATGGAATCGATTGCACCGAATGTCCGTGGGGAACTTACATTCACCCTGTGATCAATTCCGACCGAAATTGCAAGTCAGGATTAGATGAAGCGAATTTTCCAGTTTGTCGCCTCTGTTTGTGGATGAAGAGGTTGAAAACCATAGTAACATATACGAATTGAGCTAGACAGGGCTATTTATTGTTCTTTGTCGTCCGGAAAAAATCGTGTCGTCTGTACAATCCATACGAGAAGAAAAGAGAATTGAAAAAATGTCGCCTGGAAAATTCGCTTCATCTAACGACAAACAACAACAAACAGCCCTGTCTAGCTCAATTCGCATATGTTCCGTTTCAATAGAATAAATTGTCAGTACAGGGAAGATAGGATGTCTACTTCTCAGTCTGGCTGCAATAGCTTGCATAAACCTGTCCCTTTTTTATGCTCTAACTGGGTTATCGTAGTGTGCGTGACAAATCGCCGCAAATCGGAGAGAGCAATACTCGTAGGGATACCATTTGCTGAACATAATAAAGATAATTGTGTAAAGTTGATTTTGATGTTTTGATGAAATTTTAGTATGATGTAAAAGGCATTTTTTTGAGTATTTTGTTATATAATGCTGACCATACACCATTCAACTCAACCGTCAACTTAGTCGGTTGTTGTTGAATTCAACCCATGTGTGGCGTTGTCAAGTGATCGATTTGACGGTTGATGAGTTGATTGGGGTAAAATTAAAGGATTTTGATTTTTGGATGTTGATTTCAACTCAGTTAAACTGTGTGCGGGGAAGTCATTTGATTTGCTGCCAAATTGAGGGGGATTTGTACTATGCTTGTGAAATCCGTGAAAGTGTGTGTGAGCGAAACGTGAACATAATAGGCCCAATACACCGCACAAGCATGCATGCACAATCCAGTGATTGTGCATGCAAACTTGAGGTGTATGGTATTGATTTTGCGATTGCGTATGCTGATTGCGTGATATCAAAAATTTTTGATATTTTTTGCTTGTCTTGCATGCTTGTGTAGTGGTGGTGAAAATTGCTCAGTTTAGTTTTAGTTTAGTTTATTTGTGAGAAGAATTCGTCGAGTTAACATGGCAAATAGCGGCAGTAAAAAGTTTTGAGAGGAATTGATCAAAGTTATCGAACTATAAAGGCCTATAATCATTTCTTCCTCTTTATTGGTACCTGTTAATTTTATTTTATTTGATTGCCAATACGTATAAAACAATAGCACAAGCCAAATCCGTCATTCTTCAACGAAACAACCTTCTCAGAGATATGATGACGAATGAAAATTGCACAGTTTGCATGAATAGTGTAGGAGCGAAGTGTGACTGCGCAAGCTTCTGATTGTGCATGCATGCTTGTACGGTGTAAGGGGCCACTCGTTGTTAACGCAAACTGCTAGGCGTCAAAAGAATTTGCATTGAAAAAGAGGCAGTTGGCACATGAATACCAGTGAGGGCTTAAAAATGGGACATGCTTATCAAGTTAAAATCAGGCTGAGAGGCAAGCCTCCAATCTTCCTCATACTGACAGTTCTATTAGAGCAGAGTATAGTGATAAATGCACCTGACCACAGAGACGGCTTGCTATGAATCGCAGGCTCAAGCAATATGTTAAGAATACTGGGAAAAGAGAAAACCCAGCCAAATGTCGGTTCCGCACCATTTTTTCAAAAACTATGCACATTTATGACCATCGCTATAGTTTATTATTTAGATCAACTAACTCCTAGTGATTTATATTGCTCACTTTTTTTCTTATTGGTACGGAATCCCAACGAAGGTATAATGAAATAATAAATCTGAAATCACACATAAAAGTGGGTAAACACTATGTCTGCTTTTACACATAGACTTGTGAGTCTAGACTCACATGGGTGCAAAAGAGTAAGAAAGTTCGAAAAGATGAGAAGGAAAATATTTTGCCCTGTGAGCTGTGAGTCGAGGTTTAAGTTGTTGGCGATTCTTTTTGACGTTTTTCTTTTCTCTTCTTCGTTTTATCATGGTGTTGCTTCCCACCTAGTCATCTGCCCAATACAAGAACTGCAAAATAAAAGAGGAATGTCAAATTTGAGTCAAGGAAAAAAGTCTGAAGTGTAAAAGCGCAAGACTCACGGATGTAAATAACAAAGAGAAATTCGAAAAATGTCTAGACTCACAAGTCTGAAGTGTAAAAGCAGACTATGATTATTGCGCGACGCTACAAAGCGAGTGTACACACTAGGCGTGTTTTTGTTGTTCAAATCTATATAGGCTTAAAAAAGCCTTCAAAAGTAAGTCCCAATCCACACGTTGACTCATGAGTCGCGACTCACACGAGTATGAAAGAGACGAACGATGTGATAGAAAGCAAGCTGCCCGGTGAGTCGCGGGCAGAATTTTCCGAGACTCTTTTTGACGTTTCTCTTTTTCTTGTTCGTTATTTTGCTATTTCGCTTCATTTATTTTCGTTGCGCGTAGAACGCAATTGTCTTGAAAATTACGAAAGAATTTAATTTGACGAACAAAAATTGATGATTTAAGTGATTATGCATATATGGAATACATCTAAATTTGTATAACAACTAATACAGATTCTCCATAGTTACTATTTTAGGAAAATTACAAAATGTAAGCAATAGATCTTCATAGAATCTAATAAATACAGAGCTGTAACCATTTCAAAAGCGAAAGAAAAAAATAAAAGAGAATTGTCAAATTACGAAAACAGAAATTATAAAAGAGTCGTGACTCAAAAGTCAACGTGTGGATTCAAGCGCCTCACCGAATGACAGTTGAAAACAGAAAATAGAAAAGAGTCGCGACTCATGAGTCAACGTGTGGATTGCGACTAATTTACAACAAAACCTTAAGCTGACTTTACACTCTCGTTCTTTTACTCGGTGTTGGTTGTTCGTTGTCGGACATACGCGGAACAACGAAGATGTAAATGACAAAATCGAAGAACGAATACGTACGCAAGAAGTTCCAAGCGGTTTGGAATTTTCTGTGTACGGTTTTACCCAAACGTGGAACAACGTGTGTGTAAATGACGGTAACCGTAAATTGTACGTTGTTTCGCAGTGTCGTTTCAGTTCTGTGACTAGGATGGCGCAGAAATTATTGTTGAGAACTTTAGATCACTATATTTTCTCCCTGTCGCAAGAAATCGTAGTGTAGCAGACAGACATTCATGCTGTGAAATAGATTTCCTTAACCAACTGTTTGATTTTTCAATTAATGGCTTAACCAAATCAAGAAGTTCAATATATATTTCTTCTGACATCCTTAAATAATTCTGAAAGTCATCCGGTTGCAGTCGCAATTCGTTCAGCATATTTATATGCGATAGCTGCTTTCTTTTTAATAAACAGGGTTTGGTGCGACAGGATCTCTTATTTTCTTTTTTTTTTTAACAATTAATAGCGCTGCTACTAACAATAATGTGTTGATATCCATTTTGCTAAAAAGAGTGGGACATGGGACCTGGTCGAGCGTCCAGCGAATAGAGCTGTTGTGACCAGCAAAGTTGTTCTGCGAAATAAATTGAAGTTAGATGGATCGATTGATCGGAAGAAAGCTCGTGTTGTTGCCAGAGGTTTTTCGCAACGCCAAGGGACAGACTTCGAAGAAACTTTTACACCTGTGGCTCGTCTGGAATCGATAAGACTTCTAATGGCATTGGCTGTTCGTGAAAACTTAGCAGTTTATCAGATGGATGTCGTTTATCTGAACGGGGACCTAGAGGAGGAGATTTATATGGATCCTCCGAAATATCTGAAGCAGGCGTTGCAGATGATAGTAAAGGAAGATGGGCAAAAGGATGGAGTAGGAAGAAAGGCAAAACAGATGCTTCATGAGCTCAGAAAAGGTAACAACGTATGTCGGCTTAGGAAGGCGCTTTACGGTCTTCGACAAGCAGGACGTCAGTGGCATAAAAAGCTGGACAAAGTTCTACGTGGCTTAGGCTTGAAATCGGCTACTAATGATACGTGTCTTTACCATGGATCAAGCAAGGAAGAATTTACGGTTGTTGCAGTGTATGTCGATGACATTCTGTATGCATCAAGAAGTCAGAAGACATTGAACAGCATACGGGACGGACTTGCTGCTGCGTTTGAAATTAAGGATCTCGGGTTGGCGCGTTATTGCTTGGGCGTCGAAATAACTCAAGGAGATGGTGAAATAAAACTGAAGCAGCAGGCGTACGTTAAAGAATTGTTGAAGAAATTCAAGATGGACGATTCGAAACCGGTTAGCACACCGAGTGATACGAAGGCGAAATTGCCGAGTGGAGAGCGTCGGTCCGAAAGACAGCAACTCGAAAAACCATTTAGGCAGCTCATCGGGTCGCTTATGTATTTGGCGATTGCGACTAGGCCGGATATCGCGTTTACTGTTAATCGGCTGGCACAGTTCAACGAGAGCTATCAAGATGTGCATTGGTCAGCTGCGAAGCGTGTTCTACGCTACTTGCGGGGTACAGAGAACTACGGGTTGGTGTACAAAAAGGACACACATGGGCTTCGAGGATTCTCAGATGCTGATCACGCGAATGATGAGATAGACAGAGTATCGTATACGGGATACGCGTTTACGTTGAGTGGAGCAGCAATCACGTGGCGTTCTCAAAAGCAAAGGTCAGTGGCTATTTCGACAATGGAAGCAGAATATGTTGCACTCTCCGAATCGTCTAGAGAAGCAGCATATCTTCGAAACCTGATGACCGAAATGAATTTACCTGAGTTAGCCAGGATAACTGTTGGGACAGACAATAGAGGAGCAAAACACATAGCCGAGAATGCAGTCTGTCACTCACGTACGAAGCATATTGCTACCAGATATCACTTTGTGCGTCAGCTGTTGAAAGATGGAAAGATGGTGGTCGTGTATACTCCAACTAAAAGGATGCCTGCGGATGTATTCACAAAACCACTCACTGGACCAACACACTACCGATGTATGCAGGAAATCGGTGTGACAGTATGTTAAGGTGCGCTGTTTGAGGAAGGCGTGTTGAGAATTGAAGTAGATATCAACCAGCGCATTAGCAGCATTCTGCCACGACAGATATTATTATATTAGGTTGGCAACACTTGTATTGAATTTAAATTCGTTCCAACGACACTTCTTGTCAGTTTCTGATTGTTTGCACTTCGTTTACTTTTTACAATAAACTTTATATTCTTTTACATTCCGTTTTAATAAAGTTCTACAAGAGTGAATGTGAATGCTTCTTCGTTATTCGGTGTTCTTGTTCATCCCAGCAACGTAGGTACAACGAACAACAAACACTGAATGAAGAACGAAAGTGTAAAGCCAGCTCAAGTCTTGCGAAAATATTAATACCTATAACTGGGAAATTAAACATTCTTTGGAATATATTTGGTATTTTTGTACACAGCCGAAAATAGTTTAACAATAAAGTTCCTTGCACTAAAATAAAATGTTTCTCCTGTTTTGTAATATTGCAAATAATTGTACTTCCATAGGTCTGTTCCCGTACCTGTCCAAAACAGCCGAAATCAGTCAAATCCTGTCCCCGTACGAAGATTTTTCATATGTTTTGACAGAAGAGAGTTTTTTTTCGGCTGTTTGCAACAGTATGGGAACAGACCTCATATGATTTACTAGTCCAGCAGGCAGGTTACAACAATCGGAATTGACAACCGTGAACACACTCCGTTGACATCATCACGCGCATGAAAAACAAACTCCCCACAGCATTTTGGAGAAATGTGCCGGTTACCCATACGTCGAATCCGTAAAACAATCACACCTCACTGAATAAAAATCCATTCGCGGTCCTTTTCCCACACATAACATCTTCCAATCTTCCATGCGCAGTGGATGGACGCCATCTAAAATAGTGTAGAGTTTCGGCCAAAGACTATGGAGTGATTTTCCTTCAACTTATTTTCTTGCTGAAGAAAAAAAATTCACGAACAATTTTCATCGTATCAACAAAATTAATTTTGCCACTTTTACCGAAAATAGTCAACGTGAACTCTGATAGTACCAAAATTCCGGCAATAACCATTGTCGCATAGCCAACGAAACAAAAATAAAAAAAACTGGCTTGGAACTGGAACTCAGTGAAAGAAGAATTTTATATTCCTGTGACGATACATTTTTTTTTCTTTGCCTGTTTCTGTTTTGTGTCTGACTTCCTTCCACGTTAATCAAGAATCTATGGCGAATTTCTGCCCCTTCAGTGTGCTGCTGTGCCAGTTAATCTAAAATGAGCTAAAACTTGTTTATGCCATGAATTAGTTTCTGTGTTTTTATTTTTCTTGGTTTCTGTTTTATTTTGTTTTTGTGTTCTACCTGGCGCTGTTGATTTATATATCGGTGATAGAGAAAGAAAAAATAAAACTTTTTTGGTGGGATAAAAACTGTTACGTAGTCATTAGAGACAGTGAAGAGGTGAAACTCAAAGCAAAACATGTAAAGTGGAGAGATTATTAAAACGCGAAGAAAACGAGAAAAACTGATTGAAAAAAAAACTAGGAATCTAGTGCGTGTGGTTGAGCATTTCCTGGAATATACCAATAGCCGAACATAGAAAATAGCAGGTTGGTCAGGTAATAGTGCAAAATAAACGCGACGAGGTGCAATCTTAAACACGACGTGCGTGACTGAATTATTAATGCAGAAATGAGTTACAGCCAGAAGCAGGGTCCCGGTGGTAACAGTGGTGGAGGCGGTCCGAGCAACCAAGCTTCGCAGCAAGCTGCCAAGGCACTTGCAGGCATTCAGCAGCAAATGCAAAATCTTGTTCATGGTCAAAGCGCGTTACCCCAATCATCACAGGCAGGTCTCAATGCGTTCCTTACGCAGCAGCACTATGAAATGTTAAAGCAACAACAGCAGCAGTTGCTTCTGTCTAATCCACAGCTACAACAGCGATTCCAGCAGCAAATGCAACAGAGCAAGGATCGCGGAGAACCATTGGCTCTGACTCGTACTCCAGCCGCCGCTGATTTATTGAACAAGACCTATCAACAGCACCACCAGCAGCAGTCGAATGGAAGTAATGGGCCAACACCGTCACTAGCCAGTGTTAATCAGCAATTCCAGCAGCAAATGCAGGCTGCAAATTTAATGCAACAATTGCATGCATATCAGTTGCAATATCAACAACAACAGCAACAACAACAACAGCAACAACAACAGCAGCAGCAGCACCATCAACAGCCGCAACAATCGCATCATCAGCAGCAATCGCCGCACCAGCATCAGCAGAAAAGTCACGCCCAGTCAGCGCTATCGGCAGCAGCCGCCTTACAAACTACCAAACAGCAGCACAATCAACAAATGCAGCAGTCGCAGTTCTCACAGAAGTACCTGCCGAGCGCAGCTCACAGCAAGTCAGCGGTGGGTGGAGTGGGAATTCCACCACCACCGCCAGCACTTGCCAATCAATTAAAGCCGCCTAATCTTCCTCCCAGTACTCAGATTACACCGATCCCATCGCCACAGCTATCAACAACTAACAATAATCTACCAACGAAGAGCTCGGCTTCATCGTCGGCCAAACAAGTGCCACCATCGATTTCCCTATTACCAGCTAAGCAGCCGCCGGTATCGCTCCCAAATGCCCCAGTTGCTGCTCATCTCCATCATCATCATCAGAACAAGGCCCCCTTATCGATCCCAAGTCAGTATACCAACCCAAGCAGCAAAGGACCTCTAGTAAGTGCGATTCCACCACCTTTTCCTTCACATTATCAAAAGATGAGCAATCAGCAACCACAGTTGCAGCAGAATTCAAATTCAGCAGCTGCTCATGAACAAGAACCAAAACTGCAAACCAGCGCTGTGCCACTGACCAAACAGCAACATCAGCAACCACTACAGTCTAGCGCAGTGACCATATCTAGTTGTTCGCCAGCAGCAAGCCAAACTCCTCCAAAGCCAGCTAGTTTCCCATCATTATTGCCGGTGTTACCATTAAAAGAGTCGGATGAAGTTACAAAAATGACTTCGTCACCAGCAGCACCACCGACACCACCACCACTACCACCACAGGTGCCAGATATCAAACAAAACACACCAAACTCAATAACAAAAGCAACAGAGCAAGGTGGCGGTGGAAGTACTTCGGTGGAGGCTTCATCATTCAAACCAATGGATGAACCTGATTCACCACCAAACCCAGAGGCTAAAAACGGAGACGACGCTAAAGCCGATACGAATATTGGTGTGGCTGTGTTAGCTTTACCCGAAGTGACTAAAATGCCAACTCAGGAGACAGCGGCAGGAATTTCAGCCAAAATATCGCCGTCGCAGGATAAACTAGAAGATGATAAAAATGTAAGCAAATTTTTTTTAATCTTGTTTTTGTCAGATTTTGCCCGGCACATGTAAGACTGACCATATGTTAGGTTAGTGTCGATTTAATGTTCAAAGTATGTATGTATTAACAAAAATATATCAAAACAGTATTGTTGATGAGCCTGCAAACTGCATTGTTTGCAACAAGAGCTATAGATATCTACTCAATAAATTTAATAAGCATTTTATAGGCCCTATTATGGTTAGCCAATCGAACTCCCTTGAGAATCACTCCTATTCCGGTATTACTGAATATTTTCATTCGACCGATATGACATAAGAAAAGAAATGATGCCATCCGTTATCCGCAATAAGGTGATATCCCATTTCGCTCAATTTTTGACATTTGAATGTAATTTGATCGATTCGCAAACCATAATGCCATATTATTACATTGCCCAACTTTTTCATTCGATTCCCTAACCATAATAGGGTCCTATACCAACCACAGTATTAATGTTGTATAGAAAACCCAAATTGTTACCTCCAATGTAACCATTGCAAAGCCCACTATTTTAAAATAGATTTTTTGCTTAATTTATTTTGTGTAAAGATAAAGGACGCAAACACAACGTCCATCGATAAATTCGACAAACAACCGCTTGCCACCGTTGCTAATACGGACAGCAGCGTGCAGTCCATGACAGCAGTACATGACAACATCTCTGAAGGTAAAAATAGTCCAATAGTCGAGGAGGAAATCCCTGCAAGTGATGTGACATCCACAGACGTGAGCAAAGCCAATGACACCACAGTAAATTCCTCAAATAACACATCGTCGAGTGATGAACAACAACCTGAAGATGACAATAAACCAGAAGAGTCAAAACCTCAGAGCAAAGAGGACGAGAGTCAGCAAAATGCGGGGAACACAGAGGTTGAAAAATTAGCCGAAGAAGATGTAGCAAAAACATCGGAAGAGCAACCCGTGGAAAAACAAGTAAAACATGAAAAATCTGAAAAACTCGAGAAACCAACAAAATCTGAAAAGAGTGAGAGAAAACATGTGGAAAAGATAGTGGAGAAAGAAAGACCTGACAAATCAGGAGGAAAAGCTAATCAATCAGAAAAGCCGATAGCAAAATTAAAGACTCCTCGGCAGTCTAAAACAGCAGCCGCAGCAGCAATTTCTGCAGATGCTCTGGGCGAAAAACCCGAAAAGCAAAAGGACTCCGTTGCCACATTAAAATCCAAGACAGAAGATATAAAATCTCCACCGTCTAAAATCTCGAAAACCGAGAAAACAGATGTAAAGAGAACGCAAGTTAAAGTTAAACAGCATCAACAAGCATCGGGAATACCGCCATCAACGCCGAGTGATCGCAAGAGTAAACGTCATCGCCTCAAGACAATTCTCTATCAAAGTCCACTACCGGAGTTGGCATTCATCACCAAACTCTCGGCCAGTGAAGCCTCAAACTCTCCCAAACCGATGTCGGCTGAGGACAAGTTGATTGTGTTCTACAAAAATGAGTACATGGCAGTACGCAATGCGGAAGGGAGTTTCTTCCTATGCCAGACTCTGCAAAACGTTTACCGATCATCGCCACGAATTAGCATCCGATGGCTATCAGAGGATAAGAAGGACGACACCGTTTTCATACCGGACTTTTACGATCACACCGATATCGAATGCGTCTTGACAACCGTTGAATTAAAGAAACTTGAAAAAGGCCAGCTAAGGTTGCCCAACACCGAAAAGTCTCGGATTGAGAGTATTTTAAAGAGAGCCATTGACGTAGAGAAGGGAATCCTTCCCCGACCGGATGTGACCGAGGAGAATCCCGATGGGTGTATGTTAAATATATTTGAATTGTGAAAAGCATCTCTTTATTCGTGTGTTTATTTCATTTCAGTGGATATTTCATTATACAAAGATGAATCTCAAATTGAAAAGAAATCTGCTCAAAGCAGTGTCGGCAGGGGCAGTTTCACTAGGTCGCCGAGGAGTAAACGTAATCGAAGCAATGCTAAGTCGTCACCCAGCAAGAGAAAGAAGCTAACATCGGCAGCAAAAAAGAGAAATAGGAACCGCGGCGATGCTGGTGATAGCAATGATAGCGACGAAGACGATGATGAAGAAGTTGATGATTCAGAAGTTGATATGGACATAGAATATAAGCCAAGTCGCAAGAGGTCAATTTTGAGTAATACAATACAAAGTACTAAACCGCAGAGAGCTCAAAGGTCACCGTTAGCTAAGGCGAGAGCAGCGTCTCCAATAACTCCAACCACGTCCAGGTCGAGTAAATCCATGCCTCAGCAGGTAAGCGTTTTTTAATGATAATATTTGTACGTATGTGCATATGTATGTATTGTACAACTGTTAAAAGTTGTACTAAATGAATAAAGAAACAATGACCCATTGTCATCTTATACACAAATATCGAAGGGCAGATTCGAAGGATCTACCATTCATTCATTTTTTTTCTTCACATAACTCTGATTATATTTTCTTTCATAAACAGACCGAAACATCTTTAGCGGCGTCTTCGATAAATAGTAGAAATGATCGAGCCGCCAAGCGAAGAGCAGTAGAAAGCACCATTGCAACACCTGAGATTCCCACAAAAAAATTAGCGACGGCTACCACTGTCCAGACAGTTAAAGGTAAAGTTTTTATTCGTTTTTGTTATTATTATTTAAAATACTTCCTCTCGTAGGGTCAGAAAAGACCTCTACCACCACCACCATCAGTGCCACTGCAAGTGAAGTGGATGCTGATGAAAACTCTCCAAAAACCGTAAATAAAGCCTCACTGGCAGCAACATCAACCAAAAAATTTCGAACTGGAGCAGCCTCAACACCAACATCAACAACAGCAGCATCAACACCGTCAACGTCTGGCACTAGACCAACAAGAAGTCGAAAATAAAAAAAGGAAACATTTTCTTAGCCTTCCCCTTCCGTTATATCACGCCCACAACCTTAACGTAAGCCACATAAAGAACAAGATAAAAACCCGTAACACACTCAAAAAAAAATTTAAGATTTAATAAGATAAAATAAAAGAGATATTGTTAGCGAGCACTTAAAGGAATTCAGTCAGATTCATCAGAGGCTCAGTAACAAAAACAGAAAAAAAAACGAAAACATTGAGGGGGTGAACGACAGAGAAAGCTAAACATTTAAATCACTTAAGCATTATTAGAGTATTATAAGTAGGTAAAGTGGTGAGCAATTTCGTTTAAATTTGTATTTTTTGTTAGTTGCGTTCGTGTTTTAGTTGTTAACATTTATAAAAAATTTGTCATTCTCTTGGAAATTTCGATCAGACATTTTATTAGCAGAAAAACAATTATAATATTAAATATGTGGTTCTGTAGAACAATCACCTTGCTCATTTTATTGGTAAATGGACGAAATACAATTCTGTCGCAATAGCTGGTTTTTATCATCTTTATTTGTTTAGAATTTATATAAATCTACCTGCCCCTCCCGCCCCACTACGCGCTCTCACTAAAAACTTAATTATACATATTATAAGATAATATTTGTAAAACTAAAACAACAACAATTTTATTGTACATTTTCAGATTAATGTACAAAAGAAAGAAAAAAAAATTTCTTTAACAAAATTTTCATGATTTTTAACCTTTACAAGTATTCTTTTGGGGTAAAATAAAACAATTTATATACATATACAATATATATGAACACAAGCATATATTTTTCATTAGTTTAGGCTTATATTATAAAAGTCCTTATATAGATTTACTATATAGACACACTCATAAGAAATTGAAAAGAACAAAAAAAAAAAAAAAATCAACAATTAAAAAAAAATAGTGTCTATTGTGTGACAGAATAAAAGTAAAATATTTAGTAAAGAAATATGTACATGTTTGTATGTATATTTCTTCGAGAAAATAAAATTGAAAAAGAAAAATGAAAATAAAAACATCAATTTTATTACATCTAAAATTAAAGTAAATAAGCAAATTTAAAAAGAAAATAAATCAAATTAAGATGGTAATAGAGATCACAAATTAAGAAATTAGTGATTAAGAGATGAATACAGAGATTTAACACAATATCCCTCAGTTGTTTTGTTAAAAAAATCTTTTTTTTATGTTTGTGAGATATATTGTAAACAAGAATATAATAAAGGTAAAATCAATATAGAATACTAAAGCATGCATTAACAAATATAAAAACAAATTACAAAAATTAACAATGTTTCACAAGCGAAAGAAAATGTTTTAAAAATAAAGAATAAAATTCATTTTGAAAGTACATGAACGTTTTTTTTTTTTTATTAAATTTGTAGTTACAGACAGTAGATACTCTTTTCGCAATAAGAAGCTTATACTCCAAAGAATTTTTATCGGAAAATTGATAAATATGCAGGTATATCGGTTCAGGTTGCAGACGACAACATGAGAGCCAAAAGACAGTAGAAGTAACGTCATTTTTTCTTGTTGGTCAAAAATAGATTAATCAAATCATAAGCATCGTAGATCGACGATATGTTGACTGCTTTTATGGCTTAAGTTTTTTTTTTTAATTATTGTTTACCCACTATAATAGCAGTGGCTAGAACTCTTATTACGTATACAATTATACAAAAATTCACAAATCATTCAAAAATTCCCATTTTAGCCATATTATTTGTCCTTATGATTTTGAGATTTATAAATAATTGTCTTATCTTTACAATTTGTCATTTATTTTGATTTGCAATGAAAAAAAAAAACGCGTAACTAGGTACATATTATACGCCAATAACAATATGTAGTTTGCTTCTTTGCTAGTTCCAGTGCTTGGCATCTTGTAGATTTTCTGCATTTTAAACCTTTTTCATATCATCCGTCCGTCTGTGCAGCAAGGCGAGTAGACGATTCTGGATCTGGACATACTTTTGCAACTACAAATTTATCTGAGTTATCTTCTGTGGAATTTCTAAATCAATAATCATGATACCATTCTAATACGCCACTCACTGCAGTGGGGCTCTACATTTTTGGAGTACAATCGGATCTGTTGACCTGATAGTCGTAACCGTTTTTTTTTTGTCGGCTGCTGTGTGAAGAAATACCTGTATACGATATCAAATAAGTATACATACCTATAAAGATCGCAGCTTCAACGATGTTTAAATTTATTTGCTTTTAAAGAGACAGAAACTATACAAATAACGCAATACTTATACTCTCGCCAAATGGAAACACATTTACCTGCGCTAAGGAACCGTGCGCCGATTTGTTTAGTTTTACTTTTTCAGTCTGATACTCAAAAACTAGTTTTATAAATTTCTTTACTCAATTTAAACCACGATATCTCCTAAGCTAAGCGATTAATCAATATTTTTTATTTTTATATTTTATGCTTATTTCCCCGAGATCTACAAAATGGCATTGTCAAATCTTTGCGCCAAACTTATCGTACTCGTGCCGGTGCAGTAAGTTCATTGTACCAGCATTTCTTTACTGAAAATTCGCAAGTAAAGGAAAGTTAAGTAAAACGAGTTATAAAAATAGGCCAGCCAATATTGAACGGTCAACGATAAATAAATAAGAAAATGCACTTGCAATTGAGGACTTTATTTCATTTTATATTTAAAAGCACATGTTCCCCTGAGTAATCTAGAACTCGCCACTAGTCGGACCGTCTTGATTTCCAAACTCCTCTTCTAGTAGCTTACCCAGACCCATTTCTTCAACGACTTTACGAAGACGAAATATTTCACGATGTGCCTCTTCTAATTCAAATTCCAGATTATCAATCGTGTCCTGCGGAACAGGTGTATCTCCCAGCTTTTTACGAATAAACTCAATTGGGTTTTCTGGTTTCTCCTTGGCGAGTATTAGACTGTTGAAGATCTCTGTGATCGCGTGAATTACACCATGTTTCTCCAAATATTTTCGTAAGCTTGCTTTTTTTTCTTCTGAACACTCGTCGTTAACAAACATTTTTATGTTTTACTACTTCAACAAGTCGATTTTGGATTATATCTGTATTTACCTAACTAAAAAAAAAAATGGGGGAATAAGTTTACCGTTAGATTAGCTGAATATGCTACAATCTAAAAAAAGTAGTTTGACAGTTGCCATTATGGAAATGTGGTGTGTTGAAAATTGTGCACTGCATTATCTTCTTTTAGATATGTTCGTTTAATTACTGAACAAAAATTTGTTTGGTGTTATTCAACATAAATGTTTAAGGTGGGTAGGGTATCCGCAGGCATGCAAGATTGCGCAAATTTAGGAATTCGGGCGCATGCCAGCCTGTGGATAGCATTGCCTGTGTGTTTGCGCACGCATGCTGTGTGATTTTAAAAATTTTTCATGCCCGCCTATAGATAGCAAGGAGTGCGCAAATTTTATTGCTTACGTCATTTGTTATGGTAAGTGAAGGGTGAGTCATGAGAAATGCGCGTACATGCATGCTAATGGATAGCAAAATAGATTTGCTCAAAAATTTGCGTAAACCGAAAAGTTGCGCATTCTTCCATGCCTGTGGATACCTAGCTTTAGTGTGTATTGAAATATACATACGTACATATTTATAGTAAAATTAAATTGTATAGTTAAATTATTAAATTGTTTACCATACAATTTATTTAACATCAAATTTAAATAAATAAATAAATTTGTGATGAAAATTTTATGAATTTTACATCCCAAATTTTCGTCCGAAAAGAAATATTTGTACATACGACATGCCTACTTACTTAGTTGGCGCTACACAGCTCGAGATGAACCGGGGCCTTCTTCTCGCAACCATTTGTGTGTGCGTGTTATATTTTTGCACGAATGGAATGGACCTACAGTTTTTGCCGGCATTCGAAAGAGGTGGTACCGTGAAAAAACTCTTTTGGGTGTTAAACCCGGCCAGGAGTTGAACCCGGGCAGCATTGCGTGGTAGTCCAACGCATTAACCACCACGGCCACGGCGACCAACGACATACCTATATCTGTATATTTTCTATCAAAAAGTGAATTGCGTTTCGTTGGTAAGCGCATCGCTTGCGAACTGCTGGACCGATTTGGCTCATTTTACTTTTAAAATGTAGTAGGTACTTAATCGTCCGAATAAGGTTCTTACGGAAAGAAAAATTCGATAGGTGGCGCTGGAGTCAAGTTATTATTAACAAATTCTGTATTTATTGGCCGAAATGAATCACTCAAAAAAATTGAAAGCACATATAAACGTTGAGTATTGCAATTCTGTGAAATCGATAAAAACTGTAAATACGTCAAGAAAGGCAGCGATATGGCCGTGTTTGGAACAGGAAGTAATTTAGCTAAAATCGCTTAATATCAATTAGAGATATATCAGCAGCAATGAAGCTGTGTGGCGTATTCTAGGATTTCCAATCCACGCGAGGAATCCAACTGTCGTCTTGCCATCCATCTTGAAAACGGACAAAAATTGCATTTCCCGGAACAAAACATACATGACAGAGCAACAAATCTACCGAAAACAACATCAACAGCTTTCTTTCTATTATGTATGAACATATGTATGTATTTCTCAGAAAATTTGGTTCAGCGATCCGCCAAAAGTTTGTTAAAAATATTGGCGAGTAGGTACCTACATATATATATATAGTATATATATAGTATATATATAGTATATATAGTATATAGTATATATCGTTTTCATGGCTTTATCAGCAGCATTTTTGCTTGTTCATATTGTTCAGCATCACCATACCAAATGAAGTGTTTGTTTATTTAAAATCCGTGTATGTTTTAATCGATGTTAACGGTTCTTGTTGTTTTCAGCGCTGATCTTGACCAGGTAGGATCGCTCTCTTGTAGTTTGATCTCTAATCCATTGAACTTGCAGAACTTCAATATAGAAGTAAAATAGATGAGTAAGTTTGAGCTTTAAACCTAAAATTGATTAAACGTTTCTATAGAAACTTCCAACCAATGCTTTTGTACATGAGCATAGCAGGCATGTGTGCCAGGCTGCGCATCAGATCCGCTTATTAAGTGGAATCGTGTATTTTAAACTTTCAATGTCTGGTGAGGATAATATTTATAATGTAAAACACAATATAATGGAATATAATGGAAAATACAACAAACAAATTATTTAAAGTCTTTTCACCAAAAGAAATGTGGAGAAACCTAAGGCTTATTAAATCATATCGCCCAATATGCCTACTGGACACTGGGCAAAATACTTGAACGGATCATATATGATAGATTACTTACTGTGGCAGAGCAAAAAGGACCACTATCAGATCAGCAGTTCGGGTTTAGAAAATCGCGCTCTACCGTGGACGCCATAAAAGCGGTTGCTGACACAGCAGCCGAAGCAATAAAGGGAGAAAGATGGCGATGGTAGTAGTGACGCTCAGCGTTGCCGCTCCAGAAAAAAATATCGTGCCTCAACCGCTGAAATACCGTGCCATTTTAAGCGATAGCGTGCCTAATCAAAAAAAAAAATTACGTAATCCTTGTTAAATGAGAAAATAGGCAGAACATCACAGATTTGTCAAAAACAGCAGATCAAAATAGAACAAAAAGTTACAGCCATATGTTTTTTTGTCAAATATGACAACTTCACCGTCGATTATCGTACTTAATAATTTCCAAATTATTTATTACATTTAAAAATAACAAAACCTTTTTCCGATTGAATTTCGATTTCTTCAAGTTGGGACCCTTAAATCTCATCGAAACACTTCACTTCATGTAAAAAAAATTAAATATGCAATCAAAGGTGATTTTGAAATTTCTGACAAATATGTTCTACACAAAGCAGATCAGTCTCGGACAGAAAGTTTTTTCATTGAACACGAAAACTCTGTACTTTTCTGTTCTTTTCTGCCCAGAACAGTCTCATTGAACAGACTTATAATCTTCTTTTGAATTATTCTTCAGGATTAAGTGTTTAGTGTTTCGTAACACCAATAAAACACAACACTAAAAGTATTACTTAAATTATGTTTTTTATTAAATAAAGATACACAGTTGTTTTTAGGTTTTAATAGTTGAAAAGTTAAAAGGCGTCGCTATTTCATCAGAAGGATGACAATTGAGAGAGATGAATCAAAAAATGAATTTTAAACGTATTGTATACTTCATGGTATTGCCAAACAAAAATATTAAAATGAAAATGAACGAATATTAGTATATGTTAATCCATTAAAAATGTATATTCACCACAATATCCCCCACCTAGTTATCGACTAACGATATTTAAGAGGAAATCTAACATGTCTTCCAGATGATGTCTTCTTTGTTTGTGGCTCGTTGTCGGTTTTCGATTGTTTTTGTTTTGCATCATTTGATGTAGTAATATTTTTCGAAGCGATGTCGTTCTTTTGTTCTTTACTGGTTTCCTGTTGAGGTATTGCTGTTGGTGTTGTTGTATCGTCGAATATGTATGCGGCCTTTAAACGATCGATCGATATTTTTGTCACTCGCTGATTTATTTTTAAAACGAAGTATTTTTCAGATTTGGATATTACTTCAAACGGACCTTCGTAGTTGAATTCCAAAGGCGTTTTTACACGATCGGTCCTGATAAACACGTATTTGGCGTCTCTTAATGCTGGCTGCACACAATATCGTTCCATCCCGTGTCGTACTGGTTTCGTCATTGGTAACTCGAGCATTGATTTTCGAAGTAATTCCACGAACTCGGTTTGGCTGGTTTTGCTTTTTCGCGGCATAAGGAACTCACCAGGGATTCGTAGCGGCGCTCCGTACACCATCTCTGCCGGACTTAAACCGATGTCGCTCTTAATGGTTGATCGCATTCCCAAGAGCACTAGTGGAAGCGCTGAACTCCAACAATTCGTCTCCGAACACTTGATGGCGGCCTTTAATGTTCGATGCCAACGTTCTATAATCCCATTAGACTGTGGGTGGTACGGTGTTGTGCGTAAATGTTTGATGCCGAGTATTTGCGTTAATTCTTGAAAAATAGCCGATTCGAATTGACGACCCAAATCCGTAGTAATTCGTAAGGGGATACCAAACGTAGATATCCAACCGCTGATTAGTGCACTTGCCACACTTTGCGCTGTTATGTCTATTAGCGGAATCGCCACTGGCCATCTTGTATATCGGTCAATGCATGTCAGACAGTACCGAAATCCATTTGAAGTTGGCAGCGGTCCGACAATGTCGATATTTATGTGCTCGAAACGGACATCGATGGACGCATAGTCGCTTAAAGGTGATTTCGTGTGTCGATGTATTTTTGCTTTCTGACACGGAATACATGAACGGACAAATGCAGCTACATCTGTGGACATCGAAGGCCAGACATAGTGATCAGCTACCAGTTGTTTTGTTGCTCTGATACCGGGGTGTGATAAAGAGTGAAGTTTATGAATCACTGTTTGACGAAAACACTTCGGTACGTATGGTCTTATTTTGTCTCGCAGAACGTGGCAGAAAATCTCATACGTCGAATCTGGAATGGATAGTTTTGATAACTTTATCGATTTATCGTTACCTTCGCTTAAAAGAGTCTGCAGTTCTGGATCTGTTTGTTGTTGTGTGGCCATCTCATCGAAACTAATTATTTCTTTTTGTACAGTATTAATGCGTGAGAGTAAGTCTGCAATGTCGTTGTCTGATCCTGGTAAATGACGAATGTCGGTTGTATACTGACTTATTAAATCAAGTTGTCGAGCTCTTCGTGGCGATGCTTTCTCACTTTTCTGCTTAAACGCGAAAATGAGTGGTTTATGGTCTGTGAAAACCATAAACTCTCTGCCCTCGAGTGCGTATTTAAAATGTTGAATTGCCTGGTATACGGCTGTTAATTCTCGATCATACGCGCTGTAATTTTTCTGCGCAGGTGTAAACTTTTTTGAGTAGAATCCGAGTGGTTGAATTTGGTCCTTGATGATCTGGTGAAGAACAGCGCCTACAGCATCGTCCGAAGCATCAGTCGTGAGTGTTATTTGTGCTTCTGGTGCCATATAGTTCAATAGCGTTGCATTTGCGAGATCGTCCTTGCAAGCAACGAAAGCGATCTCAGCCTCGGGTGTCCAATTTACAACACTGTTGTCATTCTTTTTGTTGCCATTGACCAATCGTTGTAATATATGTTGATTTTTCGTGGCATGCGGAATAAACGGACGATAAAAATTCAGCATTCCTAGAAATTTCCTTAAATTTTTTGCGACTTTCGGTTGTGGAAAATTTCGTATTGTTTTTACTTTATCTTCTGGCGGTTTTAATCCATCTGAACTGATTGTGTGGCCCAAAAAAGTTAGTTCTCGTTTTCCGAATTGACATTTATTAAAATTGATAGCCAGGTGTGCTTGACGAAGACGACAACATACGATGCGGATGTGTTTTACATGCTCTTCTACCGATTCCGATGCGATGAGGATATCATCAATATAAACGAAGATAAAATCGAGACCTTTCAATACTTCATTTATATGACGCTGGAACGTTTGAGCCGCATTTCTCAAACCAAATGTCATATAGAGAAATTCAAATAAGCCAAATGGAGTGATAATAGCTGATTTGTGAATGTCGCACGGTTCCATCGGAATTTGGTGGTATGCTCGCTGTAAATCGATCGTGGAAAAAACTTTTTTGCGATATAAGATACTGGTGACGTCGTGTAAATATGGTATCGGATATCTGTCGGGTACTGTGATATCATTCAACGCACGGTAATCACCACATGCCCGCCACTCTCCGTTCGTTTTTCTTACTAAATGCAACGGACTGGCCCAGTTGCTTTTCGAGGGTCTGCAGATGCCTTTTTCCAACAGATATTCAAACTCTTTTTTTGCCGCTTGTAGTTTATCGGTGGGAAGGCGACGAGCACGTGCATATGTCGGAGGCCCCTTTGTAGTAATATGATGCGTTACTTTAGAGTCGGTCGGTTTCTTGTTGGCGTTAATTGTAGCGAGGTCTTTGAACTCATGTAGTAAGTGTGCGTAACGTTCGTGCGTATCGTATGCCACTATTTGTACAACATTACATAAGGTGTTTTTTCCTTTTGATTTGAGCATTGTCATTCGGTCGATAAGTTGGCCTTCCTTAATGTCGACTAACAGATCGAAATGTTTTAAAAAATCGGATCCAATAATAGCACAGCTGACGTCAGCCAGTAGGAACGTCCAGGTGAAATTTCGTCTTAATCCCAACGAGAGTGTTATTCGCTTTTCGCCGTATGTTTGTATCGGTGTGCCGTTGGCTGCGAACAGCTGAGTTGATTTTGTTGTTCTTCGCTTAATGGTGTTATGGGCTGGTAGCACGGAAAGATCCGCACCAGTATCTATCAAATATCGTTGTCTTGAAATGCTATCGTTAATAACTAGGCGGGCTATCCGATAATTGTCTTCAGATCCGCCCGCTTGATCGGAGGACGTAGTTAGTTTTTTTGGCGTATTTTTTCGATAAACACACGGATCACGACACTTGCGAGCGTTTTGTCCGAATTTTTGATGATACCAGCAGAGTTCTTCGTCGGCATGTATTGACACGTTGGAGTGATCACGGGATTTTTGACGTCTAGAAGAAACTGAACGGGATAAGCGTTTGAAGTTGCTATTGTTTTTTATTAAGCTGTTTATTTGTTGTTCAATACGCCCTAGACGCTTGTCTATTTCAGTGTTACCTGAGATTGATGGTTGCACATTCGAAACGACAGCTAAATTGTGAAACTCACCAACTTCCATAATTTTGTCTGCCAATTTTGCTAGTTCGGATAGATCAGCGTCAGATGCTTGTAATATGGCTCGCACTTGTATTGGCAATCGTTGCAGCCATAATGACTTTAAAAAATCCTTGGTTATTTTGTTCTTACCAAGAGCGCTCAACTCATTTAACAATTGTGTTGGTCGTTTGTCACCCAAATCGATGTCAGATAGTAATTTCTGTGTTTTTTTTAATTCGCTCTCACAGAAACGTTCTACAATACACTTCTTTAAATTGACATACTTATCTTTTTCAGGCGGATTAAGGATTGCGTCAGATATTTGGACCAGAACATTCGATTCTATTGCAGCAACTACGGTGTTGAATTTGGATGCATCGCTTGTTATTCCGGCAACATTAAACTGTGCCTCGACTTGTGCTAGCCAAATTTCCGCATGATCAGGCCAAAAAGGTGGAACCTTAACAGCTACACGGTTCACAATTGGGCCGATGTTCATGGCTGTGGCGCCAGAGCCCGTGGACGTAGAGTCTTTATTTTCGTTGTTCTGCGTTTCAATCATTGCAGATTCGGTGCAATAATTACCTTAAAACTACTGGTGTTCGTTTGTCGGGGTCACCAATTTAGTGTTTCGTAACACCAATAAAACACAACACTAAAAGTATTACTCAAATTATGTTTTTTATTAAATAAAGATACACAGTTGTTTTTAGGTTTTAATAGTTGAAAAGTTAAAAGGCGTCGCTATTTCATCAGAAGGATGACAATTGAGAGAGATGAATCAAAAAATGAATTTTAAACGTATTGTATACTTCATGGTATTGCCAAACAAAAATATTAAAATGAAAATGAACGAATATTAGTATATGTTAATCCATTAAAAATGTATATTCACCACAAGTGCATTCATGGTATAATTTTGAACGAACGCGTCCTTCTATTGATGATAAGTTAAACTGTGCTTACAATTTCAAATTAATATCATTATGAGTTTAAGTTCCAGTCAAATAATGGAAATAAGAAAAACGTGCCAAAATTATTTTTTTCGTGCCGCTGTTACAGTTGCAAAGAACATTTGCGAAATTCATTCAGTTACGAACAGTGCAACCAACCTCATCAAAGAGTGGCTGTTAACCGCCCGCCTAAAATTGGCAGATCACAAAACGTAGACTATCCTAATAACCAGCCGGAAAAATGTGGAATACGTAGACATAAGACATAAGCCAAACTATCAGATCGAAAGACTCTGTAAAATACTTAGGAGTAATACTCGACAAAAGACCTAGCTTTAAGCCTCACATCGACTATTCGGGTAAAAAGGCTTCAAAGCTTCAGGCAGCACTTTCTGGTATACTGCCAAACATCGAAGGACCCGGAAACCAAACTATCAGATCGAACGACTCTGTAAAATACTTAGGAGTAATACACGACAAAAGACCTAGCTTTAAGCCTCACATCGACTATTCGGGTAAAAAGGCTTCAAAGCTTCAGGCAGCACTTTCTGGTATACTACGAAACATCGAAGGACCCGGATATGCTGAAATAAACCTAATACCCAAGGTAGTAAGCTCAATCCTTTTATACGCTGCCTCAGTTTGGGTGGGGGCCCTAGCGATAAAGTTATCAAGGCGAAAATTATCATAAACATATCGACTTAGCGCAGTAAGGGTAATCAGTGAGTTCAAAACGATTTCGGGCGAAGCAGCCCTTGTCATTGCAGGAATGATCCCCATCGAAATCCTTGCAGACGAGATGCAAAGGGTTTATAGTAGGAGAAATTCTAATAACCAAGAGGCGACGGTCATCAAAAGGAAAGAGTGGCTTCCATGACCCGGTGGCAAGCTCGGTGGGAAACCACCTCGAAGGGCAGATGGACTTATGAATTGATTCCAACCATAGACGTTTCGAAAAACCGAAGGTACGGAAACTGTAACTACCACCTAAATACCTACACCGTTTTGGGTACGATATATCACCTTTTTGCCTAATTTGCCCAAATCAGGAAGAAGACACAGAGCACGCATAATTCCACTGCATACGCTTTCCGGGGTGGAGAACTGACATACGAAGCCACATACAATAATAGACCAAATGCTGCGATCAGAAGAAAATTGGTTGGAGATCTGCACATTTATAACAAATGTGCAATCATGAATTTGCGCAATCTTGTTTGCCGGTGGATACCCATCAAGCTTGCGAATTTCGTGAATGGATGTGTTCAGTACCGATAGTAAATCTATGCCGGTGTCGTGTTATAAAACTATTGAATACTAAGTTATTTTTATATATACATAAGTATAGGTATAATAATAATATTTGGATGTTATTAGCTGTGTTTTATTATCCCCGTGATCTGATCCGGATCAGATCAACTCATAAGTTTGTGTGCATTACAACAACAATACGAGATCTTGCTTTATATCAAGATCAATTTTCGTAATCAAAAAATTAGTTCGACTATTTCTCACTATGATACACTTTCGTTTGTGCATGTTGCTGTATTATCGACAATTGTCAATGGTAAATGCTGCCAGATTAGAATATAAAAATATTATTGGCAATCCAAATATCATTAAATGTTATTTTGTTCGAATAAATTAATTTTTCTGCTCATAATGATATTCAAGCGATATGAAACTGAAATTATAGCTACAAAGTATTATTAGCATTCGGTATCTGTTAATCAAAATTAACAATTTCCTCCTAAAAAAATAAAACAAGCGCAATAAATTTTTATTTAAAAGAAAATATTCATCCGCATGGCAACTTCGCACTAAATGTCAAATTGAACTTAGCTTGTACAGTTACCACAACACAGAACTTTGATCTGGTTTGTTTTATTATGCTGATCTGATCCGGATCAGATGTGCAAATGCAATTTCTTCTCTTTTTTTTCAGATAACATCCCATATTTATTAAACCAGTCCAAGAGATACCTACTTGTGTTTTGGATGTTATTCCATTTTTGAATTGGGTCTTATCACTTTTAAATGTGCCGAACGTGCATTGATAAAATTGTCATCTCAACCACATAGTTTATCTTCGGAAATACCAAATATCTCTTAAATTAGCGATATTTTTTTTTTTTTTAGTACTGAATAATTTAAATTTTGTGTTTAGATCACCGATATCAATAAGAATCCGTTGTTTAATCTTTGCGCAACGGATATTTGTAATATCCCCTCATTAAATTGTTCTGTCATTTTCATTCAGAATCATTCAACTGCATTCAAATTAAGTTTGTTCAATTTTAGGTTAACCTAATTTGGAACGAATTTCAACGAAATTAGGTCGAAATTATATAATTTGGATATGTCAATTCGTATGGGAAATTATGTAATTTTGAACCGAATTTGGAAATTCGCAACAAAGTTAGCTTTTTTTTGCCCTGGTGTTAATACCGTATAACCCAATATCGAAATCTAATATTTTTTACAAAACAAACTACAAAATAAAATTACAACACCATTTTTTCCACAGTAATGAAACATTTTTTATTTAATTACTTATTCTTATTGTGTTATGTTGTGAATAGATACATACATATGATTTAGTAGCAATTAGGTCATAAAACAAAAGTATTCATTCATTAAATTATAAAAAATATACGCTATCACCTATGCATATGGATACATATGTATTATATGTGTACGATCAATAGTATATTATTAATTATAACAAAAATAATCTATACATAATAACAATTGAATATAAATTTCTTTTATCGGGAAAAACTAAACTTAACTTACGTATATAAATGATTCTCTTTTTGGGTATATGAAAATGTATTCTCTCCTACAGGCTACAGTACATGTGTACATATGTAGATAGGTTAGTTTGGTATATCATCATTAACATTTTTATTTATAATACCTACATAATGTCTTCGATAATGTATCTCTATTTATGTTTATGGATGAGTTTCCTGATGTGCTCCTTTCTTCAGATAATATACATATAAACATACATTTATGTGTACATATAAATTGATATTTGTATGGTTTTTCTTTAAGTCTACATTATTGTGTAATCAGTATATAAATGTATGGATGTGTATATATTGTGTATTTGAGAATGCCCTAAATAGTGTCTTTTACATTTATATACTTGTATTATTAATAATTTATTGATCCTGTGTCAAGCATACATATAATTAAACATTTATCATCGTACATTTGGTAAGCCGCCTTTCAAAAAATGACACAGGAATGATGCATACATAGTAATATAGCTAGTGTGTCATCTATTGGATACTCGTAACTCTGAACCCTTTTAAGAAAATGCGGAAACTTCTTTGGTTACTTTTAGAGCGGGGCTAAGCGCATTTTCGGTATTTTTAAACGTCAATGTCTAAGGTATTCTCATATCCCGGTTCAATGACGATGGTGGATCATCTGGACTGGGTGAATCATCACCATGAGGTCGAATACGGACAACGGCTCGACGAACCTCCTCATCACGTTGCGGCATATAGAGACCGGATGGTCCTGAATAGCAAGTCGTATTGTTGCCGGATAAGCGAAGTTTTTCTGTTTCCCCACTCAGATTTTCGGTGAACAACTGACCCAAATTTAATTGTGGGATGTCATAGAATACGGTCAGAGCGAACATCATTGAAATGAGACCTTTAAAAGAGGGATAATGTAGACTATAGTTGATTACAGAGGTGATTTTAATTCTTACCACACACCAAATAGCAAGTGATGCATATTTTGTAGAGGGAGCGGTTTTCTGCAGATACTCCATCTCCTGGTATATAATCTCCCAAACCAATAGTGGTCAGCGATATAAAGCAGTAGTAGAATGCATCAAGGGCACCCCAGTCCGGTTCAAGATATGCAAAAAGTGTAGTCGGTATCGCGAAAAAGATGGCCGCAATTAGAGTAACTGTAAACAAAAGGATTAAATAAAGTTTAGTTATATTTAGAGTCATTGCAAAATTATATTAAAATTTAAGTTCACATCATCGAACTGGCTTAACTACGTTGAGGTTGTAAAGGAAGGCTGATTTATTTTCAAAATGACCAGCTTACCTATGATACCGAGATGTAGAAGTCTTATGTTAAATGGTTGATATAAATGTCCCAATTTTGAGTTCAGTATGCCCAACAACCAATTGGCCGGTACCAAGAGACGTTCAACAACAGCACTCAGTAGAACCAGTGTTAATGGAATACCAATAGTCGCATAAATCATGCAAAAGATTTTACCAGTTTGACTTAAAGGTGTCACATGTCCGTATCCTGTTGTTTCAGAGAAAAATAAAATTACACCAATATGAATGACTTTTTTAAAGTAACGTACTCACCAATAGTAGTAACCACGGTACTGGAAAAGAATAACGCCTGTCCAAAGCTCCAGTTCAAATCATTACTTGCATTACGAAGTGGTGAGATACCGCGATCATTTGCAGTAATTACAGCTTTTAAGAACTCTTCCAAGTCATCATCTGAAAGTATTTAACAAAAACATTTATTTAAGTTAACATATATTCGTAGCTTGTATTTAATTGCTACAGATCAAATGAGACACTCCGTAGTGAGATAACAATTATCTCTTATTTACACACGAACCCATTTAGTTGGCAGTTAAAACTGAGCACATTAAACTCTGTCACCAGAGGTGATAAAAGGACCTTTGTTATATACAAATGTACATACAAACCCCAACATACCTTTACATGTAAGAATACATGTTCATCGTATGCCTATACTTAACCGTTACATTAATATTTAACTAACTACAGACAATCCGCTGAATATAATAGCCATGGGATTTTGGCATCGTACATACGTGCTCCTAATAACTTGAGCAAATGACTTGATAAAATATTTACCGTAAATTTGTGGATATTTTCGCAGGAATGCAGTCTTTGTTTTAAGCAGAGCGATTGTGGCATTTCTTTCGGCGGAAGATTCGATTGCCTGGAAACAGAGGCTTCCGATGATTAAATACATCGCATACAGGAACACAAAAAAAATAAACCATACGTGCTCTCTTCTCATTCGATCACGATCTCTTATCACAAGAGTGGGTGGTATCGGTTGATAAGAAGGACTAGCGCTCTTTATTGGTTCAGAAGAGGATGAATCACTTAAATTTATTTTTAGTTGATTATTATCTCCAAAGTGGATTACACTTTCCGGTGGTGGGCTGGCGGCATCATTTCGTCCTTCAAACCCAGCGTTCACGGTGTGGGTATTCGATTTCGATGATGATTCGATATGCTCGGTTGACCCTATGACAAAGTCTGAAGCCATTTCTTTTTGCGAAGAGTTATTCCTATCGAGGTCCTCGTACTCATTTCGGTCCTTTGTCTCTGGTATAATGCCAGCAGACTTTAGGTTGGCTTTTGTTTTTTCATATTTGATTTTGATTGTGTTGCGTATCCGGCGGTTGTTGCTTGCTAATGGTGAGATGCTTTTATTATTTTCCGAGAGAATGGCCAAAGTGTCGTTATTGTCATGAGCCATTGTTCAATTTAAATTTAAGTCCTTGGATTTAGAAATTGTATTTGATTTATGCGAATGAACTGGATAAGTCATTGGGTTTTTTTTTAATGATTAAATGGTTTAGTAAAAAATCTATAATCGAGTTTGTTTGTAATGGTCTTGCAATCTGTATTTGTCTTTATCACTAGCTGCGATTCATCTTTGCCTAGGTAAAGATTTTCGCTACAACTTAGTTTTTAAGAAGGCTTTCTACAATGATGTTAACATGAGTTAAAAGAAGAGTTGATTGCTTTCACTAACTTTGCGCAGGTTGGTCGAGTTGGTCGAGAAGGAATCTTAAGAATTAGAGAAAGACCTGATTTGAGTTTATAAACATCCACTCATGGTTGCCGTATAAATTATTATGAAGGAAAATACGACAAAAACCTTCAATTTAAATCTTCATTTATATAGTGTTAATAATCGCTGAATGTGTTCCTGATCTTTTTCAAATGACATTTTCAAATTAACTATACAAATTCACCGAGTAAAAAAAAAATAACACAACTGGGTAAGTGGGGTGTTGACAGCACCCTTGCAGCTTTAACAGTCTGTCACGGCTTACTTGTGCAACCAAACTTTTTTAAAAACATCTGAATCTGTATAATAGAAAACAACAGGAAGGTACGTACTGTACCGACAACGGGTGTTGTCAGTCGCAAAGAAGGGTAAGGCGAAGAGGTTTCGACATGTAGGAGGTTTCATCAAACTCAAATTTTTCACTTTCTATAAATATGACAAATATGATAATTTCTTATGTCCACAGTCTAAAGGTATCTCTACTTTTTCCCTTATTGAGTTCAGTTTCTGATCAGCGTGTAACAAGTTCAGTAGTGTTTTGATTTTTGCTAATTGGTCATGTAATTTTTTTTAGAGAATTCTTAAACTATAACTTTTTTTGTTTTAAGTGTTTGAAAGTGAGAATACAAAAATTAAACGAACAGATTAATAGTGTTTTAATTAGTTGCTGCCCTTTTACGTAAGTATAAAATAATAATCCTTTTAACAGCGTAAATATAATTTATGCATTGAAGGCGGTTTCGACACGTTTCGCTTAAGTCGTTTCGTTAATTGTCGAAACCTCCTCCTTTCATTGTTTTACTTAGTTTTAGTTTTTTTTATATTGAAAATTCATAGATTTCAATCAAAATGCCAAACATTTATAAAAGAAAGTATCCTGAAAAGACATTTGACGAAAAAGCCGTGAAAGATAGAGTAAAAGCATAGCATGTTAAAACTTCCGAGTTAATAAGTTAGCCCTTAAGGTTGTTCTTGTAATAGATCAAACCTTAATGAAGTAAAATGTATTTATATGTATATAGTTTTGTTTGTAAACGGATGTACCTAATTTTTGACAATATCCGTTAACGTGTCAGAACCTTCTCGCCCTACCCTATAATATCTTTGAATAATAAGCGCTTGGGGTACTATTAGCACCCCACCTACCTCGTTAAAGATTACGTCGATATGCACTGTATCTGCGTATTTCAACTCAAAATCTTATCCAAAGTAATATTATAGTCTTACTATATAAGTCCATAGAGCTAAGCATAATTATATCAAATCCTACACAGGCGCTTCAAAAACGGACTCCCTTTCCGCATTCTCTCTGAATCCACCCAAAATAAGCAACAAACTAATTGCTTCCAATTATTTTTAATCTACGGTTCTTGTGTATCAACAATAAAAACACACACCCACGCGAACATCTCTCGCATCGATTTCCATGATGTAATATTTATTTTTAACACAATGATAACTTGATTATTAAATAAGTGAGATTCCCTTCTCACCAGGGAATAACCACTTTCACTTTTTTTTGTTGACAAAGCGTTGTTGCGCCTAAAATCGTCCTAAGAACCAAAATTTCTCAGCATCAAAATGTTAATCCTTAAAATGACGGTATTCTAATGAATCAAATCACGTTGGCCATAAGGACGAGGGGAGTTCCTCGTAATATTAACTTAATGGCAAAAGATGGCATCTACGCTATTAGCGAAAGCTGCTGGTATCCCCAGAAGTGTTGATGAATTGATTATGTTTTGCAAAATTAACAAAATAGAAATTGCTTTCAAATGCAAATTGATGAAAAATATTTTTTCCCTTTAATCTGGGCGTTATACCTACGAGTATACGAGTTTTTGCGATTGTAAATAGACCAACAAGTTTTGAAGTTCTAATTCAGGAAAAACTCTTTACTTCATTAAGATGTAGGTCACGTCGCTTTCTTCAAATAAAGTCGCAATGTCTAGCATTTTAGATTTATTTTGAATAAGGCTGCAACTTTATTCTGGTGTGGCAATAAAAACCGAGTTTTATGGGTGATTTTTATGTTTTATTTTGGTAGGAAAAACTTTAAAATGCGATGGTTACGTGAATACGTTCTCATTTGATATGTTTGAAAGGAGTTTAGCTTTAAAATATACATATACACACATACATAAATGGCCATATAAATTAAATTGAATTGTGACGATTGAATGCAAATAATAATTTAAACGTGGAAAATCTGGATGGAATCATTGCTAAGTCAGCTCCAAAAATTTCACTTGAACATAGCTTTGTGCCTAAGAATAAATGGTTTAATCTAATTCTCTTTCCACTACACAAAAAAGGTGACACCAATGTAGCTGAGAAGTATAGAGGTATATCCTTCCTGAACTGTTCACTAAAAATATTTTCTTCAATCCTGTACAACAGAATTATGGCCTGGGTTGACAGCTCTAACCTGCTGAATGATTTCCAAGCAGGATTTAGAAAAAATCATTCAACTATTGACCAGATTTTTACTCTGACAAGTATTGCCCAATCTTACCTGGATAGAAAGAAGAAATTATATGTGCTTTTCGTAGATTTCAAGGCTGCTTTTGATTCTATTGATAGAAGATCGCTATTTTCAAACTCTCTGTGATGGGGATATCAACAAAAATGTTAAACATTTTAAATCAATTATATATGGATACAGAATCGGCAGTATGGAATGGTGAACTCTTCTCCGAATGGTTTGCAACTACAATGGGTGTAAAGCAGGGATGTATATTGAGTACGCTTCTATTCATTTTGTTCCTGAATGATTTAAACGATGTTCTTTGTGGAGGCGTTTTATGGTGTGGAAGAAGAATCAAGGTGCTCATGTATGCGGACGATACAGTCATGATTTCAGACTCTCCACGAGGTATCAGTCATATGATTTTAGATCTTGAAGAATATTGTACGAAATAGAATCTGACGGTGAACTTATGTAAGTCGAAGGTTATGATATTCAGGAAAGGCGGCGGCTGCTCTGCGCGTAATGAGCGATGGTGCTTTGGTGGAGAAGAGATCGAGATAGTTAAAGAATACGACTACCTTGGTATGAAATTAACTTCTAATCTGAGCCTGAAGAGTCATTTCTCAAGAAAATTAGAAGTAGCCAAGACTGCATTGAATTAAACGTGGAGGACCTGTATGAGCACAAGAACTCTTAACTTAAGTGCTAAATTTAAATTGTTTGAAGCGACATCAAGATCAGTTATGTTCTACGCAGCGCAAATTTTGGGATGTGAACAATTCGATGATGTCGAAAAACTGCTTCGATTTTTTCTGAAAAGAGTATTTTATCTCCCAGCTGTTGCTCCGAACTACATGCTTTTCTTGGAAACAGGATTATCACCATTGTTTACTACCATGCTAAAGCTGCACTTTGACTACATAATAGAATCAATATCCCAGCCGACAAACCGTCTAACGAGATCCACAGTAGCCCATGCTGTATGCTCTAAAACTTTATTTTTTAAGAAGTGGAATCATTTGGCACAGAAGTACGGCATAGTGTTGAATATAACGATGGACAATGTGGGTGATTGGAGAAATATTTTATATAGCTTCCTGCAAAATCTAGATTTAAAGCTCAGAGAAGAGTTCAAGGAACAAGCTGCATCTTCCCTGCATAGACAAATCTACAACAAGCTGAACTACGATTTGGTGGAGAAGAATTATTTTCGAGAGGAAAGCAGTACATCGTGTATCGCAACAATTTTTAAAGCCAGAGGAGAACTACTGAACCTTAATTTCAAGCCGCATAGAGAAGAACTGCCTATAATATGCTCCCTCTGTAACCTTGGGGTACGAGAAGATGTTTTCCACTTCCTGTCTGTGTGTCCAATTCTGACGGAGATAAGACAAGTTTACTTTGAGAGCGCGGTTATGTCTTCAGAGAGAACCTTGTTCATCCTGAACGGTGGTGAGGGCTGGACCTCACTCATCGCATATTGCAAAGAAGCAGCGTGCTACAGAGCCAAGATCATTGCCGAAGAATTTTAGTCATATTTTAAATTAAATAGTTATGAAATATCTAGTTTTTCGTTTATCCCAACCCATCAATTTTTTATTTTTATTTTCAAAAAATTTAAATTTATTTTATTTCTTTATTTAATACATAAATTTATTTGCCATCTGAGGTGACGGCCAAAGCCAGACCTTATACTATTGTTTAAGTAAAATACTACTTGTAAAATATTGTAAATTTATATTTGCATTTGAAGAAATAAACAATTTATGAATGAAAAATGAATGAAAATGAATTGTGACGCATTCGCTTCTTATTGTTGCACCAACAAAACATCGATGGGTGTCTTAGGCGTCGAAGATTGGGTATCTAGTTTATGATGTGGAAGGGCGTGACTTCTATCAACTCTGCTGTTACTCGCAAATAATCTAAATAAAATATAAAATTTAAAAATTAGCCCTAAGAACGTCTTTAATAGCTGAATGGCATGGCACTAAGGTGGGTATGTAGAAAGAAGTGGTGGTTTCGATGGAAGAAAGCCAAATGGCGCGCAGACGGCGCCGTTTTGACACCACAACCCCAGGTGACCCGTTTATTCGGATGTAATGCTGAGATATTTATATCCAACCTGTGGAGTTTAGGTAGAGGATTAGCTCACCAATCCTTTTCCCGGATATCTCTTTAAAGTCGTCGAAGAAGAGTTTGCCCAGTATGCGTTGCCTGGCACTCGCTAGAGCTGGACATTTGCGCACACTCTTTTTCATTTTCATCTTTGCAGCTACTTTGAAGAAACTGTTGTAAGGGATCGCCTGTTTGGTTGTACGGTCCTTTATTAGCCAGTTCCGCGTACTAACTGCCATTACTCTATCCACCTGAGAACGGGTCGTTTTAAAAAGTGTGAGACTATATTGCCCTTAACAGCACCTATAGGAATATGAACGTTTTCCGCTAGTGAGCTGTTAAGGGCTGACCCTCGCCTAGCAAGTTCGTCGGCTCTCTCGTTCCCTTCAATGGCGTTCTGTCCTGAAACCCAAAGAAGCGTGACTCTAGCCTGGTTGCACAAGCGATTGAGTTTTTTCTGACATCGATCTACTAGTTTCGATGAGGTGATTGCCGAATTTATGGCTTGGCTATCCGTAATAATAGCGATATTATGTTTGGGCGTTTATTAAGTTGTGACAGGCCTCGAGGATTGCTAGTAGCTCTGCCTGAAAGACGCTAGCGAAAATAGGAAGGCGATTGGACTTCGATATGTGGAGTTTTTCCCAGAAAGTTCCCGCGCCTACCCCTACCTCCAGCAAAGAGGATGTTCGAATCACAGCCCCAGGTTCGAGGCGACAAGGAAGACCGAACATCCGTTTTAAGGACCAAGCTACCGCGGATGCCAGTGCGCTTAGTGTAGACAACTGGAAGCAGCGTGCCCGGGATCGAAGAGAGTGGAAGGCTGCCGTGTCTCAGGCAGAGTACGAATAAGTAAGTAAGTAACTTAGTAGCCTTATTTAAACATCAAAATAATAATAACAAAGTTACTACATAGCCAGGGTTCACAATTGACTGCAGTGTGAGGAGGAAGAAGGGGACTAGTAAACTCGACTTTTAAACTTATTATACATTTACGTTGCGAAACAATAAAAAATAAAAAGTAATGCAACTCTAATATTAATGCAACTGAACAAAAAAATAGCATTTGCTGTTTGAAAAAAAAACTACTCACTCAGTCCTCCATAACTTAGTTAAATGGAATAAAACTCACCAATCGAATGGTTTACCGGCATTATGCCTGACTCGATTTCCATTTCATTACTTTAAAATAAATTATGACGAGAAACAGAAGTTTTAATTGTTGTCACTGTACACAATAAAAGTTAATGACCAGTCTTCTGCCCTCAATTACTAATTAATGCCAGTCTTCTGCCCTCAATTACTAATTAATGCCAGTCAACTACCTACCCACATACAAATAAACCTTTTTTATGCCAAAGTTATAGCATAGCTATAGAACACTCACATATATGTATGCCTTCCTTACTCTCCAAGAGGGATGTTGAAAATCTAATTGAAAACTTTTCACCTAAGGCTTGGAGGCACTTTGACGAGAAGAGGAGTCCATGTATTTTTTTTTCCTTTTAAAGGTTTTTTAGTTTTTGTTTTGCTCATGCATATTTGAAGAGCAAATCCTGTAGAATAATTGCAAAGTTTTCCCCCTTTGTGCAATCAAACATGTACATATGTACAAACAAACGAACATACACTACTTAACTTTTAACATTTTCTTCCTTATTCGCCTAGCAACCGAATAATAAGAACCATTTATCCGCGATACGAGTGGATCTGGGTTTCGCTGTGGGGAAGCCAGCAGTCGTTGAGTGGGGAACTTGAGAATGTGTGACATCAAAGTGTACGAATACGAGTATGTACAATGGAATTGCACTTTCACTAATTTGTTGCATTCTTCTTTCATGCAATTTCGTAGGTGGATAGACTCGTATACAGGTACATATGTATGTGTGTATATCATTTCTGAAATGTTATTAAAGGCAACCATTATATGAGAGGTATTTTCTTGACTAAGTTCGAGTTGTTATTGCAATTGAGATTTATGTAGATCCACTTTTAGTCAATGGATTTCGTGTTAATCTACATAAATTAAGTTGAAGTGAAGAATGACTTAATTTTCAAAAGAATTTATATTAGTATCCTTACGGTGGGAGGTTTGCCGAGCGCATTTTTCTTTACGATTAGTTAAATGAGTTTTTGATGTCTGAAGATTTGTTTTATTAGGTATGAGTATGGTGTATGGGTATACCGTTTAGCGTTAATGACTGATAAAATAATAACTTAGCCATTATTTCGCGCTGTGACTAGTTTCTTATTTCAAAGTTGCCGTTGATCAACATTCATCACGTTCTAAGAGATTATAGATAATTTTGCAAAAATTTTACAGTTTTACAAAATTTGTACAGACTCTTTAACGCTTTTTAGAAATAAAATAATATTTCCTTTAAAAACTTAATTTTTAAGAAATAATATTGATCTCCTTATATTTTACTATAATGTGACCTCAGTTAGGTAGGTATGTTGGGCACCGTAGCGCAAGTGGTTAGTGCGTCGGGCTACTGAGCCAGCGGTCTTGGGTTCGAATCCCGCCGCAAACACCTAAAAGTTTTTCACAGTGCCCACCTCTTTCGAATGCCTGACAAGCATCAAAGAGTATCATTTGTCACGATTGAGCTTCTCAACTCGCCGTTCGGAGTCGGTAAAAAGCTGTAGGTCCCTTCTATTCATGCAAAAATGTAACACGCACATACAAATGGTTGCGAGAAGCAGGCCCAGGTTCACCTCGAGCTGTAGCGCCAACTAAGTAAGTTAGGTAGGTATAGGTAGAAGTGGTGGTTTCGGTGGAAAGAAAACCCGAATAGCGCAAAGGGACGCTATTTTGATATGTACAATGTACATTATGCCCAAAAAGTTTCCGGAAATTGTTATTTCAAAGGCCCGCGTTAATGTTTTTTTTTTTTCAAAAAAAGGTTTTTCTGTAGGTTAGTAGTACTAATTATCTATCTAATTATTATGCAAAAGTATGCTGGAATGTGTATCAAGGGTCTTATGTTTGCGGATGATGTGGTTTTGCTATCCAGTTCTTCAGAAGCCTTACAGTTAATGATAAATCGCCTTCATGACTACTGTAAACTCTGGAATCTAGTCGTTAATTTGGAAAAGTCAAAAATTATGATTTGCAAAAAAGGTGGAGGAAGACGTTGCAGAAATGAAAACTGGCACTACAATGGTGTAGAACTAGACGTTGTGGGTGAATATAAGTACCTAGGTGTAATCCTAACAAAGAGCTTAACCTTGCAGAGACACCTACAGGTGAAACTGGCTAAGGCTAAATGCGCAATCAACGCAACTTGGAAAAGATGTTTTGCTAATCAGTTTATTTCCCACAGCAGCAAGTATAAAGTTTTTGAAGCAGTAGCAGAATCAGTTTTGTTTTATGCTGCACAAGTATGGGGATATAAGAAATACAAAGAGGTAGAGAAACTGCAGAGGTTTTATATTAAGTGCATTTTTCGAGTTCCTTACAATGCACCAAACTATTTGTTAATAATCGAAACTGGTCTTTCCCCCTTTAGTCATCAAAACACTAAAACTGCAGGTCAACTACATACTAAAAGTGATGAATATGCCATCTACTCGACTGCCAAAAATAGCAGCTCTAAAAACTGTTACCAATAAATCAAGCTGGTACGCAGAGTGGCTGGATCTGGCAAATCAATGTGGTATGGAAGTCGATTTGAGTATCGAAAATGTGGCAAATTGGAAAGCAGTCTTATATGGGCTGATGGAAAAGCTAGATGAACTTTATGCAGCAAGATACAGGGAGGTAACCGAATCGTCAATTTATAGATCTATTTACAGTCGTTTAAATCACAATCTATCAGAGAAAAATTATTTCCATGATAAAAACAGTGTACAGGAAATGTCAATGATGATAAGGCTACGTGGGGAACTTGTGAATCTAAACTACATACCTCACAGAGAGGATCTGCCATGCGTCTGTGAATTATGTAACTTGAGAGAGCGAGAAGATGTCCTACACTTTATAGGAAATTGTCCGATACTTCAGGAAATAAGAATGCATGTATTTGGGAAAAATTACCTTACAGAAGATGAAACCTTGAAAGTATTAAATGAACTCGATGTGTACAGTCTATTTAGATTTTCAAAATCCGCTTTAGCGTATAGAGAAAGAATTTTGAGTGGGAACTTTTAAATTATATTTCCGCTTACAGTTTAAAATATAAACAATAGCCTATCTTTTACAACCATTAGGTTATTCATAACTGAATTATAATGTCAATCTGGTAGACGGCAAAGCCAAGCTCTTTTGTTTTTGTAAACTTTTATGAGAAAACAATACTGTTTTAATAAAAAAACTAAACTAAACTAAACTATTATGCAAAATTTGACCACGATCTGTCAACCAGTTTGTTTACAGCAGCTGGTTGAATAAGTTCACCTCGCTAGTGCGTCACGATTTTTACAAATATTGATTAAAAAGTGTGCATTAAATTTTGTGTAGGAAACGGAATTTTGTGTACAGACACATTGAAAATGATAGTAAAGGCTTTTGGTGATTCGGTATTATCAAAAACACAAGTTTATGACTGGTACAAATCATTAAAGGAAGGTCGTGAATCGGTTGAAGACCGATCTGTTCGATTTTGGTGGATACAACTCATGGAGTTTATACGAAGATAATGCTTCATCGCATAAAGCAGCAATTGCGAACGAATTTAAGGCCAAAAACACAACAAATATCATCGATCAACCACCGTAGTCACCTGATTTAGCTCTTGCCGACTTCTTTTTATTCCCAAAACAAAAATTGCCTCTCCGTGGTACCCGTTTTGAGCCCATCGAAGCCATAAAACAAAATTCGTGGAAGGAACTGAAGGCTATAATGGAAATCGCATATAAAAAATGTTTTGAAGATTGGAAAAAGCATTGGCGTATGTGTGTTGCATTAAATGGGGCCTACTTTGAAGGTGACAATATAAATATTGATGAATAATTGAATATTTCGTATTTTATTTAAAATTTCCGGAAACTTTTTGGACATAATGTATATCTACCCTGTTTAAGAAGAAGATCAATTCTCCAATCCCCTTCTCGGATACCTCTATAAGGTCGTCAAAGAAAGGTTAGCCCATTATGCGACAACCAGCTCTCGTTAGAGCCGGACATTTGCACAGAAAATTATAAAGCAATTATTTTCATTTTCATCATTGCAACTTCAGCAGTTATTGTTGTCTGGGATCGCTAGTTTGGCTGCATGGTCCCATATTGGCCAGTGCATGTGACTTCAAGTCTCCAACCAAAATAAAAGAATATATGTTTTTTTTGAAAATTATACAAGATCCTAAAGCCTGAACTATGGAGTGGTTTGTTGTTATTGTAGGCAGTAGTAGGTCTTTCTTTTTTCTTTTAGGTGTCCTGCTTCTCTCAACCATTTGTGTGTGCGTGTTATATTTTTGCACGAATGGAACGGACCTACAGTTTATTGCCAACTCCAAACGGCGAATTGAGAAGTTCCTCATGACAAATGATACTCTTTGAATGCTTATCAGACATTCAAAAGAGGAGGCAACGTGAAAAAACTTTTAAGGTGTTTGCTGGGATTGAACCCGGGGCGACATGCTTAGTAGTCCAAAGTGGCGTTAGGCAATAACGCCCAAAGAAATAACGCCCAAATCGATTTGTAAATAGAGCCCAAAAAAATTTCTAACGCCCAAAAATAAACAAGAAGATGGAAATAAAGCCCAAAACTCAATATCACCCAAGTTATAAAAAGGCAATATCGCCCAAAAATTTTCAATGGGAATTGTTTTTGTAAAAATTGGGCGATATTTCCAGATTTTTAGGCTTTATTTCCAATTCATATAAGTAGATGCGAGGTTGGGTATAACATACGTATATGTTAAGTTTCTTTATATGCATGCGGAAACATGCGAAACAGCGATATAAAGAAACTTCATATCTTCTTTATAACATATACAATTCCTTCGGCGTGAAACTCGATGACGTTATAACTGGATAACCGCTGGACTGACTTTCATGATTCTTTTTTTGTTTTTGTTTTTCGTATTGCTGTATTTCAAGCTTAGGCAGAAAGAAAATTGCGCTTTGCCTGATGGTTAACGAGACTGTTTTAGTACACGGGCGAAGCCAGGCGGGACAGCTAGTACCCATTAAATTCCCAAATTAGTGAATAATAAAAAACGCGGGAGGGGGGGGGGGGCGCGGGTGGCCCGTAAGCATCGCGGCGCACCACGCGGCCGCGTACCGTTCGCGTCACACGCCGACATGGAGCGCCGCGCTGTGGGAATCATTTAGTTTGGTACAATCGTTCTTGTTGTTTAATTTAAAAAAGCAATCAAACTAATTGTGAAGTCCAGTTTATTCAAAACTGCGAAGAGGCTTGCAATATCTGTCATCGAACTTTGAGTGGGTTGCATTTTTCAATGACATTCTACATTCTCAGTAGAAATTACTCAACAATATTGCCATTTGGGCGTTATTTCATTTTGTCTTAATTGTGTTGGGTGATATTTCCTTTTTCGGGCATTATTTCCTTTTCAAATATTTACACTTGTTATTTTGGGCTTTACTGCCTATTATAAAATGAACCCTGACTAGGAAATTACACCCAAAATGACTAAAAAAATTACAACAACAAATTATTCGAGATTTTTGGGCGTTATTGCCTAACGCCGTCCAAAGTACTAACCATTATGCCACGCTGCTTAATGGCAGAAGTAGACAGTATTGGATTATTTTACGGTTTCGGCTTAGAAACAAAAAATATTCGGCAAAAAAAAAACAGTTTTGTAGGTTGGTTTTCATTTATCTTTCATTTTAAAAAGAGTTAAATTCTTCGGATAATTTCAATATAAACATAATTGTCGGATTTGGTTTGCTCTGTGAAGTTTTTATTTGCAACTTTTTAAAATTCTTTGAAAGCAACATTTTTCTTTCTGTTAGCTTAGTTCTTAAGCTGCTGTCACCTATAAAAGTGAGGTCTGTTTTAAACTTGTAACTAACTGTCGATATTTCAATGATGTGATTGGCTGAAATAATCGTATCACACGTACAAACACAAGATTAGTGCAATTAAATTTAAAAAAAAAAAAATATTACGTATACGCCTGAGTACCACTTTGCATGTATATTTGGGAAATTATTATAAAAACAACAACAAAGTTCACTATTTATGGAAGCAATTAATAAATAATAATAAAATTATTTAAATGTGCAATCAATATTACATCTCTGTGGTTTAAATCTATCTACGAAGTATCTAACTGACAGGATACTTACAAATAAATGTTTCTTCAAAACAACAGCATATGTTTGTATCACACGACACCAATTTATTTGTGGTTTTATCAATCAATCAGTATCTAACATAATGAGAAGACATATTGTACATAAATTCATATGTATGTACTATATACATATGCGAACGTAACTCATAACAATAACATAATAATTTATCATATTTGTAGGTTTTGCGAACTTTTCTAGAACAATATCGTGACAATGATTCTTGTATACATACGAGTACTTGTGCTATCAGAGGTATCCCAAAACTACATCAATAATTATATACTATTGTACATATGTATGAGCATAAATACTTTTAAATGAAACATTTTTCACATTGCTTAGTCGCTAAAGCATATCATTATTGATGAAGTATTGGAATACCCATATGGCCAGCGGAATTTTTGCAGGGGTCTATAAGCTATCAAGAATTCTGCAGTATTCATAATATTATCTGTGATTTTACTTAATCTTCTTATATATGTATGAATACTAATAAATAATAATAAATAAACTGATTGCGCGTATACATTATGTATGTACTATTAATCAGAGTATAGGGTCATTACTCTTATTATACATTTTTAGTAAATGCGCTTTGGTTGTTTTTTTTTTTAATTAAACCTATGGCACTGGCAATTTAATTACGTTACGTAAGCTGTAGTTAAGAGCTTTTAACTTAGGTGCTGCAATATGTAGTGTGCCGTCATTGAGGGTTTTATGGCAATCGAAGAGCAGGCGAAACAAGTTGGTCTTTACGAAAATTAGAACAAAATCAGATACCACATTAACAAACAAAATGTCGACAGCCTGCGAAAAAATGTCACATGAGATGCTGCAAGATGTGGATGTCAATTTGCGCGGCTTTAATAAATGCTTACATTTCATTTTTCAGTAACGCAACACCCTAAATTACATGAAATTCATACTTCGCTTTGGGCGATTTCGCATTACGCGAAAAGTTTTATTCCCCTAAATTCCCGGCAAAGCAGGTGACCAGTGTGTGTGAGACACACAAATACTGTTGACATACAAACATTCCGGATGTGGATCTCCAAGGGGAAAATGTGGCAAAAATGAATAAAAAATGATAACAATAACCGATGTGCTGATTACAATAAAAGAAATTTATCCTGTGTAATTGTATATAATTATTTGGGACTATGTTAAAGTGATAATATTAAGCGAATGATAACATTAACCGTGATTATATTAAGCGGCGTGCACTGTATGTACTTAGTAGTATAGATAGACATAGATCTTCAGATTGCAGCCTCATGTTCGAGGCGATAAAGAAGACTAAGCTATTGCAAATTCCTTGTCAGGTGGAAACATCATGGAAGGGATCAAATTAAATGGTATGGAAGACTTCTGTGTTTCAGACTGAGAAATCGTTTTTTATTTGTTTACCTGGTCAAAACATAAAATGTTTTTTTAAATTTTGACTATGATTTATTTACTTCGGGCAGAGGTCTGCACCCCAGACAGGTAGTCTAGTATCGTCGCAACCGTTTTTTTGTTTTTCTTTGTGTTTTTGAAAAAAATTGCTACTCTCTGTGTCATTGCTATTTTTATTTCTGAAATTCACTCCGTTTGGATTCAATTCAGCCTTAAATTCCATGTAAGCTAAGGGAAAACCAAAAACGCGTATTCAAAAGTTTTGCAATCTCTCCTGTGTGGCAGCATTAAATCTTTTTTTAACTTTTCTTTGTAACTTTCAATACAATACAATTGTTCCCAAACCCATCTCAGTTGACTGAGTATGGTACGAGTATTTAAATAAACTTTTATCATTGTTTGTTGAATATTCCTCCCGGGACTCCCGGTTCAACTGTTTTCGATTTCGAAGAGTTTATAAATAACATATTTTGAAAATAATTGAATTCATATACAATTTCTATGTACATATGTATTTGCCTTAAGGTGAGCATTTTTTTGTGTTCTTCATTAATTCTGGGTGTTGATGTTATAAACAAGAGTTGTTTAAGATTTACAAAAAAATTAAACATGAACATAAAAAGTTTACCTACAACAGTTTGTACCTACATGTGAATATACGTCAGTGTTGTGAGGGTTATACCTATGTATATGTACATACATTGTTTACTCATACTAAAGATTGAATTAGTTTTAGTATACTTTAGTTTTAGTATAAATAAGCTAAAGTTTGTATTTTGCGATGGTCTTGACTGACATATGCATAGACTCTTCTAACAACTTGAGTTCACTTATTCGAGCCTTTTTTGTGTACTTCGTATTTTTCTGAGTATCTTCGCGTGACCACTTACTTAGTTGGCGCTACAGCTCGAGGTGAACCTGGGCCTGCTTCTCGCAACCATTTGTGTGTGCGTGTTATATTTTTGCACGAATGGAAGGGACCTACAGTTTTTTGCCGACTCCGAACGGCGAGTTGAGAAGCTTAATCGTGACACAAATGATACTCTTTGATGCTTGTCAGGCATTCGAAGAGGTGCCCACCTCTTGAAAAACTTTTAGGTGTTTGCGGCGGGATTCGAGCCCAAGACCGCTGGCTCAGTAGTCCGACGCACTAACCACTTGCGCTACGGTGCCCACGCGTGACCACCAGCTAACTAAAAATTCAGCTGAATCGCTGGAAAAAAAACTCTCCTACTGGATCACATAAACATGTCTTCGAGTGCTTGACTTTAGAAAAACCGCATTTATTAATCGAATAACTTTTTCTTTGAATTTATTTAAGAACTTTTCATTAAGCTAAAAGTGGCAAAGTGCATACATATGTAGCTACATTAGGTTTACAACTGAAAACTAAGCATACAAGATCTAGTTCATGACCATTTGATGATTGATGACAGTATCAAGGTCAATAGGTCTTATATAACTCACATGACTTTCTGAGATATCACTCCAAATCTAAACGCGCTTCCGTTTATTTTCTTTTATAAAAGATAACCTAGCTTTTGTAATTGAATACTTGATGCAATCAAACTGTGTAGAATGTTCTCACATCCATTTCACTGTTATAAAGACGACCTCAGCTACTAATTACTAATTATTTACGTAATTTTAAAGGATCCCAATTCGCCACTTCACGGAGTCCGGTTTGTTGCCTTCTTTTGAAACCAATCAAGCGAACCGAGCATCTTAACAAAAGTAATTTGCATCAAAACCACTTGCTCTGCTTGCTAATCATTATAAAAGTAACCATTACCATAACCTTTAAACGAGAGCAGCATTAAAAAATACAGCAGGGAAATTAAAAAAATCAATAATTAGAATTTTATATCAGGATTTGCTTCGGTAGATCTGGATGTCACATTGGATATATCACCGTACATATAAAGTGTACATAAAATAAACAGTTTTAAAAGAATTTGAGAACATTATCAGTAATGTGGCTTATTACAATCATGTATGAAACAATATGTCACCCAAATGTTCACCACGACTCTTGCGGTGGACCTCCATCTGCTTGTCTAGATTTTGGATGACGCTGAGGCATAATTGCGGCTCAATTTCATTGACGTGTCGAATTATCGCGTCCTTCAGCTCTTGAATGGCTGTTGGCTTATTTGCGACGCTTTAATTTGTCTGCGGGCTTTAAGTCAATTCCTGAGTCAGTTGAACCACGTAAGCGTGCAAATTCAAGTTTTTTTGTCTAAATCCGCTGCAAAGAGAATTCCGTGAGATGTACAATTCCTGGGCGCGGTAATGAATAGAAGTCGATGGAACCACACTATCGCTTACAGCTGCAATATTTTCGATGGAACGAGCTGTGTGCTCTGTTTAACCGAAAAAATCACGATTTTTTTATAGTCCATTATCAAAATTGACTTGGATAACCTTTATGCATTTCATTTTCGACTGTAAACGTATTCATAGCTCAACTTGCAATGAGCTCACGTTGAGAAATGTCAAAACAGAAAGCAAAATTGGATGTCACTTAAGTTCAAATTTTGGGGAAAATTTTGGTATTTTTCTGAGAGTATTTCTGTGGAGTTTGGTCAAAATTGGTGTGCTAGGAGCCGAGTAAGTGGCAGAAAGGGGGTAAAAAGACATTTTTCTATCTTTAAACAGCTCTTAACTCAACAATGGCTTATCGGATTGAAAAACAAAAAAATAGGTGGATTTAGTAAATTGTCCACTGATTCATTTAAGCTATAAATCATCCATCTGTGTTATCTTGAAGCTAAGCTATGCTCAAAACAATTCATAAAGTCATAGCCACCAATTTTCCATCAGTGGATACCGTAGCCAAAAGTCATGCAGCAGTGGGTGATGTAATAGTGTGGGTAATGTGAATGCTGCTATCTATTCGGCGCCGCGACTATCTTTGTTCCTTAGTATGTGCGACAGGAAGGGTTGAAAGTTCAGCGATGAGCTGTATACCGGAATACGTACATACATACATGTTTTTGAACACAAGTTAGTATATAACGAGTAGGAATAAAATTTATCAAACCAAAGCGGGTAGATATGTACATATATATATCAGTGATCGATGGCACAGGCAGGTACCCCTTTGGTGGCGGCCGGCGATCCTGTTAATATGTGTTGTATGTACAACACCGATGAATTTAAATAGGAAAACCTTAGTTGGCAATACATGTGAATGTACCATATATGTACATATATAGAAGACCACAGGTGAAAAAACCGCTCGCTAGGGGGGGCTGGAGTCAAGTTATTAACAAAACTTTTTCATGCATCAACCGCGGAACCAACCATAATGTAATTTGGAGCAGAGATAGCTTGGGACATGAGGAAGGACATAGGCTGAAAATCCGCTCGCTAGAGGACGCTGGAGTCAAGTAATTAACAAAACCTTTTCACGCCTTAACGGTTGAACCAATCATAATGAAATTTAGTATAGAGATAGTCTGAGACATGGGGAGAAACATAGACCGAAAACACCCCGCTAGATGGCGCTGGAGTCAGGTTATTAACAAATTCTATATTAATCTAGCAAAATTACTCATATTTACAATATATGTTGATATAAAGCCAAAAGAGAAAACTACAAAATCTGGACCCGATAGGTGGCGCTGGAGTTAAGTTATAAACAAATTCTATATTTAGGGGAACAAACAAAAAAAGTTTATAATGACCTTCTGATGGACTTCACATTCAGAATTTCTTACAAAAATTAATACTTGACGTTTGACGTTGGAAGAGCGTTGTACATAGATACAAACTCCTTATAATTTGATAAAAGCTTAATGTATAAAAAAGTATTATTAGCTTTTAAATGTTTGCTACTAAATCGAACCACATATAAGATTCAGCCAAATAATAGTAGAAAAATTATGCTGTTGTTTATTCTCACGATGAACATTTCGTGTGATTCAACGAGAGTTTTCGGATTTGGGGGTTCTTATTTGTACCCAGAATCACATTACCAGAGCAGTGGTTTTTGCTTAATAAGTAACGCGACTGTTTTAGTACACGGGCGAAGCCGGGCGGTGCAGCTATTTCCATATAAAACTAGGCAAGCAGAACAGCTTCATTGTTATTCGTGTAAGAAGTTTCGACTGATAACCACGTTCATTATAATCAAATGCATGCAGCATTGTATCGGCATAGCAACGCACGCTGGGTATCCGTTAGTCTTTACTGAACATCAACTGGATCTTCAGTGGTGGAACTTCTACTACTCAAGTAGTATTTGTTCCACTTTCTTTTACTCTCGTTAGGCAATATTCTACTTTTTTTCTCGTTATTTTTGTAATAACTTTTCTCAGTACATTGTTAGTCAATTTCAAATAAATATTATTTTTTATTTAAACTTAAATTTTGTATATAAGTGTAAATGAATAGATATAATTCTTGCTATATATTTTACAGTTTAATGTTTCATAAGAAATTCTTCTGTAGCATATTAAATACACTCGACTCCGCTTAACTGAAACGGCAATTTGCAACAAATTTTATATCACTTAAACGGTGTTTTCACTTATGCGGACTCCGGACAGCTGAAAAATTGTTGAACTTAACCGAAGTTTTGATAACTGAAAAACAATTTCATCCGAAATCCAAGAACCATTGACAATAAACATTTGACAAAATTTTAATTTACGTAATAAATGATTTATTAAACGTAACGCATAATAAAGAAAAAACATATAAAGTGAAATTAAATGCTTACGAGCTAATTCTGGCGCGTCCTATAACTTTGTTTCAGTTATACGGAGTTCAATTAGTATAATTTATTAATTTCGGACCTACAATTTTTGTCAGTTAACCGAGTTTCTCAGTTGAGCGGGTTCCAGTTAAACCTAGTTATTCATATGCAATCTATCAAAAAATGCTCCGTGCTAAATTCGGTGTTTCAATAAAACGATTATTCCAGTAAAGCGTGGTTTAGATAAGCGGAGTCGACTGTACTTATTTATTTTATTCTTAATTTTCTTTTTTAAGTTTTGTTTTATTTTTTTTTACTACTATTTACCACCGCTTTCCTTTTCTCAAGTTATATAACTCTTCACAACACGACAGTAAAACTGTATTTATGTAGGTCGATCCTATTAAGAATTTTATGAGGTAAAACTTCTACAACGCGCCCCCCTATTTCTAGAAAAATAAAATCTCTAAACCTTAAGCAAGAAATTAAATCTTTCAAAGCATCTTATGTATAATCCATTCAATCACTTCTTTTTTACCTGTCCTCTATGAAGTGAACTTTTTTTTTATTATTTCACGAGCGATTTGATAAGATAAACATCACAACAAACGATAAGGTGATGCAAATACGTAAAGTTAAATAATATTTCTCAGATACGAATAACAGAACTTAATAATGCTGCGCAACTAATGCCCAGTTAGAAAATTGAAATTCACTCTGCTTGCAAGACCAAAACAATATTATTTCGTTTAAATTGATACTAACTACAAAGTATCATATATCACTGTTTATTGCAACACTTAACGAACGAACTTCTTCAGGTCTACTTCCTTGTAAGAAAAATTTCATTTTACAAATCTACATAATATGTACATATGTATGTATGTTTATAAATTCTCATTTTATTAATTCCAATTCAAAATTTAACACCGACACGCAACAACAATACCGACGACGCGACGTACCGCTAAAGCGAAGGGCTTCAATGTTGAGAATGAACTGATTTCATTACATCCCCCGGTAACCAGACAACTGGTCAATGGGCTCCAAATGCACGCCAAAGCGCGGCGGTCACTTCTCTAGCTTTATCTTCTTATCATGTATACATATGTACGTGTATAATCCAATTAATTGCAATTGCACGACGAGAAAAAAGAACGAAACAGTGAAAAACGCTGATGCGACGACAATATGCCGGTAAAAAACAAACCTTAAAACATAACTCGGTTAAAGAGAACATCTTTGAGATTAAATAGCAATCATTTCGCGGTTAAAATATGAGTAATTCTTGATAAATTCAAGTTGTATACATTTTTAGATCGTTCCGCTTGATAGAAGTGAGCGCTTCAGTGAATAAACAGAAATAGTACGCGTATGAGAACTAAGAAGAAGAAAAAGGGCTTCAATTTTGAATGAAACATATACAGTGTTGGCCAAAACTAAAGCACGATATTATCCTGCAATGAAAAGAGCTGAGTAAAGATTTAAAAACGTATGATAATTTCCTTATTTTAATTGTTTTTCATACAAAATACATTAGTTATTAATTCACAAGCAAAAAAAATATTTCAACTTTTAACATAAACAAAAAGCAACAAATAATATCAGAGTTCATAAGAAGCCACCGCACCGGACGAAATTAAAGCACATGCACCCTTTATCAAGAAAAGCTACCGTTTGCTTGCAATATGCTACAATATAACCGTTTGTTTTGTTGTAAACATGATCTTATAAATGGTAATAAAAAGTTGTTGTACATCGTCAGCGTTGTACATCGGTCAGTATAATTTGAATTGACATAGTAATAAAATGGCGCCCAATAGGTATTCCACGTTCCACAAAAAGAATAAATTCTGTCCGATTTTAATAACGGTGATTAATTGAGCATTAATTGCCAATAAATTTGGCATAAGGCATACAGTGATTTTCCACATAATTAGCTGATTCCCTGTTCGGGGAAATGTTCAAGCAATTCATAAAGGGGTGGTGGTAGACCCCGAAAAACCACCTGTCGCGAAGATAAAATAATCATGAGGTTTATAAAACAGGCCCTTTCATATTATCATCAAGTGCAAGAAACAAGCTAAGCTTAGATATCTAAAGTAGGATGATCGATTTCGTTGATGGTAGACTTTCATCATATGGAGCAATCAAAAAGTCATTTATTTTTCGAAAAAATCGACTTGCTAAACTAGAGTTTACAAAGCAGTGTTGCCGTTTCTCCTTTTATAACCAAGAGTCTACTGTTACTTAGCTCCGAAAAAGTAAAATCTACTGTTTCCTGTTCCCAGACAATTTTTAGAACTTCTCCTGTTAGTTTACTTTTTTTTTATTAAAAACAAAATTCGAAATAGCACAGCACCAAATAATCTACGGTGTAAACCCATAGCAATAACATTCCTGGTTATTGCTTGGCACTACAACTATAAGTAAGCGTAAGCTTCCAAAACTACGAAAATCTACGAAAATTTACGAAAACCTATTCGCTTAAGCCCCTTATTCCCACAACAAAAATCGTTGCGAGGAAAAAAAATCGTTGCGAAACAAAAATCGTGGCTTGTGGTGCGAGATTTTGAGGGTAAATTCCTAAAATTTCAAATTTCGCAACGAGATTTTTGACGTACGAGTTCTGATATTTTCTTGGTCAGTTGAGAACTTTTTTTTGTGTGTTATTTTCCTCCTCTTATCACTCATATTGAATTAAGAGTATTTTGAGCAACAAATTTAAATTTTTTAAAAGAGGAAATGACGATTGAAGGCGCGAAAATGTGTAGTTTCCCTTTATCTCTTTCATTGAAAACAATATCAAAAAATCGTTGCGAGAAATAAATCGTTGCGAGAAAGAATGGTCCGGACCATTCATTTTCTCATTGCGAGAAAGAATGGTTTCTCGCAGTGAAGGTGCGAGAATTTTGACGTTTTACGCTACGATTATTTTTCTCGCAACGATTTTTGTTCTAGGAATAAGGGGCTTTACGCAAAAATTTCATAGTTTTTCGTAAAAGAGAGTGTAAGAAATCTCCCCATGCTGCGAATTTTATAGCACAAGAAATTTCTTTGGGCAGATTACATGAAAACTGTCAAATCACATACATTTTATATTTTTTGTTGTTCGTTTAATTTTTTGTAATTCTGCTATGTTTGAGAGAATTTCACCCCCACTTTTCGATATTTGACGGGAAATACATATTTGGTGCAAAAAGTACGCGAACGGACCTAGTGACATTGGCATTGACACTTCTTTAAGGTACACTAACCACCACGGCGACGGCTGCCAAAGCTTAGACTCCATTTTTAAAGAGACTCAAATTGCCGGGCAATCATTCCCATGCACATAATTGATCATTTTATTGACACTATGCTTCGTCAATGTACCGCAGTGAAACAAAATAATGATAACGCCACCAAATATTAGTAGCAAAATACATATGTGCTCTAGTCTTATTATACATTATATCGAATATGTGCTTTAGTTTTGTCCAGGTGGTTTCTTATGAACTCTGATATTATTTGTTGTTTTTTGGATATGTTAAAATTTAAAATAAATTTTTTGGTGGTGAAATTATAACTAATATATTTAGTATCAAAAACAATTAAAATGAAAAACTTATCGTACATTTTATAAATTTTACGCAGTTTTTTCCAAAGCAGAATAATATCGTGCTTTAGTTTTGGCCAACACTGTACATATTTTCTTCTGTAGTAGTATTTGTTTCATATTGGCTAACTTTATGTAATGCAAAAATAGAAAGTGGAAGTAAGTTCAATCATTTTTAATTTTGGTATCTCTGTATTACTACGAAGAAAGTTATCCAGTAGTGTTTTTACATTAGAGCATACGCTTTGCTGAACTGTATTACTTTATTTATATGATCAAATTACAAATTTGAACAAGTTGCCAACAATATCGAAATGGATAAAAATGCCAAAATCTTAGTCATTTTTTATCTTACCGCATAGCTATGATTTGCTTATGAATTTAATTTCTCCACAAATAATAAATTAGGAGGAAGCAATCACTGCTCTTCTAATGGCAAATTAGGTGGAATCATTGAAATTCCGGGAATCAAAGCTTCTTTGACTTTGTATTTTCCTTTTAAAATAGTTACTTCGGTGAAGTCGTTCATTTGATTTTTCACCGCAAGTCTGGTAGCAGTATAAAGTTTAAATTGCGAACTATTATGACTGAAAATACTGCTAATTATGATACCTAAATATCTGTATTCGTTAACTAGGCACATACTTTTTTTTCTTAGTGTGTCGGCACACTTAAATGAATTAAGCGTTATCGCTGCTTCCGCATATTGGGACTGCGAATATGCATTATTTTGGATTTGATGCATTGATTATGTTGTATATGGGATGATATAGGAAAACGCAAGATACTTTTTAGTTTAATGTTCTTTATAATGTCTGATCAAGTTGCTGGTTGACTTCAGAAAAAGGAAGAGGAAAGTTCTTACAATTGTACAAGTAGGGGAGACTGGGGCACATTTGAACACTTTTTCCTTTGAAGGCTTCTTAACACCAATATATGTGTAACATTGGTCTTTAAGTTATTCACACTTTGAGAAGTGAAATTACCCTTCAATTTAAACCAACATTTGTGTAAATTCAATAAAGGCTTATAATTTATTTAATTTTTTTTTTTTAAAAGATAAGCCCTAATGTTCAAATGTGCCCCAAGCGGGGGCAGCTTTGAACAGGCCTGGGGCACTTTTGAACTGTAGCTATTTTAATGGTTTATAACAGCAAATTAGTGGCTGCGCGCTTGTTTTTAAATGTATCAAATATTTGTTTTTGAATTAAAGCCATTTTAAATAAACAATTTATTTTTTTATTTAAAAATCAACTTAAACATCTTGAAGTTCCTGGAGTGTTGAGTTACCTCTAGAATGGCGCTCTTTATGTAATTTGCGTTAAGATCGGTAGTTATTTTTTTTTGTAGTTGTTAAACATTATAATACCATCAGAAATGAATTCAACAAAAAGGGGATCAACTTTTAAATGAGAAGGTATGCACCTTAGAACGTGTTCAAAAGTGCCCCATCCATTTTGTTCAAACCTGCCCCAACATGCGTAGTGATACAAAATTCAGCATAACAAATTATGTATAAAATATTTAGCAAAAAGCTTACTTTATTCTTATTCCAAATTAAACGGTGCATCCAAAAAATATTACTCACAAACAAAAACCCTCACCAAAAATGTTTAACACCCTTACAAACAAATTTTTTTTAAAACGAAATTGTGGGCATAAATTCTGCACTCCCGGCTACTGGCAGACGACGACTCAGGAAACCCCAGGAAAGTATTGACGACTAAAGATGAGGGTATCGACATGTGGAGATTTTGGTTAACGCTTTAAAATATTTAATAATTGGGTTGTTATTAGCAATGTTCAAAGGTGCCTCACGTTCAAAGGTGCCCCAGTCTCCCCTAGGTAATAAGTTGGTAGAATTACATCTGTCAAATATCGATACACCATCGATAACAATACATTACAATAGTGTTGCCACTTTACTATTTTAATTAATTATACTTTAAGTATTTAACAGATTACTTGGCCGTTGTCATGACACCATCTACAAACTTTGTCAAATTCTGATTGCATTCTTCGAGACCACTGTATCGTCTGCAAAAGCGAAAAGATAGGTTACCTTAACGCATTCCAGCATGTCGTTTTTGAAAAGTAAATACAACAAGGAATAAAGTTTCGAACCCTGTGGTACACCGTAATGGACGTCGTTTTACTTCTGCAGCAATCTTTTTTTTTTGTACTTTGAAAGTCCTTCATCTAAGATAGTCTTGCATTCATTTATACATTCTTCCTATTTCTAGCGCTGCTAGTATCTTTTTGTAGTCCAGATCCAGAGTATCGAATGCTTTACTGGAGTCTAAGGAAAACACAAGCACATGCAAGTTTTTACTTATACTGGTGTTTATCAAGTTGGCGAAGTCACCAAGAGGTTGGTTAGTGCTCTTGCCCTTTTGGAGCCCGTATTGTTTTTTGCATAATATGTTGTTTTTCTACGAATTTCGAAATCGGATCTGCAACAATTTGCCCCATAATCTTATTCACCACTGATAATATCGCTATTGGTCGATAACTGGATATTTCATTCTTTACACCTCTTTTGTAAGTTGGTTTAACAAGTTTTGTTGGCACTGTTGATTTGTCGAAACTGAGATTGATAAGCCTGATAATTATGGGAGCAAAGATATATGCGTTCTCATTTAAGTCACTTGTTCTGATACCGCCAGAACTAGATCCTACGTGGCAACACAGTGGATCTACTTTGTGCTAAGTGAATCCTACTGAGTACGGTGGATAGTCACCTAACCTAACTTAAGCATATTGTCAGTAGTGACGATCATAACAGAACTTGATTTTTTATTTTGTCTTAATTCATTTTCTATTACCCCGTTTATATGACAACTCAATGCGCATTGGTTCAATCCGCTCATATAAACACCACTTCGAACCAAATTGAAATACTTAATCCGCATTCGTTCATTCCTGTTTATAAACCGCATTGAAAATTTGAAACCGAATCGAAATATCATATAAACACTTTCAAATCGCATTGAAACATTTTACTCTCTCGCGCTCTCATCATTCTCTTATCTGTCATCTAATGTCAGGCAATTCAATAGTGTAATTTTTAATTAATTAATTTTTATTTTATCAAACTGTCAGTTCAATCAGTTGTTTATTAAATTCTCTCAATTTTCTCACGTTTATTTTGGATTCGGTTTTGAATAATTTCATGTAAACACCAACATTTCTATGCGGGTTGAACCAATGCGCATCGATTCAATTCGCATTGAGTTATCATATAAACGGGGTATATGTAAATCAAATCGTTAAAACTAATCAATCTAGGCAAAGACGCAATTCGCTTTTGCAAAATATTATCCCCGTTCGGTGTCATACTTCATATTTTTTCTTATTCTTATTCAAATTAAGTATGACAAATTTTGCGACCCTACAAACAAACAAGTAAATATTTTTTGAATTCTCAATTAAAAAAACAAAAATTCCAAAGAAATCTGACGGATCAAGTCAGAGAATATATGTATTTCACTCTCATCGACATCGAATAAAAATAAAGTGCTTAATATTTATGATTGTCATAAAGCTCAAACGTTCGCTGTGAAAATAATCATTGAAAACATGAGAGCTTTTAAGATTACAGCTCCACATACGATAAAAAAAATATAGCCTAAAAAAAGCAAGCACCACATGTAATTTTTATGAGATTTAACCGGGGTTACTTTTTTATTTTATTGCCCAAAGGGTTGAACAACCAAATATGTTAATCGGAGGAAATTTCGAGGAAAGTATTCCATGGACGCTTATTGATTATTATCTACAATATATACGCCTTTTCAGGCTGAAAATTTATATGCCCAAGCTGGTAGCAGTCAAAGGAAATGCAATTTCAATTCGAAGAATAGGGGAGTGCCTCTAAATGTAGCACAGGTGTATTGAATTTCACTGCAATTGGCATCCATTGTTTTAAGTCATAATATATTTTTCACCGTATGTTTCACATAGTGGGAGCTTCACTTTGAAAGGTGGTAAATGGATTTAAAAAAAAAAATAAAAATTAACTACATACTCTGTTCCACAAAAATTGTCCACGATTATCTCTCATTCTGGTTGCAATAGCTTTCATAAATCTATCCCTCTTTCAAGCTCTCGCTGGGTTACCATAGTATGCATGACAAATCGCCGAAGATCAGAAATCAATACCCGTAGGGTTACCATCTGCTGATTTAAAAACAAAATAATTTGTTGAACGAGAAAAGATAAGTGTGCACAAAGTGCACCCCACCTCAATTTTGATGAAATTTTAGAGGCCATTTTTCGAGTATTTTTATGTATAAATGTCATACATCGGAAACGATAAGCTTACGAGATATAAGATACATTCGTTTCCGAAAAAATTTAAAGGCATTTTAGCGATTTCTTCAAAAAAAACAAAAAATCTAGCGAAAACACCCTACTCAAACTCATTTATTGGTTCTTAATCTTAAGGAACAAAATCACAAAGCTCTTGGACAAGAACCACAGAAAAAGCTGTAACGATTTGCTTTAATTTTGTAATGGTAACACTGCTTTGTTGTTCATATTTTCCATACACACAGCGAAGATTGATGGCGGCCACACGACCACAGTATGCCATTATCTGTGTGGCAGGCTGGTTATGGTGGGACGTAAGCGTATTGGATGCGTATGCGTGGTTTTGTTTTTATTTCAGTGGCAATTTTTCTGATTGAGTGTCAGGCACTAGTGTTTAAAAAAAGCTCCCTCGTAAGGCCCGTACTGACAATTTTTGTGGAATAGAGTATAGTGTTCCAGTTGACGGTTTTCGAATGAAATGGCTACTTTGTAGGGAATATTGTTGTTGGTTACAACTTTATTCCTCTAATAATTAATGAACAAATAATTATTTTGTATGATTTAAGATCTTTATTTTTCTCTAAAATGTTCTTGAGTCATTTGAGGTTCATATCGTTCGCTTGAGTTCCCCCTATCGTCTAGGAAAGAACACCTCACTGAACGTTTTGGTTCAAATTGATATAGTAAATGATTAAAATTAAATGTTAACAAGTTGTTAATATTGATAAAAGGAGAGTGCAATTCGTCAATGCTCGAGGACATTCTCTTTCTTTTAACACCTCATTCCAATAATTTTCTTTTGATAATTACTTTACTCATTTTTCAAAAGTTTTATTACTGATACACAATACTCAGTTGATAAGCTGTCGATCAGTGCTAGAATTATTGAAATTGGTGCAGAAATAAATTGAAAGGAGAAACCACAAGCTCATGCATTAGCATGAGCATATACCTATCGTAGATATTGCCTTTTTCAAATCACGGTGGATTTTTTCGCGCATGTTTTCTCGTTGTTAGCGATCCTCTTTTGTGTTCACAAGAAAACCGACGATTGTCAACACTTACTTGAATGTTATCGATATGGGGTGGTTTTAAGTGGAAATGTAAGAAGTTTCTATTGCCATTAGTGAAACCTAGTTTAGAGAGAATGCCTGAAGTATGGATTATTATTTTTTTCAGTGAACATGGCTTACAAAGGTTTACTTTACAGTTATGGCATTGAAAAAGAAAGAATGTCTTGCCCAAAGGAAATCGATTCACAAGCACCCCCTGTAATCTTTGCCAATTTCAATTTTTATAACCAATTGAAGTGAAAATGGAAAAACCGGAAAATTAACGAAATAGGGTTTTCCAAGTCTACCTCCTGGGAACCCGCGTCCTACAGGTAGAACATAGACATTTGAAAAATACTGGAGTTCATTTCCCATTTTCACAAACAACACATTTCAATTACACACTTAAAACTAAAATAACATATTCTCAACCTATCCAATCATGTCCCACTTCAAAATTGAACAGAAAATTCAACGGAAACGAATGTCCAGTATATTTTTAATTTCTATTTTCTACCGGTAGGACGTAGGACGCTGGATCCCAAGAGGTTAAACAAGTAGGTGGTATGACGTGTAAGTTAAAATCTATAGGTTAAAATACGAAAGGCAATGAAGAATGTTCAGCCGCTTCGTAATTGCCATTTCCAGACAATAAATGAAAGAAAATTGTTCGTTGCTCTCTCTGCGCATATTTTCTTGTCCATCGTGATTTGGAACAGACTATAGTGCAGAAGCTCTTAATATGCGTACGTAAGAGCAGGAAATAAGAATCGGCCAACTTTCTGCGATTGAGGTGTGAAAATTAATCGCTGTCCAAAACAACTTCAAAGTGCTGCTATATTCAAAATCTGTAAACGCCAAGAAGAGCTTTAAGAATTTAAAGAAACATCTTAGCTGGAGCACTAGTGAAAATACGAACTTGAATCTATAACCGAATAATTTTTTGTTGGACATGGGCCACTACCATATACCCCTCTATTCATAGTGGTTTGCTTTAGTGAAAATTGCACATGCTACTCGTACAGAGCCCATAAAAAACCCATAAAGTCAAGTCTGTAGTTTTATTTTCAGCAACCGATTTTATTTGTTTGCGTAACTTCTGGAATATGAGTACCTACATGTAAACATTTTTTATTACTTCATATATAAAATCGAATAGATACACTTTGAAATATCCTTCATCTTTATAATAGCATTTTCTCTTGTAAACGACTTCATAAATAAATCAAGACACATATTCACTTACCGCCCAGGCAAGCGTTCTTTTCCAAGAATTGATTACGAAACTCGTCGATACGCCTTGTGATGTCATCAATCTTCGGCGCTTCAATTGCTGAGAATATTGCAGCTCCCAGTATCAGAAACAAAGTGTATCCTCCGCACAATAATAAAAATCGACACTTGCCATTTTTATTTGGTGGCGTGGCGCCGTTCTTTCCACCAACTGGCCAGGCTCCTAGTAGCATCCTGCAAAAATAATAAAAAGAAGAATAAAATATAACGTTTAGAGGAAAACCAATTAATATCAAATGAAACTTTAGCAAGAATAGAAAAACAAACATACTATTATTGCGTGTATATCTATGTGTTAGCTCTCCGAAGGTCAAGAAGGTAACCACTGCGATAGCAAGGATTAAATTGTATTTCCAACTCAGAAGATTTCTAGTTTTGCCTGTGGGTTGTGCTTTGCACGCACAACTTGACAGTTGATGATAGAGGGCTTATAAGCTTATGAGTCTTATCGGTTATTGGATTATTTTGTCAATTATATTAATGTGATGGAAGTAATAAAAGTTCTATGTGATGATTGTGCCAGTATAGGCCGTATATTAGTTCAAAGTGTTTTTAATATAAATATTACTTCTAGATATTAAAAAAAATTGGTAGTGTAACCTAGAAAATAATGGAGAAAACGCTTACAGCTCAGCCATATTGAAGAAAATGCGAGTAGTCTTAATAAAAATGTCTGTTAAACTACAACATACATATGTAGGTACATATGGGTATACAAAAAAATAGTGAAAATCCTTAAAATAATATAAATTTAGAACTGCATTTTTAAGCTACTCAAGAATAATGTTGCCATATCTGTTTGGTACTTGAGTAGAGTAAGTACGGGTATTGTTATATATGCGGGTAATGTGATATAGGCGGTTTTCTCGAAAACTATGCACAGTTTGGTAACTCTTTTTACATCAACGGTAAGTTGATGAGAGGAGCATGCGTATTTAATATAGTTAAATACCGGCCATGTTTTCGCTGCATTGTTCAACATTTGTTTTCGTGTGCATTCGAGTTTTTTTTTCAGTAAAACAAAAAATTATTGTGTGCTGTGAGAAATTCTATTTGAAACCAGATGATCAGTTATTTGGAAAAAGCAATACTTAATTTACGTAGAATAACTGCAAGTTTTGTTTTAACAATTTAATTTTATTTTAGCCATGTACCACATTTGTTCCAATTTGTTCCGAAACAACCAAAAGCCTCGCAAAAGGACGGATCTACTGTTGACAACCACGCTAAACGAAATAAGGACAACGACGTTCGGATATGTACCTGGAATGTTCGTTCAATGAACGGCGATGGTGCATCCGAACAACTGGCAGAGGCCCTAAACTGCTACAAGGCAGATATAACCGCCATCCAGGAAGTGCGATGGAATGGGCCAGGCAGAAAAAGGATGGAAAACTGTGATATCTACTACGGTGACTGCTATACAGAAAATAATCAGCGCTTATTCGGATGCGGATTTGTCATACGCGGCAGACTTAGGCAGGAAGTCTTGAGCTTTCGGCACGTGAGCGAGCGTCTTATGACAATCCGTGTCAAAGCAAAATTCGCCAACATAAGCCTTATATGTGCTCACGCCCCCACAGAAGAAAAAGACGACGCTACCGAAGATAGTTTCTACGAGCTCCTCGACCAAACATACGAGTAATGCCCTAGACATGACGTTAAAATCGTACTGGGCGACTTTAACGCCAAGATAGGAAGAGAGGACATCTTTGGTAGGACGGTTGGAAGGCACAGCCTACACGACACCACGTCCGAAAACGGACTAAGGCTGATTGACTTTGCTGCGGGGCGAAGTGTCAGTATAGCAAGCACACAGTTTCCACATCTCAATATCCATAAGGGGACATGGCGGTCTCCGGATCGAATAACCGTCAACCAAATCGACCACATTGCGATCGACACCAGACATGCCTCCAGTATTATGGATGTCCGAACCTTCCGGGCGGCCAACATTGGCTCGGACCACTACCTTGTTGTAGCCAAGGTACGAATGCGGATATCCACAGCGCCACAACAACGAAGTACTGTGAGAAAGTACAATGTCGAAAAGCTACAATCGCAAGACACCGGCAGAGCCTACAGGGAACGCATATCCCGATCTCTTGCTACGAGTCCTACCGCAGCAACAGCTAGTACAGAAGACCAGTGGCAACACTGCCAGCAAGCCATCATAAATGCCGCGAATGATGTGCTGGGTTTCACACGACCACCACCACGAAACCCCTGGTTTGATGAAGAGTGCAGACTAGCTAACGCGGAAAAACAACAAGCGTATAAAGCGGCGCTGCAAAGAAGAACTAGATCTGCTCGCATGCTCTACGAGCAAAAGAGACGGGAAGAACATCGGCTTCTTAGAAGGAAAAAGAAAGAGCACGAGAAGCGTGCATTCGAGGATATTGAGAGATGCTACTCCAGGAACAATGTACGGAAGTTTTACCAGAGGGTAAAAAGAATGTGCCAGCAAAACAAATCCCGTACAGAAACCTGTAGAGACGCGGATGGAAACATCGTAGTAGAAAAACAGTCGGTGCTGAGAATTTGGAAAGACTACTTCTGCAGACTGTACAATGGCGATGACGACCAAAATTCCGCTGTCAGGCAGAATGAACCATTCAACTCAGATGATGATAGGCAAAACTCCCATCCACCTGATCAAAACGAAGTGCGGATAACAATATCCAAGCTTAAGTCCAACAAGGCTGCTGGACCTGACGGTTTACCCGCAGAGCTATTTAAAGCGGCTGAAGATGACTTGGTAGTGAGCATACACCAACTCATCTCTAAGATTTGGTCAGATGAAAGTATGCCAGATGAATTGAATCTCAGCATCGTTTGCCCGGTTCATAAGAAAGGAGACCCTCTCAACTGCTCCAATTACAGAGGCATCAGTCTCCTGAACATCGCCTACAAGATCCTATCTGCCATATTGTGTGAACGTTTGAAGCCTTTCATCAACAACCTGATTGGCCCCTTTCAGTGCGGTTTCAGGCCAGGAAAGTCCACCATAGACCAAATTTTCACACTCAGGTAGATCCTGGAAAAAACCCAAGAAGTCCAAATCGATACCCACCACCTGTTCATCGATTTCAAGGCCGCCTATGACAGCATCTGGAGGGATGAACTGTATAGAGCCATGTCTAGTTTTGACATCCCTGCCGAACTCATCCGTCTGTGCAGGATGACGATGGAGAAAGCTCGCTGCTCCATCAAGGTCGGTAGTGACCTCACCGAGACCTTCGATGTCAAAAAAGGATTCAGACGAGGTGATGCGCTGTCATGCGACTTCTTCAACATCATACTTGAAATAATTGTTCGAAACTCACAAGCCAACACACAAGGAACGATCTTTCAAAAGTCCGTTCAACTACTTGCATACGCCGACGATATTGACATCATTGGTAGAACACAGCGAGCTGTCACCGGCGCGTTCGCGAGTATAGAAATGGAAGCGGCCAAAATAGGTTTAGCGGTAAACGAGGGCAAAACTAAGTATATGCTGTCAACAAAAAGGGACAACCAACATCGACGAATTGGACAGAACGTCACAATAGACAGCTACAACTTTGAGGTAGTAAAGGACTTTGTCTACCTCGGCTCTGCCATAACATCAAAAAATGACATCTCGTCGGAAATCAAACGAAGGATTACTCTTGCCAACCGCTGTTTCTTTGGGCTAAGAAGGCAATTGAGCAGTAAAGTCCTTTCCCGATCGACTAAGGAGACTATATAAGACCCTTATCATCCCAGTCTTGCTATATGGAGCTGAAGCATGGACTTTATCGAAAGCGGATGAAGATCTCCTTTGGAGGAGAAGATTCAACGACGAACTGTACGAGCTATACAGCGACATCAGCCTGGTCAAAAAACTGCACATTGGGCGTTTAAGATGGCTAGGACATATAGAGCGCATGGACATCAGCGCTCCGGCTCGGAGAATATTCAACTCTAACCCGGAGGGTCAGCGCAGCAGAGGACGACCTCGCCTAAGGTGGCGCGACCAAGTAGAACAAGACCTCAACCAACTTGGAGTGCGCAACTGGAAGCGGTTAGCTAAGGACCGGGCTAACTGGAAGAGGTTGTTAGTTGAGGCCTTGGTCCACCCCGGACTGTAGCGCCACCTAAGTAAGTAAGCATGTACCACATTAGAACCCAAAGTATATCATATTACCCGCAACTTTTCCAACATGAGGTTTTCGAGGTTGGAGCACAATTTTGTCAAAAAACTATATATTAACGATTAGAATCCTGCTAAAAGATGTTGAATGGTAGTTTGTACTTCTATATTGAAGTTTACGAAATTTGGATGCATTAAATCTTACACTTTGTCCGTTAAGTCCAAAATAGAAATGGGTATACCACAATACCCGAAGCTACTCTACCTTTTAAAATAAATTTTTAACTTAAATTTGAATATAAAAAGAGCACTTATCAATTAATTCTCTTTTAAAGGACCCATTGATGATAAAAAGAGACAACAAGATTAAAGAAATATACTAGTTCAAGTTGTGGTACAGTAGGTAAAAAGAAAAAAACAAAATCAAAATCAGTAGACAGAGTCTAGTCTACTGGTTGGAGTATTTTTCTTCTTGCAAATATTCACACAAACTTCAACAACCATTATATAGCAACATTGTAGAAACGGTAAAAGCTATTGGAAATAACATGTAGTATGTACATATTATGTAAGTCGAAAGAAAGTGATTGGAAAAATATGTAAAGTAGGCTCTACACACTATCATTTTTAAATGACATTCCCGGAGTCATTCTTGGCTATACACTATCATTCCAGGAATGGCATTTTTTCGATGCAACCTCGATTTGTTGACCAAATCTTCTCACTTATTAACATTGCGGAATCTTATAAAAAGAAACATAAGAAATTGTACACTTTTTTCGTCGATTTCCGTGCGGCACTCTTTTATAAATTGTACGGAATTGGAGTATCAAGTAAAATCATCCGAATTTTGAGAGCGATGGATAGCAACGTAGCCTATGTTTGGGATGGTAACTGATTATCTGATGAATTTCCAACTTCTATGGGTGTAAAGCAAGGGTGTATCCTGAGTGCCTTGCTACTTATATTATTTGTTAATGATATAACTGATGTATGCAGATGACATTGTCTTTCTCGCGGACTCAATTGTTGGAATGCAACTAATGATGAACAGGTGAAAGTAGTACTGTAAATGCTGGAATTTGGTTGTTAATCCTACTTGAGAAAACAGCCCACATCTTATAGGAAAAGTACTCCTATGAAGCTCGGTGCTCCCAGTTTATTTGTTATTACAGCAAAATAGATCATCGAACTTATTTTCTAAACTACAGCACAATAGAAAATTTTGGTACGATCTTTAAGCTAAGAGGAGAGCTAGTAAATCTAAATTTCAAACCATGGTGCACACCGTTCAGACCTACCAATCCTGTGCAGCATATGTGACCTGAAAATAAGAGAAGACGTGTTTCACTTTATAGCAATTTGCCCAGTGCTTACGGAATTCCGTATAAGGTTCTTTGGGAAACCTAGTCTGAATGAGGATGAAGCAATCGGTATCTTGAATGGAGAGAAGGGGTGGAACTCATTGTATGAATATGCTGTGGTTTCGCTTAGATACAGAAAAAGTATAATCAATGAAGACTTTTAGGTTTCACTTTTACGAAGTTAATTTATTTTTAAAACTATATATATATATATAAACAAATTGCCAATCTGGTAGTCGGCCATAGACCAAACCTTATAGACTCAGGGGTTACTTTTATGTACTATATTAAATTTATGTTAAAATAAAAGTCATTAAAACTAAAAAAAAAAAAAAACCTTTACTTGTAAAAAATGTCGTATTATGAAATTTGCCTACACAATACATTAATGTCAATCCCCGTCTTACTTACTTACGTAGGTGGCGCTACAGTCCGGGGTAGACCAAGGCCTCAACCAACAACCCCTTCCAGTTACCCCGGTCCTTAGCTAACTGCCTCCAATTGCGCGCTCCAAGTTGGTTGATGTCCTTTTCCATTTGTGCGCGCCACCTTAGGCGAGGTCGTCCTCTGCTGCGCTTACCCTCCGGGCTAGAATCGAGAATCGAATATTCTCCAAACCGGAGCGTTGATGTACATACGCTCTACATATCCTAGCCATCTTTAATGCCCAATGCGCTGTCTTTTTGACCAGGTCGATATCGCTGTGCTTAAATCTTCTCTTCCAAAACCATTCATCGCAAACGGGACCGAATATCTTACGGAGGATTTTTCTCTCGAAGCGACCATACATACTTCAACTCCATACCTATAGCAAGACTGTGATGATAAGGGTCTTATATAGAGTCTCCTTAGTGCTTAGTCGATCGGGAAAGGGCTTTAAACCTCAATTGTTTTCTTAGCCCAAAGAAACAGCGGTTGGCAAGAAAAAAAACAAATCTTTAAAATATTTACATTGTTTCAAATATCCTTTCTCTTAGTCTCTATTCTACGGTAGTAATTTCTTACAATATGAAATAATACTACCACCTGAAATGTACCCTCAATATCCATCTCGGTGACATGAAATATTGACTAGGGCACTAACACACGACGAACACCTTTTCCACATTTGAAGTACTATTGCGTACAAACATACATGCCCGTACATACATACATAGTACGTACATGGAGTATTCCCTAGCAAACCTAAAGTAATTCCCAAACGAAATAACAAAAATCTCACACTGTTAAATTAATTCCGGGATTTGGTATAATGTAACTTTTCTCATGAATAATGCACATAAATTGACGATATCCTGAGGATTCAAACAGGAAGCAACCTGACGTAAATTTACATACAAGGATGTGCAGGATATGCTATTTATTCGGGTACCTGGTAAATAATTAATAAGCTATAAGGAAACTTTTAATCTCGAAAATGTATTCACACTGCATTATTATGCACGCACTTCGAATTCGAACATCCAAGGTACATACATATCTATCTGTACATAATATGTACATATGTACACATGTCGGAATCAAAAAGTGTTAAACTATGACAGGATTGCGAATCCACTTAATTTAAAACAAATTAACTATGTACGAGTAAATTTGTAAATGGACGTCATTGTAAGTGATGCTTGGGTGTCCAGAGAGCTGCTACTAAGGATATCTTCCGACTAATATGACGACTTGATTAAAACTCAGGACGTGAATACCGGGGTGCATGCAACGTGAGTGCATTCAGGTCACGTGATTGAATTTGCCAGCTTCGACATGATATCAAAAGTGAAACTTATCCTTACAACTATAGCTAAGAACTATCTGTCGTTTCTCCCACACCGCCTACAGATGTACATTACTTATTATCATTGGCAATTCATGGCACAACAACTAGGCAATGTGCGTGCATTGGAGTGGCATACAGCGCTCGCCCCCATAGCTACAGCCGTTGCTGGAGGACTGTTTTTAAATATTGAATTCAGTTCACATGTTGGTGTGGGTTTATATATAAAAATGTCGTCAGTCGGTTGCGTAGTGGGTGCCAGGATTCACGTGACTGAGAATCGTACCAGTACATTGGTTAAATATCAGCACCTACAGCATGTCTAAAACGTTGGCATTTCTCCTAATGACTGAATAAGGGTTTGCGTAATTGATGTTTTTTGCTTTTATTGTCAGTTCAAATTCGGACATTAATACAATGGAAGTTAACATAAGGATGTTCATACACATAGCTTAAGTGTTGATACTTGGGCGTTGCACCATAAAACGTATACTTGCCACACACATATCAAATTAGGTAGCTGCTGACTTTGGAAGTATAAAAAAACACGATAAAAAGTTAAATTTTTATGATAACGTTACCGTTGTACTGAAAATAGCTAAATGTTCATACACTAAGCGATCGCATATGCACACATACCTACATGTGTACAGCATGCATTGACACCGCACCAGGAAAAAAAACGTTTTAATTTTCTTGCTTGTATCCCCACTTAAAAATCGGTGTTGAATTCTAAACATACAGCTAAATATAGCTATCGTGCTATCACGCTCGCCGAGACGATTGTACTTGACAGATTTTCTTGTTAAGTGACGTAAGCACTTAGTCGATCGGTCGATAATCGTTTGGGCGAGAGAGCATTTTTTTGCCAACGTGAAGCATTGCTATTGTTAACGATATCGAAAACGATGACGACTGTCTTACGTGATGAGGGCCCTGGTATGACATTTGATAGTATATGTCAAAGCTAACCTAAATATGAAATTTCAACAAAATCAGGGGGGGGGGGGGGGGCTCCAGGGGCTTGAGCCCCCCCCAGTACCGGCCCACTTCAAGGACTAAGGGGTCTTGCGTACAAACTTAACTTTAACTTTGACTCTGACTTTTTCTTTTCCAGAACTTCAGCTAGCCTTTCCTTATTGAGAGCATTGTTCTCTATTTGTCATGTTTGTGTTCTATGCTGAGTTCTGAAACGTTGGAGTTGTTTTGTTTACACGTACGTGTGAATACTTCTCTAGCGACACAACAGCATATGGTTGTCCAGTGTGGTTCAATGTTGCGCCTTTCTACATGGAAAAGATTCAGGTGTTTGAGAGGCAATGTCTTAGGACCTGTCTCAGATTGTACAGAACACCAGAGTCCCAGTACATAAAATATTATCCCAACAAGGTCCTTTACAATGGGGCACATCTGAACAGGATTGACAATTTCCTTATTAAGGCGATTCGAAGGCATATTGCAAGGGCGATGACCAGCGACAATAGCCTGATCTTCGGGGCTTATTACCCCAATGAAATGTACCATGAGAGTACGCTCCTATCGGGCTTTATCCCACCAGAGGTATTTCTTCATATTGATGCTAAAGGGTTAGTTCAAAAAAGGGATGGTATCCCGGTATTGTTCCACCGCCACCGCGGTGCGCGAGATAAGCGGCTCATCCACGGCGGGTTCGACGCCAATGCTCATGAGCTCCTTCGTTTCAGTACCGCAATCGCGGACCGGGATGTAATAGATACGGAAAAGCAATATACTGAATTATGGTGGCTTATTGAGGAGGAGGGGGTCGATGACGCGCTCTCCCAGGTCGGTACGTTACTTTTGTAACATCCTAGTTTTTTAAGTTAGGTTAGTTACGTAGGTTAAGGTAAGCTAGGGGGTCTCCGTGGAGTAGCTGGGCCCGCTATTACGATGCATCGTCTCCGAGAGGTGACCGACGCTGCGGCCTCGCTCAGGTCTCGGCGGCACGAGGGGGCGTCGTAATGGCGACGGCCAAGCGCCCGAGGATATCAGGATGGTGACCACTCGGGGCACTAGGCAACGGGCGCTTACCACACTGATTACAGTTAGATTAGGCTAAGTAGCTAGGGTATTTTAAGTTTTTATAGTTTTAAGATACAAATAATAAAACATTGATACGGAACCCAAGTTTCCAAACTTTTCTTGGGATGTTATTGTAATATTAGCGTGTTCGTAATATAGTTAGGTAAAAGCCGAAAGGTAATAGTTTGTAATTATAGAGTTAAGCCTAGAGTGCCCCCTAAGGGCCAGTAAGCTAAATTAAGTAATTTTTGATAGTTTTAAATTAGATTTAAGCATTTTTGTCTAGTATGTAAGTAAATATTGAAAATTGAACAGTAAAAATGTTTTTAAAAGTAAAGTAAAAAACACAACAGCTTTTTAAAATAATTGCCGGAATATCATTGGCGCCAGGCTTAGAATTAGGCTTGAGGTTGCGAGCAGCAGACTGCACATCATGGACCTCCAAAACTAACAATTCAATATCAATCTCGGATATTGAATTCGGTTCAAAGTTACCAGGTGGCTTACAATCAGAGAAAACAGATTCAAACAATTTAGCAAAAAAATCAAGTGTTGTTTGAGCACCGTTTGATTCAACATTTTTATGTGTTTAAGTGCATCTCTTATGCTTTATTAAGGTCCAAAAGCATCTAGACAGAGTCTTGTTTTAATTTGTTTTCAACACTACTAATATAAAAAGTGTGCAAGAATTTGCAACTGAAAAATCCTTTCATAGCTTAAAGCACATGTCTTTTCTCAACTTAATTTTACGAAGCTTCAAATCTTTTGTAAACTTTATTCATTAATTTTTTTAAATGGATAATTCGAGGTTTCGAAACTTTCTTCTTTAAAGAAAATGGAACAAATGAGGAAAATTCAAGCTTCACGATTTGGACAAAACGACTTTACATATCACGAAACATAGATTTTTAAATTCGAGATCCCGGTTAGGAGTACGAAAAAATTGTTTCATTCGCGAAATTACATTTCGAAAAGTTAAATGTCTTATCTGAAATCGTGAAATCGTAAGAGACTATTTTTCTTCCATTCTATAGCTTTGGAATTCTTTGCCATTATCCGTCCTTCAATGTTTGGACATAACCCAAAAACTACTTTACATATTTCAATAAAACTTTGCGATTCTATACCTTAGGATATTGGTTTCTATCTCTAATTTAAATAATCGCCATATTCATTATGGGGATCAAGACATCATGAATTTGGAAAAGTCAAAATTTCACTATTTTACATTCATGTTAAAAGCAAAACGTCTTGTATTTTGTCTGTTAAAAGAAATATGAGACAGATAGACCAAACGAGTTCTACCGAAAACCACGAACGAAGCACGTAGCACGAACTTTTTACCTATTGCGTTTTTATAGTACAAGAACATACACATATTTATAAAGTATTCTTGTCCGAATTATCTCTTTTAAAATGCATCTAAATGGCGCATTTGTATTCTTCATTCGTTTTGCAAACATGATATTCCGTTTTTCATATGCGGTTTGAATGAAAGAGCCTAGGTTTCGTTTCATTGTTTTCCATTATGAACCACACACGACTAAGTTTCTACACGAACTTTTTTCGTCTAGAAAGTTAAGAAACAAACCTTATGCCAGAGGAAGTGGGATGTGTCTTTATGGACTTCTTTACCGCCGCAGCCTCTGGTTCTTTACTCAAGACCTTAAATTTCACAAAAAAATGTTCACCCAAAAATGTTTATATTCCCTATCAACAGTTTGGAGTTATTTTCCATTAAAAATGCCATCACTTTGAACAAAATTGCGATTTAAATATTCCTGCAGTGCATACAATGACAACCCCCAAAACACAGATGTCTAACTGAATTTGATTTAAGTAGATTTTATGGCAGAATTTCAACGTCAAATTGAATTTACCTCGTCCATTAATAATAACGTTTCAAGTCTTAATAAACTTCATTTAATTAATGTTCAAATGAAAACACCCAAGATTTTGTGGTGTGCTTAATAGATACATACCTATATACACGTAATATAAGTATCTTCATTTATACAGGATGAAATATTTCACAAAAAGATGACAATACACTGAGTGTCGATGGCACGTTCTCATATTTCTTGCTTTTTACGTGATAATATGATTTACGGTACCGACTCTTTGAGTCTTCAAAAAATTCCTCACTCGAGCGAGGTATTTTTTCCACTCGCTGTTGTTGTATCTCCCTTTCTCGTTCCCACTTTCCACTCAGTCTGTAGTGATGGCATCAAAAATATTACTAACTTTCTAAAGAAATTTAAATATCTTTCCTTGTGTTAAGAGCCATAAAACAAGAGGCAAAGGAGACAAGGACACACACATATTTAAACGATTTCTGTTTCCTTTTCACAATTGAGGGCCAGCGGCAGAGAGAGACAACTGCGAAACAGTGCTTAACATGTTTGGGGATATAAAGCACAACAAGTAATTTTCTTTCCCTGAGGCGTAAACTGTACAAAATAATCTTTGATTTAGTAAAACTTGTTAGGATTCCAACCCCACTCTGACGTTTCAAGAACTTCATCCGAATAAGGTATGAGTATTAAAATGAAGTAAATGAGTCGAATTAACCAAATCGCATACGAAAATATGCTATCAACATGAAAAGAGAACCTACGACTAAGCTATGTAGGTTTTTATGTCATACCTTACCTTTGTGGAGCTTAACATTAAATTTTAAAAAAGGCTCTCCTTCTGGTACCAAACAAAAATTGGTTATGTACGCAAAGTACCATAAATCCTATGTAAATGGTAACCGTATTTAAATTTAAAAATTGAAAACCACACGATGAAACCAAAACATAACTAACAAAACTGAAATTGAGGGTTTCCGTATGTACGCATTGGATTTGAGTAAACCTTAAGTTTAAAGCAATGGATACGTGTACAATGAATAAGTAAATAGCTTCACACCCAACAGGTATGTTATCTTCGTTCGCATATACCATGATTGCCTATAACCGCGATTTTTTCTTCTTTGGATTTAACTTTAATAAACATAACACAAATAGATTCATCGAGTGGGAATTTAGGTCAGGAGAAAAATAAAAGAATGCCAAAAAGTTTGGGAAGTTTCGACAAGGCGACCTTAACGAGAATTTGGCTCACGAGGCCTACTGTGGATATTAAGTGGAATTGGAATCTAAAGAAAGTGACGAACATCCCAATGATAATCAGCGCAGAGAGCCTAGTGCGCAACCACTTGAAAATGAGACTTAAACTTCCAGAACTGAGACATTATTTAAAAATCTGTGATAATCGATACTTGCTACTTAACCCTTTATGAATCATGTATATTACTAGCTGTTACCAGCCCTGCGTTGATCGGGCTACTTAAAACCGGATCTTCCCAGATTCCGAAATTTCCTGCAAATTTTCCGGGATTTCCCTCTATAGTGTCCTTCCTTGGGCCAATACGAATCCATCAAGCCCAAAATCGTGAAAATTGAACGACCCGTTCTCAACTTATGAGCGCACACAAGGACGGCAGTCTCTTTTATATGTATAGATTTTTGTAGTATGGGTACCATATGCGGCTCTCATACATAACAAATCTTAACAAATGAGGTGTCAAGAGAAAGAGAATTTCTGGGAGCAGTGGCGAATTGCACTTTTACTTTATAAATTTTAAATAAAAAAAAAATTAAATAAATTTAACTAGCCGTATCCCGGTGCGCTTCGCTTTACCTATCTTTTCAAAATTTGCCTGCGCACATACATAGTTATTCGGGTATGATAGAAAGGAAGTACAAAGTAGGAAGTAATCACTGCTGTTCTATTTTTCAACTTCAATTTCCATTTTTTATCTATGTATCTGTCTGCCTGTCCGTCTGTCTGTTTCTCTGTCTCTCTGTCTGTCTGTCTGCCTGCCTCTCTGTATGTCTGTCTATATTCTATATTAAGAAAAACGTACTCTGAACATTTTATCAAAATCGGTTGCTATTAAAGTCAAACATACATACACATATACATTCATTTTTATATATATAAATCTAATAACTTGACTCCAGCGCCACCTATCGGGTTCAGATTTTAAAATATGTATATTGTGAATATAAGCATTTTTGGTCCATAAATATAGAAGTTATGAATAACTTGACTCCGGGGCGGGATAAAATATACTTTACGACCTATTCTCATGCCTACCAAATATATACAAAAAATTTCATAAAAATTGGTCGAGCCGTTTCGGAGGAGTGCGACCACAAACACCGTGAAACGAGATTTGTACATATATATATCGTCACCTCAGTATTGGAGTCACATACATAAGTGCATTTTTGTCGTTTTCCTTCTCCTATCTCTATTATTTCAAAAGATATCAGTATTACAAATGACACATACGCACTTTTGGGAATAAATGCTCAGTATTGATCTGCCACATAAGCCTTTGTATGGGAAAGTCATATTTTTGTATGAATTTTTTTGAAATTTTTTAAATGGTTTAAATGACCTATACGTACAACTGAGCTCAGATATGCTTTATTTGCAAACACATAATTCAGTGCTGATATGCTCTATACATACAATTTTTATTCAATAGTTCTTCATATGCATGATTATTTTTCAGTGTTTAAATGCTTCATAGGAACAAAACGAATCGAAGGTCCAAGCATTTTAAATGATTTCAGTGTATAAGTGACACATAAGTACAATTATTAGGTCTAAGCGTGTTTTTTTTCAAATCTATATAGACTTCGAAAAAGCTTTCCAAGTAAAAATAAGACTGGATTGTTATCCAGGCTAAGGTTTTGTTGTATTTTACATTGAAAACATGTTGCAGAAACATGTTTAGTCTACATAGATTTGAAAAAAACACGCCTTTTGTTCCGTACCTGTAAAAAGCTATTAAAATTCTTTTTTTTAGATCTCCGTTATGACCAAACGCGTTTATTTTTACTAGTTATTTTTCTTTAAAATGTTAACTAACCTTTATTTTTTTATAAAAAGTTAAGCTAAATAAAAAAAAAAACACAGGGGAAAAAAGTTACACCTATTTTAAAAAATAGGATTTTTTATACTTTTGTATGAAATATGACACATATGCATCCATAATTCGCAATCGCGTTCAGTATTTAAATGACACATAGGTTGGTCAAAAAGTGCCACATACCATACACATCCGCACAATTTGAAAAAAAAAATCATGCCCTATAATTTTTCAAATTAAGATAAAAAAATAAACTAATGGCCCGATTAAAATAAAAAATGGAGTATAAGCTCAGCTCAGTTGCCACTATTCTAATAAATTTTGTCTGTGATTGTTGTGCTTACGGTTTTTGTTTTATTCGCATTCAAACTTCAAACGTCGTTTTCTCAAAACTAAGATTTGTCGTTTAGATCACTCCAATACTGAGGTGACGATATGTACATTAGATTTTAACAAATCAAAACAAATATTCTACCCAAAATGAACTCCCAAAAGAATTAACACTTATGATTTCCATGGGATTTCCATCAGTTGACAGATGGAAATCATATGGAAAGTTTGGATGTAGGATGGGAACTTTGGATTTTGGGGGTTGGGGGGTTTTTGTTTATACCCGACAAGAAGAAAATAAATATAATAATTATAGAAGTATCTAATGTTCACTGCATGAGAGCAACAAAATATATATTTTTCACAAATCTTTTCATTTATTTACGTCTGCATACATTTCTACTAGTTCTCTACACAATTCTAAAGAGGGTTGAAAGTGATCAAAATGAGATTTGCTCGAAGTTTAGCGTAAAACTTTTTTTTTGATAGAACGATGCCTCTTTATTCTCTGGAAAATCAGTCATATTCATGAAAAAAAAAAATTAAAGAAACCCTTTTCTTTTTAACTTTAGGGTCACTTTTAAGATCCTTACAGAATATTTCCAGCGGCAAATTTAGAAAAAATTAAAGCATTTTAGATTGTAGCGAACGCTGTAGAGGTAAAAAATCATTAAATTTTAACGAAACACACCGATTGAATTATTTTGGGATTGCTCATAATTGTTTTTGATTCAACTTGATTTTATAACACCATATTGATATAATCAAAGTTGAATTGTGTATTTATTTTCTTAATAATGAAACATATCCTTTTAAATATTTACAACTTAAATGTGACGGGATGTGTACGAGTAGAACTCAATTTACACCCCATGTACGTACTATTTACTTATGTCCTTCTTTCTGGTAGAAAAAAACACCCAGCTACACAGTTTCCCTGTACCCACCAGTAGATACCTATGTGAATGTATGTGTATAACTTTCTAAGGCATTTAATGTGTGATTTAATTATTTTCCATTATGAACGTAATTCCCATTTGAACAGACACCCGCCGGCCCCATGTAGCCGTGCGTCGCCTGAAGCCAATGCCAACAGAGAAGCATCCATGTTCGTTGGTGCTCTTGCCTGACAGTGGGTGGCATTGACATGGGAGGGCAATAGACCTTTCTACTATATATGGGCAACTCCACAGAGTGCTGCTAGGTGCTGGTGAAATGTGTCGAAAACGAAATCTCTTATAATTGGTGTAGGGCTTAAAAGGTTCTGATTGAGTGCCATGTGCTCCATCACCTATTGAAAACCTACCAGTCGTACCAACCGAAGAGGATTACCCATATTGTCCATTGATTGAAGATGATATCAATTTCATCTACAGGCGACTACTCATTCCTCTTGGCCATTCCGAAAAGCATATTCATTTCATATTTCGAGTTGCTCCATGCCCTGTGTTTCGTGTTTGTTTGGGATTCAGTTTTCGACAGAAATATAAAATTCTGGTGACAAAGTTGATGGGTTATTTGTTCTACCAAACGGATTAAATATTTTATATGTTCATCTATGATGATGAACAAATTGCCTTCACCCCACTTTAATAAGAGTTGTGGATGAGTCCAATAATCGACCATGATAAGATTAACAGGATAATAGTAATTTTTATTATGTATTATGTGTATGTATATAGGTACATAATGTATGTCTGTCTCTATACTAATTTGCTATACTATACTAATTTAGATACATATGTTTACAATTTTTTTTTTTTTGTAGCGGAAATTTAATTTTTTAATTTAGTTATGGAAGAGAAAACCGATTTGTATTGAGAAGCCTGTGTTTTTCCATAGGTATTTACATTCAAATATGCCCTTTTACAAATGGGACCTGTTGTATTCGACAGCTATGAAAAAAAACTGCGCAGATACATACTAATAAAAGGGCTCCGTGAAATAAAACCGCGTGAATTTAGGCCGCGATCAAAAAATGAAATTAGACCACTCGGTCTAAATGAAAATGGTTTGAAAATGCCATTTTGTAGATCTCGGTGAAATAAGCACAAAATATTAAGTAAAAAATATTGATTTATCGCTTAGGTTAGGAGATATCGAGGTTTGAAAATTTGAGTAAAGACATTTATAAAATTGTAGTTTTTGAGGATCAGACTTTGAAAAAATAAAACTAAAAATATCGCGATTTATGCTGCGATCAAAAAATGGAGTTAGACTGCGCGGTCTAAATTCATCACACGACATGAATTTAGACTGCGATAGTGAAATGAAATTAGACCGCGCGGTCTTATTTCATTTCACTATCGCGGCCATATTTCATTTTCAAAATTAATTTTAAATACCATACAAAACCATGCGCGGCCTCATTTCACGCGGTCTTATTTCCATGCCCCTAATTAAAGATAAATGGATCAATATTATATGGATCGAACAACACGTAAAAAAGTTTTACTTTAACCGACAAATCGGAACATCTCGGTCAGGTGAGCGATGTTTGGAGCCGAGCACGAAAAAACAATTCGAAGAACAGTCTATAAGACTAATTGTCGCCTTTAAGTCTACCTGGGCGAACACAATGCTAACGCTGCAGCTGTAGTATGCAGCGCTGTCAAAGTTGAAATACACGTATGTACTTATTACTTTCCAAAACATTTTTTATCATTAATTTTCAATATTATCTTACACACTAGACAAAAATGCTTAAATCTAATTTAAAACTAAAAAAATTACTTAATATAGCTATTACTATTACTAAGAACTATTGCCGTTCGGCCTTAATCTAACTATACTACGGCTTAACTAATCTTATAATAACATCGCAAGAAAAGTTTGGAAACTTGGATTCCATATTAATCTACCTAAAATAACCTAAGCTACTACGCATGCTGCTCGGGTTCAATCCCAGCCCGGGTCCAATACCGAAAGTTTTTCACGGTCGCCACCTCTTTCGAATGTCTGACAAGCAATCAAAGAGTATCATTTGTCATGAGAAGCTTCTCAAATCGCAGCTCGGAGTCGGCAAAAAACTGTAGGTCCCTTCCATTCGTGGAAAAAATAACACGCACACACAAATAGATGCGAGAAGCTAAGCTTGGTTGACACCGTTTATTTATTTTTTTTAAATAACCTAAGCTAACTGCAATCAAGGTGATAAGCGCTCGTCGCCTAGTGTCCCGAGTGGTTACCATCCTGATTGCGTCCTCAGGGGCTAGGTCATCGCCATTACGACACCACCTCGCGGCGCCGAGACTTGAGCGAGACCACAGCGTAGGTCACCTCTCCGAGACGAGCATCGTAAAAGCAGGCCCGGCTACTCCACGAAGACCACCTAGCTTACCTTAACCTACATAACTAACCTAACTTAAAAACTAGTTTGTTACAAAAGTAACGCACCGACCTGAGAGAACGCATCATCGACCCCCTCCTTCTCAATAGGCCACCAACTGAAAACTGAAAACCCATCAATTCATTACTGAACGAAAATCACGACCAAGAGTTGTCAAAATCACAAAGTACCCATGATTGCTTCCACCCACGTAACAATCTGTCAAATCGTTCTCTTTCTGCATCTAAAATTTTGCATTTACTTTTTTGTCACATTCTACCAAAACAACCGATAGTCAACAATATTTACATACATATGTACATACATATATGCGTTTAAGCGAGCATATTTGAAGTGTGTACGTAGATATGTATACAATCAGTAAAGCGGCCATAAGGGAATTAATTCCTCTGCCTTACGTACGTATATAAGTACCAACATAATATTCGAATGGAGCCCCGTATGTATAATAATGACTTGTCAAATGTAAGGGCGGTTTTTTCTTAACACCCACTTTCGAAAATCACCAACCATTTGGGTCCCAAGTTATTACGTTTTGAAGCACCATAAGTCATAACTCATAAATAAGTACATCGTTACCGTTATGTAACACTATTCTGCATTCCACCACATTTCATAGCTCTGTAATGGAATTTTATTTGAAGATATGCTTACACAATACCAATAACAAAACAAATAGAAACATTTCCTTTTGAACAAAACAAACACACATACACACACAAAGCAGGAGGTATGTTAAATGAACAAATTTCGCCCGACAAAAGGTTGCTTATATATTTTTGGCAGGGCTAATGGAAAATATCGATTCACGAAACCAAAACCAGTGACAGCGAAACAACGTCCTCTGATTGCCAATTGGCATTACTTTACGTCTTCGGTGCGAGTTTATATGTACGAGTTCAAACATCCATATCCTTCTGGTTCATACAGTTAAACAAATTCAATGAAGAAGAACTACAAGGTGAAGGTATACCTTTTGATTATAAGTTCTTTACGAATTCAGGATTAATGGCGGAAAAAAGAGTTATTTTAGTCAATCTGAGTTCATATTATCAAAAGGAAAGGAATGCAATAATAATAAATGATGGGCATTTAACAATTTATAAGGACGTGGACGAATCATCATTATATCCTCTTAAGGGTTAAAGGGATAAAGAAAATAACTTTAATATCCTAATCCGATATATTTATTAAAGACCGAAGGGTTGCGGGAAAGAAATACTGTATAAAATATAAATGAAAGACGATCCATCGATAGCATACTTAAGGAGGAACATAATAGCATTTCACATATATTCAGATCCTTAAAAAAAAAAATCCAAACGGTATTCATATGTACACGTATGTTAAGCTTTGCTATAATTCAAGCCACTGACATTTCAAATTCTTTATTTTCATTTGGGGATATTCATAAGAATTAGAAAACTCCCAGCTAAATCTATAACAATACGTACGTTGAAGTAAGAAACGTCATACTTGACAATATGTGGCAATCTAATAATGGAAATTTATACATTACAACACTGCGTGCCTATCGGATATTGAACAAAATATATTACAAGTTCTATTTCTGAAGCAATTTGTTTCAATAGCATGGCAGTACAATCATGTATAGATCTGGACGATTCTGCGAAAAAAAGAAACTTTTGGCAATTTAGGACAATATCATGTGCCACCACCAAGTAAGTTTCGCGTGTTGTGTATTTAGTGGTTAACCCACTCAGTCAGTGGATTGGACGCGTTTAACGTTTAAATAAATAATTAAGTTCAGAATGACGTTCATCTAGATAGCTAGAGTATACCGCTTTAAAAAAAATCAGCTATTCCTAGCGGCAGGAAGTCAACTACAGCTGTACAAGTGTACAATAGTATGAAAAAAGCCATTATTTGGGGTTAAAAGGATTAAAGGCGTTAAAAATAATATTTGCATTCAGAATTCAACTTGACCCAACCTTTTTCATTAGTTCAAACTAAAACATCATTTGATAAAAGTATGTTTACTTTTTGACGACTGTTAATGAATAAAGTAGTAGATTACACATGCCATTTAATAAATATTTAATATAAGCATTGCACTCACCACACGCCAAGGTGAAATGATTTAATTGAAGGTCAAGTGTGCGTGCAAACTCCATTCCCTTGAGAGTCAAATCTTTTTTTGTTTTCTTTTTTTTTTATTATTTAATTAAAACATAAAAACATGGCATTTTTTCTACGTTTGGCTTACAGTGAACGCTAGCGGTGAAAATAACACCTCTTCACTATGAAATTGTAAAATCATCGGACACAGGATAATTCAGGAATCCAATGACTTTATCCGAGTTGATGGTAATTTGATTCGAAGTTGAAAAATATTTGCTTTATACTCTGAAGTGAATGAAGGAGGATGTATAGTAGTCGTACACTGTAAAAGTCCTTTATTTATCGAGACGCTTAGGAAAGAGCTGACAAACAGATGAAGCTACGGCGGAAACAGGGCTACCAATAGGGGAGATTTTTTTTCTGTCAGGATCCGGGCGGCTACGTTTTAAAAAATAATCAGATTGGCAATTCTGGGTTCGATTAATGAAATAATATATGTTTTCATTCAATATTTAATTTTTCTAGTCTTTATTCACATCCTCTTTAGCACATGGGGCCAAATTTTTAAAGTAGAACTTTTTTTTAAGCACTTTTAATAAAAAAATGGATACGAATAGCAATGGATGTCCTTCCTATGTTAAACGAATATTGTATTCTTTATAGAAACCCTCTTTTTGGCATATGTGTTTTACGACTGTTTTATTTTGAAATTGTCCATTGGTAACCCTGGGTGGAACAGGTAATTGCAAAAATAATTGAGGTAGATTCGGAAGTGCCCACAAAACAAATACAGGAACTAAGCTCTCCTGAACACGAACAGTGATTGGTTATTGAATTGCTTCTCTTCTCCAAGGAAATAAGTTCTTAGAAAGATCACAGGGACGCACACACAAGCACAGGCGATGACAGCAGCTAAAGAATAGTGTGCTATGAAGTACAGTAGGGAAAGGGTGTCGAGCAGTCAATTCATAAGACTTTATGTACAACAGAATAATGGACACTACGAGGACGAGCAATCATGTCAAGTAACGTAATGAAAGGATGTCCAACGTATGAATAATCATAAGGTGTCTGACAACAACAACAATAGCGGGAAAGATGAGTTGAGTACTGCCGTAGCGAAATTATTTTTATTTGTAAGGATAACAAAGGATGTATGAAACTTAATGGACAAATGGCAAGTAGAATAATAAAAAACCTATGTTGACAACTTGTTTTGACCCGTCCTGTTTGTCCTATTATCCGGATTAAACATAAAATTAGCTGGACTTAAGTTCATGGAAAGAGTCGTAAATGTCTGAGTTTTCAGTTTTCACATCGAAGGTTACATACATAACTGAGCATAAGAATTTAAAAATAATGTTTACTAAATATGTGAGTTGGTTTAGACTGAGTTCTTTGGAAACCTTGAGCAAATTAGGTGTATTTTCGATTTGAAACAGCGTTTGAATTTATTGTGTAAAGTATATGAGCTCTGTATTTCAAAGGTTTATAATTATGCAGTATGCACATATAATGCAGACTTATTGCTTGATTTGATTTTTTTTTCTAAAAAGACGCCTCTAAGGTACTCTACCATGCATAATATTTCTGTCATGAGAAAGGACATCACACAAACACAAGTTTACTCTTTATTAAGATGAATGTTCAATAATCAAATAAATGAATTTTAGTTAAAAGTAATAATAAATCTACATATGTGTGTTTCTATTGGTTCAGTATGGGACTGAACAAGTACGATATGCTCTTTTCAAATTCGCACAAATAGCATTTAAATAGTGGGAGATGCTTCGTTTGTCATTGGTGTTTCTTTTGGATACTCTTTATGAAATAAATAGCTCAACGAGGTTGTTTACAAAACAAAAACTAAAGAAACGGTGCAATAACAGCTACCTCTAGAAACTTGACACGATCTTCTCGTAGCTCTAGGAATAAATGGTGAAATTCACCGTGTATACCTCGTGATTGGTTAATTTCACTAATTCCTTCCCTTCTGTTTCCGTGTGTCAGGAAATACCACATCTTTAAGGAAAGGTTTTCAGACAAAATAAAATTCAAAATATTTGGATACATTCTTTTAAGCAAAAGGAAAATATTCAAATGGAAAAAATTAACTCTTGCTTGTTTGCTCTCACTTCGCTCTTTGCTCTTTGCTCCTATGCTAGCCCACATCCTTGCTCTTTGCTCGGGCGATTTTCGCAAATTTGCTCTATGCTCCACTCTGTAAGCACACTTAGCCAAAAATGCCCACCCAGTAAAATGGCGAATATATCAGATTTCTCTAACCAACTGAGAGATTTTATTACCACCAAATGAAAAGAATTTCGCAAACTGTAATGCCTGAATTATAAAAGACACAATAAATAAAAACATTAATTTATCCTGTATCTTGAAAAAAATATTCGGCGTCTGCAAATCTATGCAAAACCAAGCCTAGCTTCCCGCAACCATTAGTGTGTGCGTGTTATATTTTTGTGCACGAATGGAATGGAGTCAAAGTTTTTTGCTGTCGGGCTCAGAAACTCCTCAATACAAATGCTAGATGAAAGCAGTAGTATGGGACGATGAAGAAAGTTAGAATGCTTTGGGGGTGCAATATGGAGGGTTTTTTTATAATTTACACACGCTAAGGGGTTATGAATTACCCTTATAACATTTACACACACCGCAGGCATATGAAGGACAAGAACGAAAGACAAACAGATGGGCGTAGTGATGTTAGGTTTCAACTCTATGGGTGGTATCCAGGATAACTGGAGAGTTGTGTGATTGGATTATTTTTGTCGTTGCTTATGATTCACACAATTTTTTTCCAGATGTTTCTAACAACTTAATGTTTGTGGAATCAATTTGTTCAGCTATGAAACTGATCGATTTATTTTTTCAATCGTGAGAAATAAATTTTTGCAGACAACTTGATTCGAACCCACTACGCCACAGGCACCCAGAGGTCTGCTCAGTCATTTACTATAACTAATTCTCACGACCTTTTGGTGGGTGTTCTACATATATGTACAAAAATTAAATCCTAATAAGAGTCTATATGCAGATGACATGCATACACAATTACAAGTAATTATAACATACAAATACTTCAGGTAATAATGAATAGATTGCAAGAGTACTACGAGATTTGGTACTCAAGGATTAACTTGGACAAGTCCAATATAATGATTTTTAAGAAATCTTGAAAGGGGGCTAAACTAGAAAAATGGCAGTTTGGTGAAGAAAATATTGAATTGGTAACCAAATACAAATACCTGGGGTTCACAATGACACTTGCATAATTTAAATCAACAAACCTGAAAGAAAGAGAAATAGTTTATTGATTAATAATACAAAACTTCACAAGATATTTATTGCCATGCAGCCCGAGTATGGGGGTATATGAACTTCGCTGAAGTAGATAAATTATAGAGATAACTCATGTAAAAAAAAGTTTTCTTTGTCCGTTTTCGCATCAAATTATGGGCTGAAGCTAGCAATGGGAGTACCAGATCTGCATCTGTCGTCATTAAAACTTCACGTGGAGTATGTCCAAAGAACTTTCTTCCAATGTAAAGTAGATATGCACATCGGCTTCACCTATTTCAGAGAAGAAAATCTAGTGGTTCGAAGAATGATAGGAAATTCATGCAGACGCGTGGGAAGATGCGACTTCAACTTTGTAAATTGGGCCAAAAACACCAAGCTTACATTAGAATCTCAATCAGAAATAATAGCTGTTTTTAGACTGAAATCTTGACAGCCAAGAATGTGTGAGTATCATCCTTGGAACTAGAAGGAAAGGCGACACCATCCACATACTAACTGACAATCAAGTATCAACAAAAATGGCGTTGCGACTCAAAGAAACCTCACAGTAGGAACCTTCTAATTTAGGGCATTCCAGAATACTCACAATGCATAATCTAAATACAGAAATTACGGACTTTATGATTTCGTTCTTAGATTTCAATATAAATTATAGGGCTAGGGAAATATCTGTCTAAATGACAAATTTGCACACGGTTACTGTGAAGCAGGCGAACTAGCCAGAAAAGGTACAAAACTGGGGAGTTTTATCATAGAAAGTGAGCCCCATGTACCAATAGAAGTAATAAAATACAAAATCTCTATACGAGCCTGTAACAGGCTAATGAAAGATGGCGTAATCTTGACATGTGTAGCCACGCCAGACAATCTTGGCCTCAGCTAAATTGACGTAAAACTTGCAGCCTGCTTAAAATTAGCAGAGCACATATCGGCACCCTAGTTGGCTATTGACGGGTCATTACATAATAGGCAGACATGCTAATAGGCTGGGAATCGTCGCCAATGACTTCTGTCATAGCTGCATATATGAGAAGGAGGAGGAGGAATCCCCCTATCGCCCCCTATACAGCTGCCCAGCACTCTCCTTCTTAAGAAAAAAGATTCTGGGAGATTACTTCTTTATCGACCTTCAAGATACTTCCTCAACGGATATCAATAAAATCTAGAAAGTTATTAAACTCTCAGAATGGTGAGAATCCTATAAAATACGATGATAGCCACCGAACCTAACCTAACCTAAGCAGCACTTTTATCTGTTTGACTCCAGATTAGCACTACACTGCTTCAATACTCTTCAGGACTTCCATATCAGAATGAAAAAACTGATGAACTTGCAAGAAAAGGTTCAGGTGATTCGGTGAATGATCCAGAACCATTATGCAGCATTTCGAACTTATCAATAAATTCAACATTCACAATTTGGGAGAACAAGGTGTGTTCACCCGACCGAGGGAATACGTAGGGTCTTAGACATGCTAAAACAGCTATAAAACCCTTCCAAAGAAATCAAAACTATCCTGGGTTGGAATCCCGCCGCAAACACCTAAAAGTTTTTTCACAGTGCCAACCTCTTCCGAATGCCTGACAAGCATTCAAGAGTATCATTTGTCATGTAAAGCTTCCCAAAGCGCCGTTCGGAGACGCCAGAAAACTGTGGGTCCCTTCCATTCTTCCATTCGTGCAAAAATATAACGCGCACACACAAATGGTTGCGGGAAGCTAGGCTTGGTTCTACCTAGGACTGCTGAAGCCAAATATTTATTTTTTTTTTTTATCCCTGAAAAAGGGATGAAAATTGATCAGGAAACTGCCAGCTGCGATATCACTTACAAAAACTCAATTTTATTCAGGAAATTAAATGAATGATGACGAAACCGTAGACGTAGAACATATACATACATATTATGTGAGTGTGTGGCTCTCTCTGCCATAAGAAGACAGTACATCCTTAGATAAATCATAGGGACTGACTCTCCACCAGATAGATATGCCGATTCTGCAACAACGATGAAGTGATCCCTGAACCCTGATCGTTTACTGTGAAGCATTCTTGTGCCAGCATCGAATCCACAGAATTCTTAAGAGACATTTAACTATTTGAAGGGGCATATAATGTATTAATGATTTATTTATTCATTTATTCAAGAGATGAACATGAACTTGTAGAATTTATACAATTTAAGGACAGCGGCTATATGATTTTTTTCTTTGCAAGTTTTTTTTAGTGTACCCACCCATGCGAGAGCTCTCGCAAGAGAAAATTCAACCTCCAAAATTCAAACTTCCCATCCAACGTCCCAACTTCCCATATGATTTCCATCTGCCAACTCATCGAAATCCCATGAAAATCATACGGGAAGTATTGATTCTTTTGGGAGTTCAATTTGGGTAGAATATTTGTTTTGATAGATTTTTTAAATTGTGAAAATTTATAAAGTAAAAGTGCAATTCGTCAGTGCTCCAGGAAAATCTCTTTCTTTTGACACTTCATTTGTTGAGAATGGTTAAGTGTGAGAGCCGCAAGTGGTACCTACCTATACTACAGAAATAATATGTATGATGATTTTCAATTCAATTGAACACAGGGGACAGGGACGAGATATTGGCAAAAACAGTAAAAACAAAATAAAGTTGTTTTATTCCAATCCCCATCTGAATTATGATCTAAAGAATATTTGATTGGCAAACCCTCACAAGGCTATGACTGTTGAACGTTTATACAAAATTCGAAAAGTATATAGGTTTATTTATTTTGTATACATATGTATGTTTATCCATAAATCCTTAAGAATATCACTGAAACACAAAAATAAAACAGTTACATATATCCAAGTATTGTATACACTTTATTATTTTCCCAATCACTTTGACATGTTTTTCATTGCCAAACTTGCATCTACGAGTATTTATTTTTATATATTGCCTACTCTGCGGAATATACTGTAGCACTTGTATCTATTAGTTGTCTACTGAATAATTATTTACTTTCTTCGTGCATCACTAATCTTTCCTATTCTGTGCTGCATGCTCACCGATCTTTTCTCTTTCAATATTTTTCCTAAAAATGATTTTTATTATAAGATCACAACATCATGAATCATTCGATATGCGTAAAACAAAGCTGACATTGTCACGTTCACGGATGAGATGATTTGAAACCTGAAAGCATATGTAGTTTTGCATGATCAAGAACAAATGGAAATAAAAATGTTTTCTAGAAGGCAGGAGTTCCTCGGATGCAGATAGACCAGTTAACTGATGACCGAATTTAGCCCAAAAAAAAATCCCTCCTAAATTAAGTTTGTGTGTTATTCGTTTTCTGTGTCCTTAGAATTAATTATCTCCTAACTAGAACATGATAATTATTGTTTTAGGCATCGGAAGACATACGACGACAGAATATGTTGCGGAATCAGATTCAGCATAATGGGCTAATTTTAATTTTTTTTTTTTTTTGATACAAAGGAGTACTTTCTAAATTCAACTTAATTCTTATTCCATAAGAACTCGACACTCTAATCGTCGTTATTAAAATTAGTAAAGTTGTCCCTCAAGTGTTTTTGGAAACAACCTAAATTGAAATCGCTCATTCTTAATAAAATCCTAAACAGATATTAAAACAAGAAACGAAATCAGGAAATTAGCAGAACTCCCATTTCCAAGATAAAAGGAACACTCCTTCCGCTGAACGATTTCTATTAACATCGCAGACAAGATAATCAGGAAGTTGTGGCAAAACATTTTCCGCTAGAATACAAAGTTCACCATCCTGCATGAAAATATGTATGTTTTTTTTTCTTTTTCAAAAATCAACTTATACGTTTTGGAATTAAGAATATACATATGCATATGTATATATAAATCGCTTTATATAATTTCTTTTAAATCCTGTAATCAAAAACCCGTGTAACCCACCCAAGTGATACGTCTTTAAGTGTTACATCAAAATTTACCTGCTTTCAAGTGAAGTGCAATCCAAATGTTAACCCCCCGCGCGGTTGAATGAAAATGTTTCCTTTGAAGTGCTCTTTATCCACGAAGAAAATCTTGAAACTTTTTTGTTTTAAAAAGAAAACTTTCGCTTGTGTATATCTTATCTCTTATATACGTATATGTACGTATGTATGTATATATCTAAGTCTTATTAAAGTTTTCTTCTCTCAGTTAAATTGCATTCAGCTGAAAATAGGACACCGTCATAGAATTCATACACACAAATAAATTGGGCCAACTACGATGCTGGCACGATCCGCCCTACCACAAGCACAAATTCACTCGTATTCGCGCTACTCGTATTTTTGCAGTATTAATCTAGTGCACGGGTTACAACACATTACTAATTCAGAACGATTAAAAATGCAAAAACTTATTCCGCCACTACCATTTCACTCACTCTCTCGCAGTTTTGCTGGTATTGGTGTGTGCTGGTACACTTTAAAAAAAACAAGAAACTCAATTGCAATAGTTTTCAGTGCAACAATGCAGCTTAAAACAACAACAACAGAAGTGCAATTGACAGCGACAACGTCGAAGAAGAGCACATTAGATACAAAACAAAAAATATTAGTGGATACTATTTTCTCGTTTTGTTATAATTAGCCGCTCGCGTTAGCCTATGGGATAAGCTTCAGGCACACAGCACTATTTAGCCACACTTATTGTATTAATTTTGTTTTCAGTGTTCTTTGTTTCCCTTTCTTTTTTTATTCCGCCGGCCGGCGATTAAAATGATTAGAAGATATGTATTTAATTCGTCACTTAAGTGGGGGCCATCAACGATGTGGGGGTGGTGGCGATATGTTTGTTTTTCTGCACAGTACTCCTACCACGCACACACACGATACTCAAAAATCGATCCTTAGCCGTATACGGGATACGGTATACCCTTATCAGAGATATTTATTGATATGACGACTGCCGACTATGTACGGGCTTAATTCCAAAGTCAAACGTGTCGGATATGGGCAGAAGAGAAAACCTCAGTTTCATGAATGGCGCCCGTCCGGTAGGATATTTCGAAATGAACTGAACGCTTGAATGGATAGAAAAACCAAAACACAGAAATCTCATTTCGGCTCAGTTTGCGTCGACGTCGTCGTCGTCATACGGCATCGTCGGCATCACACACAGTCAGCCATACCAGTGTGTTAGGGAACTTAGAGCTCTCTGAAACTTCGTGAGGGCGACGATTTCGTCACTATATGACGAATGAGCATATGACATTAGCACGAGAGGTCAGCGGTTATACACACGAGTATGTGAATGATAATGATTATTTACGACGCGTAAAAAAAAGGACTCGGGATGGGTAATACGACAGTCGGAGAGTGGATGAACTTTTCCAAATCCCTGCTCATGCAATAATAGGATTTAAACGAAACGAAAGCTTAACCTCTTTGATTAAGTTCTCGGGGAAAAGCTTCAGGGCACAGAGTTTAATATTTACTGGCGGGTGGGAAAATTGGTTGACTAAAGCTTTGTCGGATATACGCCAATGGATGAATGAAACAGTAGAGCTAGGAATAATTTATTTCTCCCTTTGCATAGATTTTTATACTTTTCTAGCATCATAGTAATGACTTTTATCTGGATAACTTCACAATAGGTACATACAATAACAAGCTAGTCGAATTCTTTTTTTATTTAAATTATCTGATTTCCTGAGTTAAAATCACGTCATTCGATTTCCAAACTTGACGTCACAATATCAAATCAAAGTCACACAATCGCGCCATCATAAATCAAGATCTAGCACTTAAAATGATTTGTTTGCCAAAAGAAATTCCCACAAACATGAAATATTCTACTCATCTCGTACTGAAGCATCAGATCTAAAAATAACATACATAGTTTCCTTGTTGTGAGGTGACATGTGTGAAAGCCTTCACTGTTGTGGCCCATTCATAAAAAGCATTTCATTCGCTTCATTTGGAAGATGCGCACTTCGACCACTCAGAACTCTAAAGAGGGTAAATGCCTTAACTATGTACAACGTCACCAGTGTCGGTATCGGTGTGTTATGTTCGTCATTCCAATTAAAATCTCGATTATTGCATCACAGGTGGAACTACTGCTTGGTTTTGGGTGCAAAAGCTCTTCCCCATTCCGGTGGTAAAGAACTTACTAGGCTTTATATATGGTATGCAAAGGACATTACACAGTGTGCCCATGTATGTACGTGCGTATATAGAAGCTTAATTGCTGAAAGGGGGAATCAGCAAAGAAGGGGGGTGCATGTACATATAAGTATAGTAAGTAGATGGCTTGACAATGACAGGGATATGGTATTAGAAAAACTTATGACTGGCAAAGCTAAATTTGTCCAATTTGCGTCATCGAGTTTTTATATCGTTTGACGTGTTTTTTTTTTTTTGTTTCTGTAGACTAGAGTACTGAGACGATGAAATGGGACAAATTTTATTTAATTTTTTGGATTTTCAGTTTAAGTTTTTTTTTAGGTAATTAGTTGACCCTTAAAACTATATTTGGGCCGGACGATGGCTTAGTTATTCTAAAGTTAGCTCATAGAACACGCAAGGAATGTTCATAACATACTTCCATTTGTATGTTTGTAATGCAGATATATAGGTATTTCGTATCATAGTGGAATGTCACCTACATCGGATTAGGATCATAGATCAATAGGTTGCGTTTGACAGACACTTTGCACACAACACAAAGTTGTAGACTAAATCTCTTGCTTTTCTGAAATGTCTTTCTTCCTAGTGGATAGTTTAACTTAAAAATATACATATGTATGTACTTAATACCGTATGTATCTTTATGTCCAAAAACAAATAATTCTCACTGAAATAAATAAGTCGGGTGTTTTTTTTATTTTTCTTTTCGGTCCTGATGTTAGCTGGCTATCAACAAAAAAATATATCTGCTGTATTTGCACACATACAATCACACTTAAATATCAAGCAAAACAATTAAAATAGTTGATAGACAGTTTATATATTTTTACATTTTTGAACAGCTTTTAAGTAAGTTATTTGCTTAAAATTTGTAGGCAATTGATTATATAATTTGAAGCCTTTATATATAAGTAAGTTTTGAGTTATTGCTTTAATCTATACATTTTTTTAATCTTAGATAATTATGTATAATTATTTCTGTCCCTTGCTGTTCAGAAGTCCAGCTGTTCATTTGGTGAAGGTCCCTTACTAGTGGAAAGAAAATCAAGATTTGAAATAAAAAGTTTTTCGTTATCAGTGAAATTATGTAGACTTTGGCTCCTTATTGGTTCCAAGCATGAGATCTATTGGCATTCACTAAGGAGTTTCCTTCGCCACCATTAACTTAATGCACGCACTTCAGCGAATACGCAAAAACCTTCGTGAATTTTAGGACAGGGTCATCCATCTTAATAATTACAGTTGAACCCCTCTAATCCGTCACCTTTGGGACTGGGGGTTTGGTCGGAATGCAAACAAAGTCGGATTATCAGAAAAACGTAAAATAAGAGTGATTCCGCTTTGTTCAGTCTTTAAAGCACTGCTCATTTGTCATTTAATGAAACAGTAACGTGTTTACGTTTCACTCCTGAAATGTTGAAAAAAAACGCACACAACTCTAAATAAACAATGTAAGATATACATGTTTTCTTAAGATATATATATGTACTGTAAGGAACCCAGAAGAACACTGTCGTAAAACCAACGAACAGTAAGTACTGAAAACTGCACAGTTCAGTACAAAAAACACTCTACGACAGAAACGATACGAGAGATTACGGAGTACTGTAAACAATGGCGCGTAAAGCGCGAAGGGCGGACAAGTTTCTCTTTCTCGACTCCGACAACGGTCGGATTAACCGGAGCGACGGAGTAGCCAAGGGCGGATTAGAGGGGTTCTACTGTAATATAAAAATTATATTTTATGTAAATTCCAGCAGTTTTTAGCCGTAGCTTGTGGGATGTGAGCTCTATTTTTAAATATGTAATCGCACCCATGGTATCAAATTATACTTCAGAACTGAGTAAATGTGTGAGGTAAGAAGGCAAGGGTCATAATTGAATAGAACAAGAGTACATTTTGGGCTAAAGTGTGTGCGTGAACCTACCATTCAAACGTAACATGGGTTTACCACGTTATCTCGAAAAATAAAATCCCGAAAAAAAGAATCTCGAAAAAAAAAATCTCGAAAAAAAAATCTCGAAGAAAAAAAAAATTCGAAACCAAAATCTCGAAAAAAAAATCTCGAACAGCAAAAATCTCGAATTGATATTAATTTTTGAGACAATGGTAATAATTCGCGCGCGCGGAGATTAATATCAATTCTAGATTTATTTGTATAGAAAAGTGTTTGATTCACTGTTCATGCATGCAAATGAGTTTACTCAATACAAAGTTTTTCTAAAATCCGCACCGGCGACGTGGATATGGTTTTTCAAAAAAATTATGTAAACCAATAAATTTGCCTTCCTTTGGGTCATGTACTGAACAAGCACAACTAAGCTTACCAAGAATACAAAATAAATGTGAGTCGTGGCATAAATGCTAAAAGTTTTGAGGGGAAGTCCACACATTTATCTGTACCTACAGTATCCAAAAGAAAGAGAATATTTTAAAAATCATGGACGAAAAAGAAGAAAAAAGTTGTATGGGATATTTAAGGGGCATTGCCTACAACTTGAGTTTCAAATATTTATACATAATGTATAATACCAATGCATTTATAATATTCATAAATATTTTGAGTAAATAAATGAGCTAACAACATTTCTTTTGTTGTAAAAAGATTGTTGAATTTTTATTATTTTCAAAAAGTTACAGAATTTACATTTTGGACCCGTTTTAATTACTTTTGCAGTAAAATGAAGAGATTTAAAGAATCTCGAAAGAAAATTTTTTTCATTTTGTCCATTCGAGATTTTCATTTTCGAGATTTATCAAATAAAATTTCGAGATTTAATCGTTCGGGATTACGTGGTGATCCCACCTAATATTAGACAACAGCGTGTAAAACGAGCTTTGCGAAAAGATAGTTCGTAACCAAGGACTCAGCAACCCCCTCACTGCTAACCACAGAGTTCACTCGATTACCGAGTGAAATGAGAAAAATCCCGTCTCATGTATGGAGATCCTTTCAATAAGGGAAATTTGCTAGACGCAGCTCGGTATTGTGAGTGGGAGATGTTTGAATGTCAGTTCGATCGTGCATTCCACTGGTTACGGGCGCAGTACCGAGTTCGCGAGCAACCCTTGTTTCATTTTAAACAATTACCTTTTACAAACGTGTATAAGAAAATAGATTTCGCTGTTTGCTGATTGTATGAACAACTTTACAAATACGTTTTCTTGAGAATAGTTATTTCTTTTTTGCTCAAAAGTGTACATGTAGAAAGTACTGTTCTTTGTATTTTTGCATAATCACCTTTTAGTGGTTCAGTATAACGGTCATAAGGAAAAAAAATATTTAAAAATACAATAAATGTATGTTTTTATGCAGACGAGCACTGATGCAAGTATGTATTTACAATCGATCACAGGAAAGAAAAGGTACTTTCGAAATCTATAGAAATAAGAACAACCTATTTCTGTACCTGGATGCTTTGTCCAGACGTTGATATTGTAAATTTGTTGCTAATATTTTTTGTTTTTTCATAGCAGACAAACCTTACCTAGCGTACACAGACTCAACTCAACGTTTTTTTTTTTTTGCAATATTTTTATATTTATTACATTGAGTTAGGAACTTGATTGATTTTCTGCAAGACTATGGGACACTTGATATTAATTTGAATTTAATACCTCCAGCCGTTCTAGAGAAAAGGGGTCTTGACGCACAGTCAGAGGTACAATATTTGCGTGTCATCCCGAAATATCAAGCCTCCTTTGCAAATCGAGTGCAACACAGAGTTTGTAAAGATATGTAGATTATTTGATTTCTTACATCTCTGGAGGAGGAAAAAATTACTGTGAATCATAAAGATAGGCATTGATATTAGTGTCCAGTAATGTTGGGTGAGCACAGTGAAGTAGTGGTGAGTTGGCCTACCACGCCATTCTGCCCGGGTTTAATCCAAGCAAACACCTGTAAGTTTTATCACGGTGCCACCTCTTTTCGAATGTCTGACAAGCAATTAAAGAGTATCATTTGTCAATAAGCTCCTTAACTAGCCGTTCGGAGTCGGTAAAAAACACGCACACACAAATGCGCCACCTAAAGAAGGAATGCTGGGAAATTAGCTAAACTCAATAAACATGCGTTTCGTACTACTATGCTCATCCGTCGATCTCTTTATTTGTTTGTTCTCCATGTGCTCGAGCTATGTATTGAATAAGTAATCGCTAGGGGATTCTAAAAAAAAAGTGTTTTCTTATACATATACCATAAGTATAATTATTGGCATGTACTGTACATGTAGATATTTCATTTAGTGCAGTTCACCGAGTATTTCTCCATTTACCCTATCCAATTCCTTCTGCAGTTCTCCAGTGACTTCCATCGTTACACCTACATATTGCAAACATGGTGGTGTCATCACCTTAAAAGTATGTGAGGACTTTGTTTTTGGCTAGTTTAGTATTTGGCAGCTCTTCTTCTCGTTTATTTTAGCGACATGGCAGATATGTTCAGCTACCACAGCTCCTTATCAAAACCTTCAACTTACTTATGTACATCACAATATTCTGTGATATCACAATATTTCTGTCAGATGCTCTCTTTCCCCAAAGTTAAAGACACTATGCCCATTCGCGTCATGTATAAATTCCACCACATCACAGAGAAGTATTGCAATAGCACAAAAAATATTTATACTAGAAATGCGTTTTGCAAAGCTAAGAGCAAAAATAATTTTCATTTTGCAAAGACAGTTTTTACCATTGCCAGACTCTCTTTGTAGGCAGGCATTCTTATAGACTCTCGTACTCCCCGAAAGTCAGAACAAACTTGAATAAAGAATACTTTAAACATAATTCAGTCAGACAAAGAACACAAGAGCATAGAATTTTATATTTACCATGAAATTTAATAAAATCAACTTGACAGGGATCAATAAGTTCATCCACAAAAAGAAATAAAAAAAAAAACTCACCCTTCGCGCATTGGAAATTCACCCCTCGCATGCGCACAAATATCCGAAATCAACCAGCTACATATTACCAATTGGCATGCAAGAGGGTTGAATAGCAATCATTCTTCTTCTTATACATCTACAACGGATATTCAATTCGCGATACTTTTCTATTGCCTTTGTGTGAAGTTACAGTAGCTGGTAATGCATCCTTTAACACGGCGGTGCTCGGTGGAAAATTCTCTTTGAACGAAGAAAAACTTAAATTCAAAATTCACTAATAAAAGTGGTAAGTACATTGTTTGTTGTAAAAGTGAATATAATAATACATATTATTTTTGAAATAAATCTGTGATATTGATAAATGTAACTCAAGTGCTGAAGGATTCATTTTCTTATTTTTATTTTTATTTTATTTTTTGTTGTAATTAGAAAAATCGATAAATCTAAAGAGTGAACAGGTATGTATGCTCATAGCACTAGTAGTGCTATGTGGTGAGTGTTTACTGGACTTTTGCAACTCAGTGGAGGATAATCGAAAGAAGAATTTTAATTTCCCCCCAACGATAAAATAATGCCACAGTAAAAAGTGGTAAATTGCGGTACCATAGCGCAGCCAGTAGTATAAGGGTTATAAAAGATTAGGATTAGCAAATAAGGTTAATATATTTGCATTTCCATTTCTGTGCATATTTGTTGTACAATCGCAATTGGAGTACATTTTTTCCAACTACATATGTACATAATTATGTACGTACTCGTACTCGTACATACGTGTAGAGTAAACATTGGGCGGGACAAAAAAAAGTATTTTCTGAAGTGCATCTTTGTTTAGTTTAAGTGCATTTTTTTTGTTATATTCATATATCTTAAAATGAAAATATTTAAAAAGCAGAACAATCTTTCCAATCTGTGTCATATGACAAATCCTATATGCCATATGACTCAGTTCCATCCAGCTCCAGCAATTATTTGGCATCTATTTTCTGCCGGGCAATTTATTGTTTTCCAATCAGAAGTTTTGTCAAATCTAAATGCTCGATCAACCGTGGCCTGTTCACAATATTTAACCAAAGTTCTTTTGTAAGTATCGACTGCTTTAAAAGGGCAACAAATTAGAGTTCAAATGATTACTTTCTAAATCTATCTATGTATATAATATTTGCCTTGGGTACCCTTGCAAAAAATTTCAATATTGTTAAACTGGAGATGCTTGCACTTACTCTATCGACTATAAAGTAAATTTAATAACTAAGTGCTAACACATTTATGTTATTCCATCCATTCCAATTCATTGTGTCGAAAACTGATACATTGGACCGTACGCATAAAACTTAAGTACATACTAGAAGTAAAAGGTCGAAGTAAATACTAGTTCGACTAGTAGAAGCTAATATTTGAAGTATTTACTAGATTTGGTATACATGAAAATAAGTTTTTACCTGATAGCAAATACTTCTAGTAAATAATATAATCATTGAAGTAAATCATCCAAAATTGGTAGTACAGTCGACTCTCAATAAATTGAATCTGTGGGGACCTGGCTAAAAGTTCAAATTATTGAGAGTTTAATTTAACGAAAGTTATAATTATCGAGAGAAAATAGGAAACATTACAAATTATCGAGAGCGTACAAATGTTTTCAAAAATCATTGCATATTTATAATGTCGACTAACACAATTTTTAACCAATGCAACGTAGAGCCAAGCTACATACGTCATAGATCACGGTTAAGTGCAAAAGGAATTCCGTAGAGAAAATAATGTATCATTTGTCAACAAAAGTATGCAGGTTCGAACAAGCAACTAATTTCTCTGATGTTTTGTTTACGTACATTAAATAGTTCAAATGATCGAAAAGACGCCTTGTCTACTTAAATTTATAGCGTGTTGTATGGAAAGCAATCTGTACACCGCTTCAAATTAATGAGTGCACATAAATTCATAGGGACCAAAGAAAAACTTCAATTTAACGAGAGATTCATTTTATCAAGAGTTTTTTTTATCGAGAATCGACTGTATATACTTATTTTGTATTATATCTCCATAGTTATTGTCATCGTAATTTACCTTTTCTTTTGTTAATAATCTCATTGAGGTATTTATTTCGTAAAGATTACTCAAAAGCAATAGCCTTGAACAGTAAAACTTCTCCACTAGTCAAATGCATTTTTTTTCGAATTTTAAAAGAGCATACCGTACTTATGAATAAGTCAAAACAACCGTCCATTAAAAGGGAAAAGCCCGAAGTCCGGTGTTGAATCAGTGGAAGAGCAAATTAAGGAGAGGCTTAGTAATATTAAAGTAAATGTTAAGAAAAAGACAGACCTAAACAAAACGGGAAATAGGCCCATAAAGCTCAGTTTAGTTTTTTTTAAGAGCTGTTTAATGCTGATAAAAATCATCTATTATATCCGCTGCATTCCTGATTTGTATTATTTTATAAAGCTAATTAATATAGGTTCAAAAAAACTGTTTCTCTAAATTCTGAAATCGTGAACTGAGCCTGACCATTGGCAATTCACACTTGTAAAATATTCCAACGCATCACCATTCGGTTAAAATATTCTTCTGAATGGAAGTACGGCTTTATTGTTTCCACATGAGTGTTGGAAAGATGTATTTGCTGAGCCAATCATGATTTGCTTTCAAGTGTTTTTCATAATTGGAAGGAAGCTTTATCCAATGAGAAGCTTTTTCTATGAGCCCTTCAACAGAATTTACTGTTTTAGAAACAGTACTCTGATGTACACCAACGCCAACTTGAAATCCAGAATCTCAAACGTATCTTAAAAAGATTCTCATCTTTTCTTGACGTGAAACTGGCCCTCCTCTTGTTCCAGTTTGAATGCATTCAAATATATGATCTTATGAAACAATTCGTTCGTTCGATTAAAATCATTAGTAATTGCTTAATAATAACCCAGCAGGAAAAGTTAATCTATTGGAATCGAACAGGGAATCAATCGCTTGTATACAATATTGATTCCAGAATGCATTATACTTAACACAGACTATGTCCTAGGAAAAGAATCGATTACCTGAAAGTGTTTTATGAATGCATTATAGAATTCATTATTTTTAATGTATTATATAATTCATGCATTTATAATTAGTTGCATTACATAATGCATTTCTCCGACATAGTACATATATTACACTATTACATATAGTACACTGTTTCGTTTTTAAATATTTTATTACAAAAAACGCATAAAATTAAAAAGGAATTTAAATACAAAAAAAAAATATTATTAATAAAATAAAGCACAAAGTTTTTTTTTTGTTAATTGTCTTCGCCAATCCGTTTAGAATACATTTCTAACTTTTTTCATTCCTCGCTGACACGCGTTGCATGCGTTTTTAGATATAAAACGCAAAATTTGTAGGCGACAAGAAGGTATCGACAGACAACTGTAACCGAAAAATCGTTAAATTCAAATACACTACATTACATTTCCTGCAGATGTGGGATATTAGTGATAAGCAATTTGCTTCATTATTATATGATATTACCACGTCGACTCTTTTGTATACATTATATTTCTCATCTATAATAACTAATTATGTTTTCGATTCTCCAAGTAATACATACCGTACTTTCCTGCTGGGAATGTATTCACCTAACCACTCTACTGTTTTCTTTCTCAAAACAGTAAAGCATTTTCAAATTAGATTCGGTAACCGAACGCTCCTTATAAACGTTTTCAGAATTAATACATACATATGTACGTAAAACTGCAGCCATTTCGGTAAATATAGCGTCCGGATTACTTCAAAATGAGACTCACGACTAGGGATTATAGCTGTAAAATTTCGTATTTAATACAGAAAAGTAGAAAAGTTGCTATTCACCAACTTGAAAAAAGTCAAGTAAGTATGTACTACAAAAAAAAACTTACTATTTTTTACATATACGATATAAAGTATTTGTTAGTTAAATTCATCCGCAACTAGTAAATAAAAAAAAAAAAAAAAATATTTGGCTTCAGCAGTCCTAGGTAGAACCAAGCCTAGCTTCCCGCAACCATTTGTGTGTGCGCGTTATATTTTCGTACGAATGGAAGGGACCTACAGTTTTCTGGAAACTTTACATGACATATGATACTCTTGAATGCTTGTCAGGCATTCGGAAGAGGTGGGCACTGTAAAAAACTTTTTTTTTTAGGTGCTTGCGGCAGGAACTAATAAATACCCTAGTAAATACTTGCTCTCAAGCATTTGCTAGAATTTTATGCATACAAAAATCAAGTACTTACTTAAAAATTGTTTAGTAAAAGCATTTACTAGTTTTTATGCATGCGACCAAATTACTGGATTTCTCATAATCTTATACTTAATTTAACTGACAAAATTGACGACGTACCCTACACAAAGAACTGCTTAGACCTTATGAATTAAAAAATGCGTCAACCAAGGACTTACTCACCTTTATCAGAAAGTTGGTTTGCCTCTTGGGCTAATTAGTATCCTACGATACAATAGATCTTTCAGGTCGCAGTATCAGCCTTGGGGCAGGATCCAGATATAAAAAAAAAAAAAAAAAAAAAAAAAAAAAATTGACAAATTAAAAAGAGAATAGTTATGGCATTTACCATATATTTCAAAGAAATAAAATATAGCTACGTAAATTATATGTGGCTGAGATTGGACTTTGCAAGTACCCACCCAAAGAAAATTTTAATTGCCTTATAATAAAACAAATATCTCACTGGGAGGATTCTCGCAAGCCTAAATAGCGGCATGGAGTGAGCTAGACGGGTTACAAACTTTTCATATTGCACATTTTTGCAGTACAGTTAACTTCTGCAGTTTACTTAAGTATGCGCCTCCCCAACAGTTCAATCCATACTGAAATTTAGAATGAAAAATTCCATTATATATTGTTTTTAAACTCTAATTTGAACAAAACGTTTTAAGATTATAAAAACAGCGAATGGTGGAACGAAGGTATTGCTTAGGGATTAAAATATGTTCGGACCAATTTAAATTTCGGTCGAATATATCACACAGGTACTTAAAGTAATTAACATTTTCAATTCTAAAGCAGTTGACATTACAAGCAACATTCGCATCAAACGAGTTCTTCTCATTAAGATCAGGACACGCATTATTAAACAGGATGTTTAGTTATTACTTACCAAAAGTTTATGTTTAGCAAACCAAATCCTAAGTAAATGAACGTCGGGATTTATATCAGCTACTAAGTTCCAAGGGCTAACTGATCTGTACGCGATGCCTAAATCATCTGCAAAGGTAGTAACTAATTATTCAAGCTCTTCGTTAAGCTAATGTAGTTTTGGGTAAGTACTGATACAAAAGTAAGTAACGAAGGGTACCTATACACACATACTCGTATGTAGCTACTACTTTGAGATTAAATAGTTTAAGATGAATGCCTAGCTTCAGATTGATAGATATGTATGCTTTTTCTACGATAAAAGAAATGTTTCAGTTTCAAAATTTTAATCACTTGAAACCTTTTTAAAACATTTTATTTATTAGTTTAATCAAAATGATTCAATTTTGTTTTAGATATAACGCACAAAATGCTTGGTTGTATAGAAAACTGTGGCCATTTTGGCCCACCACCCGATACCATTCTATCGATGCCACCACCACCACTGCCATCATTTCTTATTCCAAATACTGCTATCATTGCATTGCCACCAAACGATACGCATCCCTGTTTTGCGGCCTTTCTTTGCGAACCCAATCCACGTCCCAGAGAGAGTGGATTGGAATTTATCGAACTCACTGGAAGGAATCACATGGAGAATACTTGGGTCTTTGTCCTCATTAGCTCGTGTGTTGGTGTTCTCATTCTGGGTGCACTGTTTGCCATCATTTTGTTAAAGTGTCGAGAGTAAGTATCAACTGCTTCTAGGCATTTAGTAAACTGATTTAAAATATACATATATCTATACATCTATTAGAACACTTTTTTCGAGTTGTAATTTGTCATACCATGACTCGAACATAAAACAAACTACTATGTCCGCTCTGGGTGAGCCATCGAAAGCAAATCCATTCATGGCAGGAGGGATTCTTTATCCTTGTGCAACAAATCATGATTCACTGCAACAGCAACTGGCCAATGATAACAGACTTCTATGGGCCACATTAACTCCACATGGGACTAGACATTTTGTTTCTGATTATCCCCTGGGACATGACGGGCACTATGAAGTTGTCGATTATCGTGCCAAAAGTGCTGCTCCAGTACGTGAATACGTTAAAAGGACTCCGATCAAAGTAAGTAAAATAAATAACATTAGAAAATAGCATTCCAAATATACTTAGTGTGTTCATTACAGTCATTTGACAATAGTGGATTTATCGACTATGACTATGAAGACCCAACTCCGCTAATGGATTGCTATCACGATGACTTAGATTCTGGTTATCAAGAGCCGCAAGAAATTATGGGAACTCTATCACGCAGCTCACCTCGTCCACTTGTTTCATCCCCAACAAAAATTGAGAATCCTAATATACCACCATTGAATATCTACCCGCATCGTTCGAATACTTCGCATTCGGGTACCTTAAATCGAAAGGCGACTCTTAGCCGACGTATAAGTGATGCATCTTCGTATGGAGGCCCGAACATGTAAGGCATTCATAAAACGCAGACAACAAAATGCTGCCTATCGCTCAACATACGGTGGTAATAATTTGTATCCCTCCTTTATTTGTAATATGAAGTAAGATATTTAAGCTGGTATCAAACTTACAATGACTTTAAGTATAAGCTCATAAGTGATTATTTTTTCAATTATTTTTATTAATTATTATTTATTAAAGAAAGCATTTAAGCGCAAAAGTATGCAATAAGCAGTTATTGGTTAAATAGCCTTTAATGCTTCGCTGACCTTTTTCAATCGTCAATCGGAGAAAGTTAAATGTAAGTTTCCATGTCGAAAGCTGCATTTCATTTTTAGTATCATCCTTTAAATAAGTATGAGTTCTTACTAAGGTCATTCTAGTGTAACATCAGCTTTAGAAATATTTGATAAAACTGTAAGTTATCCTAAGCTTAGTATAAGGATTAAATTTATTATTAATAATTGAACACTAAAATGTAAAAGTCAACTATATATGTATGTTAGTAATTACCTATAATATTATAATTAACAAATTAAATGATCAAACAAGCAGATCCAAAAACAACATCCCTTCATTCTAGTATGGAGTTTCAGAATATTGTTTCTAATTATCAAATAATAAATTCCATATATTTTAATACTAGAAAAAAAAAAAAAAACAAAATGCACTAAATGTAAAAATAAAAAATGTTTAGACTTACAAAAAATATATTATAATAATTGTAATTTTTATTTATTGTTTAAACATTAAATATCATGGCTTTCAAACTGATCTCCCTTATATACGAAAGCAAGGACTAAATATTTGTGTAAACACAAACATACATTATTTATCGAATATAATAGATTATAAGCTTAAATACTGATAATTCTACATTAAATCGTAATATTCCTATTTCACAGCAACATTGGTATGTATTAATATATTAGCAATCAAATAACTGTCCTTTTTAGAAATGTCTAAATGTTCACTACTTTGTTAAGCCTAAAGGATCACTATTCAATTATTTAGAGTGACTAAATAGAAAGAAACAAATTAAGTTAAAAACCCGTCTCTAAAAATGTGAAATAATTGTATATGTCTGTTTGTAAACTTATAAAAATTTATATTAAGTATATAGTTTTAAGGTAAACAGCAATAATATGTTTCTAAATGGACTTTTTATTTATGGATTTGCTTCCATTCTTAGTTTATTTTTAAATAAAGAAACCTATATGTTTTATGCGTTTTGTTGTTAAATATTTGTTTTATTTATTGTACTTTCTTAAACTTTTATCTAAATAAATTTCATAAATCTTGGTTGTAATAACTCACAGGACTCAAATCATTCCTACAAAATAACTAAACAGATTTTCGTCAATATACTACGTTACATAATAGTTATATAAGAAAAAATGTTGATTAACCTACATGCATGTCTTATCTGTGTTTTTGTACATAAATGTTTATGTTATTAATAATTTCATATTTTGTAACAAATAAATATCCAAATAAAAAATAAAATACCATAAATAGTGACTTATTTTTAATTTACATAACTAAACAAATTTATTGCGGTATATACCGAAGATAAGATTGCAACAAAAACGTTTGGCAAACTATTGACTATGCCTACCAGAAACCTTGGAATGAATTTTTTTTTTGTAGAATTGGATTTGGGATTTAACTTTCAGAACTATTATGAAGATGATGTTCCATTTCTGTGTATTTGATTAGGTTGTAGGGTGAGCACTGTGGTTTAGTGGTAAGTGCGTTGGATTTTAAACGGGGTAAGGACAATTCCAATCCGGCAAATCTCCGGTCAATAAGTCTCCTTCCGAACATTAGTAAGGTATTCGAAAAAGTGCTCAATAGAGCGCTAACTAAGTGGGTTGACGACAAACATATAATTCCAGATAACCAATTCGGTTTTAAGGCGGGGCATGATACCATACATGCCGCGTCTAAACTCGTATCGGATATCCAATGGAACAAAAGCAAGAAACAATGCACGCGTGCCTGTCTGGTTGACTTGGAAAAAGCCTTCGACACCGTTTGGCTAGAGGGACTTTTCTACAAGTTGAGCAGACTGAGCATAAGTAAACCACTGCTGTATATGCTTTATAATATGCTCACCAGTAGGCGGTTCATTGTGAAAAATGGCAATGTGACCTCTGCTGGTACTTTTGAAATTAAAAATGGTCTACAACAAGGTGCGGTTAATTCACCGATCCTTTTCAATATTTACACAAGTGATCTCGTAGGGTCTCTTCACCATGCTATTACGTGAGGTCATTGCAATTCTCTTGCAACGTGACTTCGATAAGATTCAGCGATAATGTGACGACTGGAAGTTGAAGATCAACCTCCAGAAGTCAGAAACTATCTTGTTTCGGACGCCGTTGTCTGGGGCCTCATGGGACACCAGAAAGAATTGGCGAAAGTTCGCAATCGTTGGACGACACGGGCGGCCACTTGCATGTCGAAGTGTAGTCAGATACCTCTGGCTCTGGCTAGACCAGTATCTGTATTTTAACAAACATATAGATGCTGCTCTGACCAGAGCCAGAGGCGCTTTTGCCCTTACAAAGAGACTGTTTTATAGCAGCCAACTCGATGCGAGGGTAAAGGTTATCTGTTACACGGCCCTTATATGGCCAATGATAGCATATGGTTGTCCCGTGTGGTTCAACGTGGGACCAAGTTCGATGGAAAGGATTCGGGTGTTTGAGAGGGCCTGCCTTCGGGCTTGCCTTCATTTATACAGAACACCAGAGTCCGAGTACAAACAATTCTATTCCAATGAGGTCCTATACAACAGGGCTAACTTAATAAGAGTGGATCATTTTCTGATCAAGATGACTCGAAGGCACATTGCAAAAGCAATGAGTTCGATGATTAGCCTGATCTTCGGGGCTTATTACCCCAATTTCACGTACCACGAAAGAGTGCGCCTTAACGGCTTCGTTCCACCAGAAGCGTTCCTCTATTTTGACCAACAGGGTCTGATCCAGGATAGATCAGCGGTACCGCTAATCTTCCATGTTGCTCGCAAGACTGTGGATAGGCGGCTCAACTACGACAGAGACGTCGCACAGAGCCAAACGGAGCGCCTCCGGTTTAGTAAGTCGGTTTCGGGGCGCGATGGGTACGATGTTGAACAGCAACATCAGAAATTCTGGTGGCTGTTAGAAGGAGATGGAATTCCCTCGTGGATTCCGTTTGATCCGGGGTAGACCCCAAGGCATAGTTGGCCGCCTTTTATGTTTATTATGTAGACATGCCGTGGCCGGCTTACGTAGTTTTAGGTAGTGTAGGTATTTATAAGTTTTATAAAAAAAATAAAAAAAATATATTTAAAAATAAAAAAAAAAAACGCACAGCACTTTGCCAACAAAAAAAAATATAAAAACAAATAAAAAACCACAAAAAAATTATAAAATAACACAGCACAAAAAACAAAAAAAAAATACGTATTTAATTACGTAGCTAGAGTTAAGATAGGTTAAGTAGTTGTAAGTTTTATTTAAGGTAGTTTTAAGCAAAAAACCTGTCCTTTTTCTAAGTTTTTTTTTTCAAACTTTTCTTAGATCTAATATTGTAACTTTAATTAAAATTATATATTATAAGTTAGGTTACGTCGAAAGACATAGTATAAGTTTAGCTTAGAGTGCCCGTGTGGGGCCAGTAAGTTAGAGTAAGATAGTTAAGTTAATTAAGCTAGTTTCAAGCACTTTTTGTCTAGCATGTAAGAAATACTTGAATTTAAAAATAAAAAATGCATTCAAAATGAAAAAAAAAAAAAAATTAAAAAGTGCGTTGGACTACCACGCAATACTGCCCGGGTTCAATCCCGAAAAAACACCTTAAAGTTTTTTTTACGGTGCCACCTTTTTCGAATTTCGGACAAGCATTCAAAGAGTATCAATTGTCATGAGGAGCTTCTCAACTCGCCGTTCGGAGTCGGAGTAAAAAACTGTAGGTCCCTTTCATTCGTGCAAAAATATAACAGGCACACACAAATGGTTGCGAGAAGTAGGCCCAGGTTCACCCCGAGCTGTAGCGCTGTAGCGCCAGGGTGATTAGTTGTGATCAAAGCCGGTGATTAAACGGAATTTTATATTTTACTTCTTTTATTTAAGATACAGTAAAGCTGTGAGCTGAGCCAGCATTTATAAAATGTTGGCCTAGGTTTAAACACATGAACTTATTTTCTAAATGGGAAATCCATAATGTGAGTGCCATGTCCCATAATGTGTACGGTAAAATTCTTTTTTAAGTGCACATGCACATGAGCCAGGTATTTATATGCCTAGTCTTTCTTTCTGGATGCTACAGCATACTTTTCCTGTTCTGTGCTTTATTCACATATGTACACAAGCACATCGTTTGCACAAAAGCTACCGTAATCTTTTCTGAAACAGCCTGCAAGATGGTCTGGTTTTCATGCTGATTTTTTAGCATGACATCCTGTGAAGAAGTTTTGGCAAAGAGACGTTGATGTAGCTTTAGTGGACGAACATTAGGCGCTTTTTTTTCAAATCTATAGGCGTGTTTTTTTTTGTAACCTATATAGACTTCGAAAAAGCTCTCAGTGAAAAAATAAGACTCGATAATTATCCAGGCTAAGGTTTTGTTGTATTTTACATGGGTAAACATGCTACTGACACATGTTTAGCCTATACAGGTTACAAAAAAAAAGGCGTGAGTACCAGGTGCTCGTGAAATTTGATGTGTAAACATACGTTTGTGTGTAATGGCGGATAAACAGATCTCTCCAATACTTAGAGAATTATTTACAGAAAACGCATTAATACTAAGTTTGGTTACGCGTGACGGATAACGGCGAAACATTTGCCCATACCGAACTAAGATGTTTACACATCAAAAAAATTGTAAATACAAATTTGTGAAATAGCTCACTGGAGCAGATAGAGAATTTAAAAATTTGACCAGAAAGCTGGTTGTTACTTGTTGGTCCATAAGGGCTGATTGAAATGTATGCTGCATTTTGACCATCAACACATGCCAATATCTCGATATTAACATAATTGCTGATCATTCCAAGACGACAAAATAGCTCGCTCACAAAGCCAAGAATTCTCACGGTTTGTTAGTTGCGATATATGTATCATCGTAAACGGATGAGATAAGTTCTTCGGTAGAAGACACTGTTTTGCACAAATAATGTGATCAATTTACTTGGCCATTTTCTTTTGGAACCGTTCCTCCACCAATTCTAAGTAACAAATCAGAGAAATATTGTGCGATTGAATTGACGATCAAGTACATTTGAGTAACAATGGAGCAGAGACTTGCGTTTTTCAGACAGGCGTTTACTTCGTCAGCTCTTGTACTTCGTGCCACTACTGATAACGTTTACCTTAAGTCTCCGCAAAATAGTATTGTAATGTCGCCCATCGGTCTATCATTTCGTCGTATATCCTGTAAGATTCTGTTCTCAGCTTCCACTGCCTTACGGTATGCCATAGTGCATTCGTCCGACATAATTAGATAACAGTAACGTAAAACCCGAGTTTTATCACTATTTCAGGGAATGTTGTAAGCTAGACTTTCAGTGGTCTAATTGTATGGGCCTTTTAAACATTGCATTAGAAGTTTTACCACCGGGCAGAAATGTAGCTACTATCCCTGACGACGCCACAGCCAAGGGCAATATTACATTGGCTTCGTACTAATGAACAATAAATACTTATCCCAGATGACTTCCATTTAGCAAACACATATGCATACATAAATACATACATATATGAACCAAAATAAACTCTTAAAACAACAGGAGCTCATTTTGGGTAGAATATTTGTTTTCGATCGTTTTTTTTTTTTTCTAATGTTTTAATAATATTTATTTACTGAAAATGCAATTCACTGCTCTAGAAAATCAAGCCAAGAACGCAATTGAGGTAGTAGGCTTCTGGCCCGCGCTCCTTGGTGTAGTTTCTTATCATCGACCTGCTCGGCTTTAACGGGCTTGGTAGCCTTCTTGGGTTCTGCTGCTGCTGGTTAAGCTATTGTGTATGTCAACCTCAACCATTGTTACCGGAAATTCGGGAAATTGCAACATCATCGAAAGAATGTATTGGATTTACGAAGACTGATTTTTATCTGGAAAACAAAAAGAAAATATTTATAATCTCTATCCACGAAATATTATTTATATAATTTGGAGAATTGCTATGCCTGCTCTGAAAATTTTTTGTTGTTCGTTAGCTTCATATCAAAACGATGCACCTGATATTTTTTTAAACAAACAGAGCTTCTTTTTGACAATTGCTTTTAGCTGACGTTTAATTTAGTTGTTTACAAAAATGTACGCCCAGAATTTGTAATAAAAGTTCTTAGCATTTTCAACTAATAATATGGATCAGAACACGCTGAGTGAGTTTTTTTTTTTTGTTTTTACTAATTTGTGATATTATAATCTACAACCACGCTTCTACAGTTTCATCTGCTGAGGAAGAATTAAAGCATTTTGGCAACTTCCTTGAGAAGCATGACCAACTTCTTAAAGGTTTACTTGCTAAATCATCAACTATCATTGAAGGGAAAAAACAAATTAATAAATTTAATCAACCGATTAAAGTCTGGTATTCTTCGAATCAAGAAAACCTCCCACTGTTGAAATTAATTGATTCAGATAGATTGCTGAACAAGAGTATACTTACATTTGCACACCTCTGCAATGAAATCGAAGAAATTGCTGCTGATGCTAGAGCTATGGAAATGAAGTTTCTTTATATTGATGAAGACCTTTGCACATTAGAAGGGGTTAACGAAGTTAATGGAATTTCGGACCAAAATGAATCAAGAGCCAGCGAACTATACCTCCATAAAATGAGTTCTTCACTTGATTTTTTGTGTAAGATTCAGTTTCTTGTTCAGCGATGCATCATTATAGGAAGCAACATCCTGCATCAATGTGGCGCATTTTTGGCATTTGAAAATCAAGTATTTGAGTTTAGATTTTTTGTAAGTTATTCAAGAAAATAAGTTTAAGTTTTATTTGGTAATTTCAGAGTTCTCTTTTTCAGAACGTATTTGATAGTTTGGGTAGCGTACTCATTCACCTGTTGATTTTCGACGAAATCTTATCTAGTTCCAATTTTCATCGGTTTTGGTCTGGATATAAGAAAACTGTTGAAAAAATCACTCGAAATGGCGATAAATTTGATTTTTGTACAAGCGCCGAAATCAATGGTTTACTGAATTGTCTCAACGAATTAGAATTTATATTCTCTGGAAATATTTTTCAGGTAAGCATTATTGGTTAATAATCGCCTCGACATGAAAATGATTGCGAGAAACTATACTCGGTTCTAGTTCTACTCCTTTAATACTACGGTTTACCAATTAAAAAAAAAAATGAGAACGTAGGTATAGGTAATAATGTTTTTTCGTTATAACTTTACGCATATGCACTTCTACAAAATTGTCTATACTGATGAACAAAGTTTAGTTGATAAGCTCTCGATCAGTGTTAGAATCATTGAAATCGGTGCAGGAATAAACTCTCAAGAGAATCACAAGCTCTTGCGCTAGCGATATTATATAGATTACAAATTGTATTCTCTCTTCACTGTCTATTTAGAAAAATGAATACAATTCACGTTTGTCTTACAAACAGCAAAATAATTTTTCCATTGTAGAGTTTTCTGGATAGTACGTTCATGATAAAAGAGAAAATTGGTCCCAAAGCTCTGAGCCAATTAGGTACACAGTTCCAAGAATATTTACGAACAAATTTAAATAAAATAGAGAAGATGCCGTCAGATCTATGTGATTTCAGTGAGACACTAATGTTGGTACAAATGAACGCTTTCTGTGTTCTTTGTCATGAGTTCTTTGGGCAATTCGATCTGAAATTTCTAAAGATCATACAAGAACTTAATGGCAAACATATGGGAATTACTTTAATTGGAAATATCACCTGGACGCCGGGAGTATTTTTGAGAAAACACGCTGAGACTTTAATGCGACCCTACGAGAAAATACTTCATGACACAACCAAACTGAGACAATTATATTTAGATGGTCGAGTTCAGAACTTACAGCGGGACTGTAAACATTATTGCAGCCAGATATCTTTGTGGACAATTTACGTAGAAAATGCCCTCAAATCGGCTACATCGGAACTGAAAGTAGAACAATTTAAAGAACACGCAAATATGTTGCTACAAGGATTACAATATGCTGGTCAGATAAGTTATATTATAAAGGCTGTAATAAATATGCATGTTTTGCTGCAAACAACAATGTCAAAAAATACTCTGCTGTCTGTTTGTAAACTAATCGAACTGCTAAAGATGATTCAACTTATTTTCCAAAGCGATGTGGAAAGTATTGCAAAAACTATAAACTGCATTGTGCAGTATTTGCAGTATAAAGCGTTGCATATCATTGTTATAGCAAAGGTACTATTTCTTTTACTGTTATTTATCTAATAATTATATATTTATTATAAACAAATATATTGGAATGGTTTTGGTAGAAAAAAATTACCAGCTACACCCTGCATGATCGAAATGTAGATGCATTAGCTGCGCTAAAAATCGCGGAGAAATGCCTACAAGGTCCAGCTACTCGCATGCGTATTTTAGTAGCTAATCTAGCTGTAAATGCCACAAACTCTGCCGGTCGTACATTGGCAAGTGATCAATACGATAGATTTACCAGCATGATCAATCGCATTGAGTTATTGGCTAAATTTCAAGACAACATAAAACTACTCTGTGATACGTCCTTCATCTATTGGCATCAATCGTTGTTGTCCGTATATCTGAAGCAAATTGTCGAAAAGAAAATGGACTTTAACTCGTTTCAAGTAAGTTTTTAAATTGTGTTTTTTTTTTTTTTGCAGTTTTAAAAAACGTAAACTTTTTACAGTTTCTTGTTAAATCATGTAACGATTGTGGACGATCTCTGGATATATTAAAGTTGGGTGACTTGAAATTAGCTGACATGTTGAAGAAATCAAATTTCGATAGTTTTAAAATGGAAATCATAAGTAATTTATGTGCACAAATCGAAACCTTCCTTCGTTTGGAGGTGCATTCCAGTTTACAATTGGAAAAAATGAATCCGTTCGAAGGAAGCATCAATGACTACAGGGATTTGATTAACATCTGTCCAATTGAATTGAATGGACAGTACGTAATTTTGCAAGGTTCGATTATGTGAATTGAAAAAACCCAACTGATTCAAAAGATTTTAATTCACAGATCATGTTGAAAACTATTTAAGCAGCATGTTCTATAATTTGACAACGATTTCTTTGCATGATTGGAAGACATATGAAGAGATGCGCCAATTGGGGAACTACAGACTGAACTTGAATCCAATTGAAGATTATCTACCAAACCAGACGATTGAGCAGGTGAGAACATATTTTACATTATTCGAAAACGTGATGGTAAAATTAAACAATGATCGTTTTTATTGAAGGGTATTGATGTTTTAGAAATCATGCGTAATATTCACATATTCGTCTCGAAATACGTGTACAATATGAACACACAGATTTTCGTCGAACAGAAGAGTTCTAACAAACACTTAGATACGATTGGCATTCGACACATTGCCAATTCTCTACGAACACATGGTACCGGAATAATAAACACAACAGTCAACTTTACCTATCAATTTCTCCGTCAGAAGTTCTACACGTTCTCACAGTTTTTGTACGATGAACAAATCAAATCTCGCCTCATGAAGGAACTGCGTGCCTTGGTTGAGAATAAACAAAATTCACGAAACCTCTACCCATACGAGAGAGCCGATGCATTCAATAAAGACATTCGAAAGTTGGGTTTATCTCAGGATGGACAAACATACATGGATTTATTTAGAAAGGTTATTTCTCATGTTGGTGAGAATCGCGATTATCTTATTCAATGTCAGTATCTATAACTAATTTTGTTTTCAATAGGCAACGCGATGGGTTACATTCGCCTGGTACGATCGGGAAGTATACACGCCAATTATAGTGCCAGCATTTTTCTACCAAAATTTGATGAAAATCTAAAATTTGTCGAATACGCCAAACAAGATAAGCTAAACGATGTTACTGTTTCGGCAGCAGAAAATTTAGAAACAAATATTAGAAATCTATCGAAGAGTTTTTCCGATGGGACCGATTATTTTAAGGTTTGTTTGTCTTTTGAGTTGTATTTTTTTTATTTCATAGCTTTCCCCGGATAGATTCTAGTTAAAGCATTTCAACCGTTTTTCCGCAATCCAAATAATATTCATCTGAAGAATTTCTACCTCATAATACCGGCATTGACACTGAACTACATCGAGCACATTCTCAATGTTAAAGAGAAGATCCACAAAAAAGATAAACAAGAAGCAGTTCTATTCGATGATGGCTTCACTGTTGGACTTGCGTATATTTTGAAATTGTTAAATCAAATTTCTGAGTTCAACTCACTGCATTGGTTCAACACGGTTAGTGATCGTTTTGACGCTGAGCGCAAGAAAATAAAACTAATGCGCACTGAAATCATTTCGAACGCTGGGCGCAAAGATGAAAATGAAAAACTCGAACAGACGTTAGTGTTGACGGAGAAGCGAATTAGGACACATCAAATGGAATATAATCTACTGTACTATAATCTATGCAGTGCAAAGGTATTTTTTCATTGATAAGTGTGAAAGAAAGTAGAAAGAATTGTGCCTATTCGTAAGTGGAAGATGTTCCTTTCAATTATGATATAACTAAACGTTTTATAATCAATATTGAATTATTAAAAAGTTGTATAATAATCACGAAGTAGTAATTTGTCTTGTCATTTCTTATTTAAATCTACAGAATCTGATATATCATACCCGTATTATAAATTGGCAATTCTATTCTCTGTCTCTATTCCAGCATTATTTTCGTTCATCTGTTTTATCTGTTGTGCGAGCTATGTATCTTGCCAATTTTCGTTTTGTCATTGGTATGCAATACTTCGCGCTAGCCAATATTATCCTTTTAGAGCTAGAGATGTACACATGTGCTTTGAATATCTCCTGATATTTTGTGTCTCTCCAAACACTTGTTCTATATCTGATACATATATCTGTCGTCGGCCCAAAGATGCCGATGCAGTTAGCAAAATGAATGCGATGTAGGTATTCGTCTTCTGTATTAATACCTTTCTGGTAAATGCTTAAAAGAATACTCCATGACGTTCGTACTCACAGGTGATATGGTGTCTTTTTATCTTATTTCCCTCTTTACCCAGTTGCTGTGTCGTATATATGTCATATGTACATATGTTTATATGCTGAAGAAGTATGTATAAAAGTATATGATGTACATAGCTTCGATCTGTAATTTTCTAGATACATATATCATATCTAGCTTCTTATTTGGTCTAATGTTCTGTTGATGCGCTTAGTGGCCCTTTAGAATTTAGATCCCGCATAATAAGCTGCTTAAGATTTAATTTATCGGAAGCCATTTGCATCTCTTGTCGTGTAGGTAGTAATGAAGGCTGTAAAAGATGGTTTCATATCGACAAAATTCAAAATAAAACACAACAATACATTTTTATAGACATTTATTCTTTACGATTGGAAAACATTTAATGGTTACATCTCACAAAGGCCCGTTTGCGTTTAATTAATACACTTTAGTTAGACTATAACATTTTTTTTTTTAGACAACAGTACATATACATTTGCTTAAAAAAAAAACTACGCAAAATATTTTTTTATTTACTTACAATCAATAGAATTGTAAATACTACTATAAATGTTTACATAAAAATAGTGCATAAATACACATAAAAAATATATATAAATATTTATACATATATAAAATTTCTCTAATACAAATATAACAAATCTCCAACCAATATGTAGAATTATGTATGTAACTTGTCCTTACAATATGAATACTTATATTTAAATAATATGTGCGGTCAATGACAACAATAGGTATTTGCTTAAGTCGACGTTATTGTTATAGTTTCGATCTTTTTATCTTTTTGAACTTGGAAAAGCTGTTTAGTTTTTCTCTGTGAATGTGAAAAACTGTGTATGGAGTTTTAAACGAAAATTCAAAATTACGACTTTAGCTATGTTACTTTTGACCTCACAAAAAAAATTCTTTAAGTCTCAAGCATTATAAGGAATTTATTTAATTTTTGATATGTGTACCTTTCGTTTACAAAAAAAAAACGGAAAACTTTTTTTCATTTTTAAATGCATAGATACTGAGCGTGTATGTATATATGTGCAAATGAAATGTTTGTGTTTGAAATGATTTGTTCTTGCAGCTGATTTATTTTAAAATTTTATATTAATTGCCTCCACTTAGTTTGCTACCGTTTGTGACTGAAATGTGTATCAAAAGGGATGCCAACTCGAGTTCTTCGCTAAATTTATTGCGCAGCGTTACACTGCGATAGCCAGTGCGTATGCAATTGACTGGATACACTGCCTGTGCAATGAAATGTGTTTCGGCAAACATATCCTCGTCCTGTACCTCAAATCGTAATAAGGCACAGCTTGGATTGCGTACAGAGAATTCGCAAATTTCGTTCCACGTTGGATTAAATCCATTTTCGTTGACTTTTGTGCGATGTTTGATGCCATTATCGTAAGTCGCTCCAGCTATTTCAACCACCACCAATGGATTGTTACTTTTGCCGCCACGGAATAAATGCCGCCCACCTATTATTCGGATTGTGATGAATTTTTCCTCGGTTGGACTGATGGTCAGCGGGTTGTTCGGGTCGAAGCCATCGGTAGACATGAACTTCGGCTTAAGAAGGTAGCCACAATTACCATTGTCTCGAAACTTGGCTTGATTTAGCTGCATTGCCTTGTCTCCGGTTTGATAGTTGAGTGCTATCATTTGTGAGCCCACATTCCAGAAGGGGACAGGATTAAAGTTGGATGAGTCTAACCGCTGTCCTTTTGGATAAACACGACTAATCTGGTTACGATGATAAGCGAGAAAGAGTAAGAGATTGTTCTGCAAGAACTGCTTCTCTGCTTTAGTTTCTGGAAAACTTGACATTTCGTAGAATACCCACCCTTGTTCCCTGAATGGGACACTGCGGAAGTAAATTATAAGATCTGACATTTCCTTGGCGACACGTGCGCTGCGTTCTTTTTTCCTTCGCTCTGTGGCCAATTGATTTGCGATTTGAGCAGCTTCCTGGATTGCTTTTATCCACTCTACAGCCTGTTCCTGATTATCGAATCCAATTACAAGTGCATTTTGCATTGTGGGCGTTTGAATTTGCATCTTAACCAGAATTCCCTCCTCGTTCGACTGGTACAGGTCTGCGATAGCTCCATGAATTGCAATCGAATATGTTCGGGAAAAATTCTCGTTTGTGCTATTTTCGTCCGTAAAACAGTTATATTCATCACTGGAAGCATCAATTACTTTTACATAGTTTGCTGGGAAATGAAGTTGTATATTTCCACCGTAATCCCCACGCCACCACATCGTACTGTTTCGCTGCACATTAGTGATAATCGCATGCTTCGCGAAAGTCAACTCATCCTTTTTAGCAGCATTATAACTATAAACTGCTTTACAGGTGACACGATCATCCAAACTGGGATCCATGTAACTGGATGCGTCGTTAAAATCATTGCCATTCCTCTCATTAACCAGTGAAGCTTGGCATGCGAGCAACTTCTGCTTTAAAACCTCTTCAGACACTGGATAGAGCAATTTTACATTCCTATACAGCGAATTACGAGTGTAATAGTTAACCAAACTGACTAAACTCTCGAATTGTGTAGTATCTACAACATAAAGCCGACCTTCCTGCAAAATGCGACAGTGCTTCACCTTTCGATTGATTGTGAACGAGATCACAAAGGCATTGGTGTTCTGCACGCTGTTTCGCACAAGAAACGAACCAACATCCAATTTAATCAAAACCTGCTCTGCCTGTTCTTTGGTGGTATTTTGATGAAACCACTCTTGGGTTTCATGCTTTTTTGGTTGTGGCACCGGTTCCTTTAAGGTAATTGAAAATTCGGAACTTCGAAGCATATTTTTGCGATAGTGAACAATCAGACTATAGAGACTATCAAACACAACCTGGTCCACTAGGTAATACTTTGTTGTGCCGTTCTCGTTTTTCGACTTGATGCGGCAGTGATTGGGGCGATTTTGACGCCAAAAAGAGAGACTGTAGTCACCAACAAAAGTTGCTGATTCGCGTACAAGGAATGTCCCATCGCCCAAATTTTTGTAAGCTTGCAGAAGTTCATCAGCTTCCTGCCGACCACCTTCTAACTTGCCATGGAACCAATTCTCCCCAAAGTGCAACTCATCATTGACTAGATTTTCCTTCGGCTTTGGCATTAGCGACGATGATGACTGCTCGTGATCTTCATCGCGGTTCTCGTCAGTCTCAGATGAATAGATCAGTTCTTGCTGTGTTAGGACAATGTGATATATGTTCCATGACTTATCTACCGGATCTTTGTAGTACAGCATACCTTCCTTAATCACATTACGGGCATTTTCATTCTCATCGGATGAACGAATAGACACTCCAGAACCTCCACCAACGCTGTTTACGCTACTACCATCCTCATACTCGGGTAATTTCTTGTGTTTTAGTATAATCCTGCGCCTCAATTGATAAGGAGATGGCATCTGAATCTCCGCACGATCACAACGTTGGGTCAACAACATGTCGCCGAACACCTCGGTAAGTGCTTGAGCCATGTTTCGCTGTTGCTCTAGTGAACAATTCTGCTCAATGGACAGAATCACAGGAAACTCAGACGTGACAAACGCATGCTCTTTTATCGTTTTTATTACATCCTTAAACTTGATCTTCGATGTTATGGTATGTCCATGGAAGATATATGGCAAATTATCGGGACCGTTCCAGCAGTCTAGTTCAATGCAACGGCACCCCATACGCAGTGCCCGTGCGTAGGCTTCAGTGGAAGACTCACTAGAGAACTGATCTCCAGTTAGGTAAGTATTGTGTGACGACGCAATCCAGTAGTTCGACATTGACTGCTTCATGTCCATGTAGATTTTGTCGCGATTCCGGTCCCATAAATCATTTTGTTTTGAAAACAGGAAATCCAGGAACTCGGATATTGTGAAGTAGGGCTCTTGGACGTCGCGTTCTATGTCTTGAATAAAATCACGAACGAAATTCGATACCATGATGTCGTCGTGAGCCATTGTGTCTTGTTGTTCGGTCAAGAGGAACTTTTTGTACTCGCGCAGCATTACCTTCTTCCCGTCCTTGGAATATTGAAAGTGACTATCCAAAAAGCAGTCATCTATGAATGTTGGCGGGACCAATAGTTTACGATACAGACGGGCGAAATCATCAAATGGTAGATCACACTTTGGGCGGATATCATCTTCCGAAAAGAACTCCATTAACTTACCAGTTGTCATTTTACAACTTACTCCGGCTAAGAATGCCTTGAAATCCTTAACAGTGACATTAACTCCCTCCTTCGAGTGCTGGTTTGCGTTCTCTATCGCGTAGTACTCCCGTCGTAACCACCGTTCAACTTGCAATGGATTTGGAGCATTTATAGTGTCCTGGACCATGTACTTCAGACCTCTAACCCAATTCTCACACTCCTGCTCAGACAGCGAGACAATAGAGAACGTCTTTAACTTAAAGGAACTACCATACAATACCACAAAACATTTGCCCGTCTCGAACTTCTTCGTTTCTTCAGCAAAGTTGCGAAATTCTTTAGAGTTCTTTCCAACGCGTATCTCTTTCACTTCACGAAGATCCAACGAACCCTCAAAATCCGTTCGTGTGTTAGCATTCACCAGCGACCACAGGAGCTGTCTTGTCTCACGAACAAGTATTAATTTCTTTTGCTCTGGCCGATGCTTAGAGTAAAGCTTTGTGACAATGGTTCCTCTCTCTAGCATGCAAATGGTCTGTTCCATTTCACCCAAAGTAGGCACACTGATAGCACTGAAGCAATTCATTGTGACTAACGAAAAGTATTTCACAATTTTAAAGATTGATTTAATTTTCCATATTTTGTTTCGTCGGTTTCCTGTTTGATGCGATAAAATCTGCCACCTCCACAATGTTTTTGTTTTATTTTTTTAATTTTTCCTTCCTTTCCCAACTTGATAAAAGTAGAATTTAAGTGAAACGTATTGTTAAACTTTAATTTTTGCACTTAATGTAAAAGTTATAAAAATAATATTTATTTAATTTCTCAACACGTAAACAAATAGGCAAAGCCAAAAATTCTAAGGTGAGAAGCACTACTTATCTTGGGTATGGAAAAATATGTTTGAAAAATGTTCTGACATTTTGAAATAGATACACTTCTACCGAGCATCTGCGGAATGACGTTGACGTTTATCTATCTATTCGGCAAAGTGTGTTCGAATCGAACGGTTGTCAAGTGAATGGTTTTGTTAAAAAATATTTCGTTACAGATAAAAGGCTTAAATTTGGATGATTAATAATACACAACTATAATTATTAAAAGATTGTATGTATGTATAAATGTCTAACGGAGGTATAGTACCATACAAGTTTGCACACCACCTGAAAGGTTTAAACCACTAAATAGAAAATTGGCCCCTGTCGACATTTTAAGGTAAAGTTAGAAATACACGATAAAATCGGTATACAACGGTTGTAAGGAATTTGTGGTCGTCTGCGACAATTGTATCGTGTGACAAGCTTACGTTACGACGGTTGTACTGATATCGCACGGTCGAACGCTTTGTGTGCTTTGACGGTGGCCACATTAGAATGGGAATAATAGGCTTTGAAATGTAACCCGTGACTACACACAAAAAAAAAGCGTCATTGGAATGAGAGTTGTTCGGCATAGGTAGGTACATATAGGGAACGCTGAAGGCTGAAATTTAAAACATAAATATATCGTTGAAGAAATAGGTTGAGATGGATAAAATTGTTTGTAGTTAAAAGAAAAAAATAAAAATAAAAAAATAGTGAAAGAGAAAACGACTTATCAGTGGCAGCTACAACTTTAGCAACTGCTGGCTGATGTGCTTTTTAATGCAGTTTTGAAGCCATTGTATTGTTATGACCAATTTTTTCCTAATCCCTCGCATTCTACTTCTCGACTTTGGCACACTGTTCACTCTCCGACGATCGGCAAAAAATTACGTCCGTTCGGGTACTTTTCGCACCAAATACATAGATATGTGTTTTCTGTTTTCAGTTTGCATGCACAATCACTGGATTGCACATGCATGCATGTGTGGTGTAGGGGTCCTTTTAGTGAGCTAATTCTAAAACTGAAACATATTTTAAGGAGCTCACACACCGGAGCGGTACGTGGTAGCGGTATAACGCCTGTCCGTGCACACAAAAGCGGTATTCACAAAATCTAAACTTTTCTTTTTTGAAGCACTTAGATCACTCACTGTCTTGTTTTAACGCATCTGCTATATTTTTTCCATATTTTATACTTTTCCCTTCTATTTTTATACTCTGGATGAGTCAAATCAAATAAAATCGGATTTATTTTCAACATAATTAATTTTTCACAATACATTTTGACAAGCGGTACGCGGTCAACGTAGGTACAAAACTGTACCGCAGTACCGGATGCGGTATACCGCCCCAGTGTGTGCAGCTATATTTACCGCAAGTGTGTGCAGCTATATTTACCAGTGTGTGCAGCTTTATTTACCGCAATAGGTTTTGGTATCATTTTACCGCTCCGGTGTGTGAGCTCCATTATGTTGGTCGTGGGGAGTCCATTGGCTTCAGCAGTCCTAGGTAGAATCAAGTCTAGCTTTCCGCAACCATTTGTGTGTGCGCGTTATATTTTTGCACGAATGGAAGGGACCTTTAGTTTTCTGCCGTCTCCGAAAGGCCAGTTGGGAAGCTTTACATGACAAATGATACTCTTAAGTCTTAAGTACTTGTCAGGCATTCGGAAGAGGTGGGCCCTGTGAAAAACTTTTTTAGGTGTTTGCGGCGGGATTCGAACCCAAGACCGCTGGCTCAGTAGTCCGACGCACTAACCACTTGCGCCACGGTGGGGGGAGGGGGGGAGTCCATTATATAACATTAACGTACTTCGCTTATAACAGAAAGTTTATATAATTTCGAACCCTACTTTATTTGTTGTCAGTTTTAATTTTGGATTTGGTTAAAAGAATCTAACGATTTAACCAAAAAGTATTATTGATTAAAAGTTATATGAACACACCCACCACTGTATAAGCCCATGTAGATTGACATGTTTCAGAGAAGAAAAGAAGAATTATATTGCATGTCACTAATGCATCATTATTAATGAATATTTCAAATGTCGCCCCTTTCCTACTAAAAACAACTTGTTTCACACTGATAAAGCTGCACTTATGTATATAAAAAAGCGATTTAAACTTCAGATAAACGAACTTAAAATCTGCGAGCTTATTACTCAATTGTTCACATAATTAAAGTCATCAATTATTAGAAACAAATACATTTCGCCGATTTTTCAAACTCTAATCGGATCCGTTATTTATCAACGGCAACACCTCTTCAAATCGAACGCGACCGCATTTTCGCGCTATTTACCTCTCTACAGCTGAATGCTTCCGCTGAATAGCTCGCTGCGCACTCATTTCTATTTTCGTGTGTTTGACAGGTTGTGTGAATATTTGTGTGTTTCCAATTTTCAGTTTTCACTTCGCGGCAGCAGTGGAAATAAAATGTAAAATAAGCAAAGATAGAGAACACCTATATACATTTTCATGTTTGCAAATTCATTTATTTATACCGTACTAATCGAATTAATGTGCTCACGAAATTACTCGATTTATTTCTTTTGATAATTGCTTTTCTTTTGGACATCAATTTAGCTGCGCCTGTGAGTGTGACCGAGAGACATAGGAACACGCCAATCCAATTGTAAATTCTGTGCAACTAGAAAACGAAGCGAAAAGGTGGAATTTTTCTGCTCTTCCTGTTCGTTGTTCTTTTCTCCTTTAGTTTTTAGATTTTCCTTTGATTTTGACAGCAGTATCGGCCTATAAATCCTATAAGGTAAAAATCGTTTTTGGGACAATAGTAATTTTGTTAAAAAAAAAATGACACCGTATGTACATTTATATTTATGTGCAACCACACTCCCACATTATAAATGCTTTCGTAAAAGATTTGTCTTACATTTAGTATATATTTTTTTTCCATGAACAGTGCGTCAGCGGCGGCGGCGGTAGCGGCAGCATTTATTCTGCATTTCAAGTGACAAAGAAGGCAGAAGAAAAACACCAGCACGTATTTATATTACGTAAAATGGATGTTGTAGAAGCCGATCAACTAATCGAAGCTATGGATACTCAAGAAATCGAATATGTGGTAGACGAAACATCGTTGGGAAAACAAAAAGACGCTGATGAGAATGGTAAGTTGAACTACATAGTAAGCATTGGCCAGTGTCTTAAGAAATACTTTTCATCGCACAGATCCCAAATGTGATCAATTCCGTGCTGAGGCAACGTTTTCATATGTCGTTAACAACATTTCCTCGTTGAAGAATACAATCCTTTCGCCGCCTACATATGTGCGCATGTTGCCTTGGAAAATTATGGTATTGCCCATAGAACGGTCGATGGGATTCTTCCTCCAGTGCAACGGAGAGAATGACTCAACAGCTTGGTCGTGTAATGCAATAGCTGAACTGAGGTTAAAGTGCTTTAAGCCCAACTCGCCACCTTTTACTAGGGCCAGAATCAAGCATTTGTTCTATAATAAGGAGAACGACTATGGTTACTCTAACTTTATAACGTGGTCTGAACTTCAAGATCCGGACAAAGGGTACGTGCGAAACGATTCAATCGTATTGGAGGTACATGTTATAGCCGATGCTCCGCACGGTGTGTTCTGGGACTCGAAAAAGCATACGGGTTATGTAGGCCTAAAAAACCAAGGGGCTACCTGCTATATGAATTCGCTGCTGCAGACGCTCTATTTTACTAATCAGCTGCGTAAAGCGGTGTATAAGATACCCACTGAAGCAGACGATAGTGCGAAATCGGTGGGGTTATCCCTGCAACGAGTATTTCATGACTTGCAGTTCGGTGATAAACCGGTGGGAACTAAGAAATTGACAAAGAGTTTTGGCTGGGAGACACTTGACTCATTTATGCAGCACGATGTGCAGGAATTTTTACGCGTGCTATTGGATAAGCTGGAGTCAAAAATGAAGGGAACATGCTTGGAGGGCACTATACCCAGTTTGTTTGAGGGCAAGATGTCGTCTTACATTAAATGCAAGAACGTCAACTACAATAGTACTCGTTACGAGACATTCTACGATATTCAGTTAAATATCAAGGACAAGAAGAATATCTACGACTCTTTTCAAGATTACATTGCTTCCGAGACATTGGAAGGAGATAACAAGTACGATGCAGGAGTTCATGGTTTGCAGGAGGCCAGCAAAGGTGTTATATTTACGTCCTTCCCACCAGTCCTGCATTTGCATTTAATGCGGTTCCAGTACGATCCAATTACAGATAGTTCGATCAAGTATAACGATCGTTTTGAATTTTATGAGCAAATCAATCTTGATCGGTATCTGGCCGATAAACAGACCACACCAGCTGACTATGTACTGCACGCTGTCCTTGTGCACTCAGGCGATAACCATGGGGGCCATTACGTCGTCTTTATAAATCCAAAGGCCGATGGAAAGTGGTACAAGTTCGATGATGATGTCGTTTCCAGTTGTCGCAAAGTAGAAGCGATCGATCAGAACTATGGCGGTATGGACGAGGAGATATCGTTTCACGCAAAATGCAGCAATGCCTACATGCTTGTGTACATTCGTACGTCCGAGTTGCCGAGAGTTTTAAGCGACATCCCAGAGAATGAAATTCCCAGTGAATTGGTGGACCGTTTGACCATTGAAAAACGTATAGAGTTGGTGCGTCGCAAGGAGCGTGCCGAGGCCAATCTCTATGTAACCGTACAGGTGATACTCGAGGAGTACTTTGAGTCCCAGCAAAAACGCAAGCTCTTCGATTTGGAGAAGGTACATCCTCGAATTTTTAAACTGAAACAAAACCAAACTATCGACGAGCTGGTCACAATGTTTGTGCGAACATTTGGCCTTTCCAAGGATCGTATGCGCATATGGTCACTTGCACCGTCCCACTTACAGAAATTTTTATATATTGATTTCAATCGCGAAGGCAGTCGCACCATTGATCATGTGGCTAGCTCTCAAAAACCCTGGAATATATTCCTCGAATTGGCATCTCCAGATAGTCCGGACCCGCTTTTGCCATTTAATCCGAAGAAGGAGGTCTTGATTTTCTACAAATACTACGATGCATCGAACAAGCGCCTTAACTATATCGGTTGCAGTCAGGAGGATCTTCGGAGACGCCTTGTCGACATTATACCGGGAATCAATTCGCATTTGGGTTTTGAACCTGGTACCGAATTGACCGTTTATGATGAATCTAGCCAGAAAAAGATTGCCAGCTTGGAGGATACGCTCGAGGAGGTTCTTCACATTTCCCCAGATAATCTGCAAGAGTATATTCTGATATTCGAAAAGGAACACGTTGGTATGAAACTGGAGCTGCCCACTGTAGATGACTACTTTAAGGATTTGCTGTACCGTGTCGAAATAACTTTCTGCGATAAATGTAACCCCAATGACCCGGAATTTGTTTTAGAGTTGTCCAATCGGAATACATACGATCAAATGGCACAAGCAGTTGCCGAACGCCTTAATACCGATCCGAATAAGCTGCAATTTTTCATGTGTAATCATAGCTACAAAGACACTCCAGGAAACCCCATTCCTTATACACATAAGGTAAGTATTTTATAGTTTCACGAGCCTAGCTTTATTTACTTTTATATTCTCTTATAATAGGGCATAATTAAGGATCTTATCATATACAGCAAAGCGGCACCAAAAAAGATTTTCTATCAAAGACTGTCGTTGAGTATTCACGAACTTGACAATAAACGTCAATTCAAATGCATTTGGGTATCCAATGATCTCCGAGAGGAGAAGGAACTGGTGCTGTATCCGAATAAAAATGAAACCGTCAAAAGTCTACTCGATGAAGCCGCATTAAAAATTCAATTTTCTGAAAATAGTCGAAAGAAACTACGCCTAATGAAAGTGGCCAGCCACAAAATTATGTGCGTGTTCAAGGAGGACGTTCCTTTGGAGAACCTGCAAAAGGGCAATGAAGCTGTCTCCAGCCAGAGTAACCAAAAAACGTTCCGTATTGAAGAAATCCCAGTGGAGGACATGCAGTTGGCTGAAAATGAAATGCTTATACCAGTCTCACATTTCAGTAAGGAGATTTATAATTCGTTCGGAGTGCCCTTGCTAATTAAAGTCAAGCATGGCGAAACCTTTGGCTCGTTAAAACAGAGAATTCAAAAACGTCTCAACGTGCCTGACAAAGAATGGGAGAGCTATAAATTCGGTGTCATCTCAATGGCTTCAATAATCGACGTCACCGATAATACGCTTATCGATTTAGATGTATTTCGAGCCATAGGCACAACGCAAGCGACAGTTGTTGGTGGCACACCACTGCCTTACTTTGGCCTTGATCACATTAATAAGTCCCGCAAGAGAACTTCATTGAATTTCTCCGAAAAGGCTATCAAAATCTACAACTAAACAGTTGAATTGCTATATATAAAACTGAAATTAATAATAAAAAAAAATACCAAGAAAACAAAACACGAAAAATATGCAAAACAAAAAAAAAAACAAAATACAATTTTGCCGATCTATTGAACTCTTGAACGAGAAATTACTGTTTCTATCTTGTTTTCTGCTGTAGGTACATGTAAATATGTGTATTGTGCTTGCTATTATTATAATTTTTTTTAATTTGTCGTTAAATTTAAATATATTTTTTAATAACACACAACTATGAAAGGAAAAATTTAAAAATTGAGAAAAATTGATTATTTAAAAATAAAGAAAATTATATTATTCTAAACTGAAGCAATTATGTTTAGTTTTTCTTTCATTGGTAACAATTAAGTGATATTTAATTTGTTCGCATCTGCAAAAAGTAATTTAATTACATACAAACACTTTTAACCTCTTTTTGTTGTTTCTGTTTCTAGAAAACAGTTCAATTCCTCGCATCGAAAATAAACAAAAAACTCATATGAAGACAAATTCGTTAAGAAAATTGTGATTGTTTTTTTTTTAGGTGACTTTACACATGAAAATGAACTATACCAAATTTTTTTTCTTCAAATTTTAAACAACACGAATATACCTAGGTTCAACTGTACCAAGTTGAGTTCAAGCTGTGTACGTTCGACTCAACCAATTTTGCAACATGTCTCAACTGGTTTTAAACTCAATTTTCTCAAATACCGTATTGAACTTAAACTCTACTCACAGTCATCGAAATACCGCAAATGTTGTTTTCGGGTTTTCCGGGTTCATTTTGCACGTACTTACATTACACCTTCAGCTGTAATATAAAATAGCCAGAATAAGCATACTCCAGGCGTTTGTAAGTAAATAAATAAAAAACAACTATCGTGCAATGGCTACCATCATGCACTGAACTCTACAAAAAAAAAAAAACAGGAGCGCATCCACAGTAGCAGTAGCTTCACAATTTTTTATTATTATTATTATTATAAGTAAATTATTGTTGTAAATAAATATTGAAGTAAAATTACTTCATAAACCCTCGTTGACTGGATCCACAGACGATGTATACGAACTGTGACGTAAGGACGAATTTGTACTCACAATTAATTTGGGTGATCGTTTAATAACAGTTCAACTGTTATTTTTTACCTTTACATACTTTTTGATCAATGTTAAAGTTATTAAACACTTGCTAATTTCATTTCTGGATATTTATACCACAGTATTGCGCCATAACAAGCTTTAACTATGTTGAATTTCAAGTCTCTAGGTTGTACTGTTGGACTCTGGGAGCTTGTGACCGACAGACGGATAAACAATCAATACACATACCTACATAGTTTATTCTGATAAGCCATTGCAATTCATAAAAATTTTAAGTTGATATGCATCGCTTTCACACCCAGCGGGAAATTGGGGAAGCGCTCCTCCGAGAAGGTATTTGGAAGCAATGATTTTTTAGGTGGTGTGGTGTGGATTGCTTCCCTCTGCGGACCTACTAATGTAAAAAGGATATGGAAGAGGATACGGAGAGTCATGCCTTCTAACCTTCCAAGGAATCGCTTAAGCATACTTGATTGTATGCTTCCATTTCCCGCTGGGCAGTTCACGAGCCCTAATAACTAAATTACATACTGCCTGTTTCACTCAGGATCGGACATTCACATACTACATATACACTATACACATACATCTGTACTAAATGGGTTATTTTTATTTCTGTTCTTTGAAATCTGTCCGGTTATAAGAGGTGTCCGGTTATGAGAACCTATACAGAACCAAGCCTAGCTTCTCGCAACCATTTGTGTGTGCGTGTTACTTCTTCCACGAAATGGGAGGGACCTACAGTTTTTTGCCGACTCCGGACGGCGAGTTGGGAAGCTTCTCATGACAAATGATACTCTTTGATTGCTTGTCAGACATTCGAAAGAGGTGGTACCGTGAAAAAACATTAAGGTGTTTTTGCTGGGATTGAACCCGGGCAGGGAAGAATGCGTAGTAGCCCAACGCACTAACCACCACGGCCACGGCGACCACTACTCGTGAAATATTACAGCTGTTAATCATTTAAAAAAAACCCTTTGTTAGTTATAAAACATTTATTTATTATTTTCTTTTTTAAATAAGAATAATATTTCCTTGTGGTCTTAAAACTTCCTCCGCTTAAGTATCTCTGGTCGCCAGTTCACAGGGTGGGTCTCCTCGGTGGCTTCGTCGTCTTCTTTGTAGATTTTTATGGTTTTATCTGCCTCAGCCGTAATCAGACGCGATCCAGAATGATCAAACGACATCGCAAATATCCCAGCTTCACTGTCCATTGAGCCAGGTTGTACGGGTGCTTGAAACCTTTGGAAATTATAGCCAGTTCGCCAGTCCCAAAAAAACATAGTACCATTGTCACCACCTGACACTAAAACTCCTTCTGGATTCACAGCCATGCAATTAATAATAGCATTATGACCGGACACGTTTTGGACAAAATTTCCCTCTGGACAACGCCACTGTTTGATATTATCAGGCGAAGCAGATGCGAACATATACAAATTAGGATGAATCACGAGACTTCGTACACTTTTCTTGTGGTTTGTAAGTGTGCATACGCTTTTACCAGCTGCCAGATCCCAGAGACGAATTGTTGAATCGTGACTGCCGGTGATAATCTGTGGGTTGAATTCCTGGGCCACAACACTTGCCACTGTGTTTGTGTGCCCAGTGAGTGTATGGATATTCGCTTTTGTTCGCATATCCCATATTCTTGCAGTTGAATCACGTCCGGAAGTGGCCAACACATCGATCGTCGGATGCAGTGCAAGCGAGTAGACTGCCGATAGATGGCCATGATAGTGTCGGATAACTTTGTTGTATTCCAGGTCCCAGCATTTAACTTGTCGATCTTCACCACAACTGAAGAGGTATGGATGTTTGTCGCTAACGGCCAGCCCACGAACCGTACTCACGTGGCCTGTTAGAGAAAGCTTTAGTTTTCCACTGGCTAAATCCCAGATTTTAATAACACGATCACCAGCACCAGTGGCAAACCATTCATTGCCAGGTTCAACGGCTATGCAGCGGACCCATCCAAGATGGCCTACGGAAGGGACGCATATGAGTTATCAAATTATTACAGCGACTTAAGTCTATCAAACCTGAAATAACTCTTGACAATTTCCATGGAGCATGCCATGTTGGTTTCGGTATACTTGGTGCTTTCTTAGGAATCAACTGCATTCCACTGTTTGTTGTCGTGGTTTTATTAAGACCGGCCACAGTTGATTGATAAGATTCCGTCGCTGGAACCAATGCTTGACTATTACCATCCATACCACCGGCAGATAACTGTCCTGATCCATTTGTAATTGCCAAAGGTTCTTGTATATCCACTGTCGCTGCCGTGGGGTTAAGCCGTTTCAATTCTTGTGTTTTATTTACTCGATCAAATACCAATGAGTAGTTATCTCTTGCTTTTACTGATTTTCTCATTCTATCTCTTAAAATATAAACCCACGTTTTATTTTTTAACAATATTATAACTAAAATGTATTCTTACAATTTTTCATCGATTTCAGGCAGTGCACCGTGATTGGAAACAAACATGTCGTGTGTTCTTTTTAGAGAACGAAACACCAATGTGTGTACACTGTGTCTTTGTACTTCTTCCATTTATTATTTATTAAATGCTAAATACTTTACTATAAATTAATTATCAAATAATTTGGTAAAGATTCGGCTAAACGAGGCGATGGACAAAACGATTTGTTTGCGTTCATATATAGCACTTGTCAACTGTCAAAAATGTCTTTAATACTACAACCGCGCCATCTGCAGACTGAAGTTAATTTCATATAGATGCGAAGGCTCTCAAGCTTAATTACAATTACACATGTTTTTTATTAATTTTTTTTTATTTTTGAATTATTAAAACAAGCTCAAATGTAATCAATCATTGCGGTAATTATTTCAAATGCATCTCTAGCAGTGGGTTCAATATAAGTACTGGGTAATAAGAATCCATGAATACCATTGTCGGCCAAATGAATAGTATAGCTAAAAGGTATTCCTACTTCAAATGTTGCAAAGTAATCTGATGAACCTAAAAATAAAAAGAAGATAATATAAACAAACAATTTTAATTTATGCAAACATATGATTATTTTTTTCAATTACCAGATTTATTTTCAATTAAATCATTCGTAGAATCCACTTTGTATCTTGATTTGCTACCTTTTTTCCTGAGTCCATCTGTTCCCACCATTGCCACATCGAGTAGATCATCCAACTTTTGCGATTGAAATGATGAATTTAGCTTGTTTGCGTAGGATATTATCTGACCATAAGATTGTAGCGAGATAAATAGCTATAGGAATAATAATTGATGATTTTATTAAATTCGAAAGATTTTTGCAAGTATTAAACCTTAATCTGTTTTCTATTGTCCATGAGAAACTTGGAAACAGCTCTGGTTTCAGGCTCTGAAAATGGTGTTGGTCCTGCAAAGAACTCATTACACGGTGACTTGGAGCTGCCTTTTTTGCCCCAATTATAATGCCAGTTGCAGTCTAGATCTACTCCAAAGCAAACTTTCTCCGATTTCTTCTTTTGCAGCCAAGTCATGGCCGAATCGATAATACCATTTGGTTTGGCTATATGACGAGATCGCGACTTCTTCCAAAGTCGATCATATTGATGACTGTACTCGTAACTATCTGGATTAGCAATTGGCATTATATACCAAGTGGTGTTCTTGATATATTCTGTTCCCAAATATGTGCCTACAATTGAAATGTAAAAGTTGGAAAATTTAAAAGTATAGTACGCTTTCAAAATCTTAAAGGCATATTCTAGTCTGTGGACTGCAGTAAAAAAACACAAAATTCAACTACTATTAAGAATTCAGTATTCAGCAGCTAAAACAACCACCTAATAAAAGTCATAAGCATCTCTAAAGCGTGGTACACATTATCGATCAAAGCTGACAACCAAAACTGATGTCATTTTGGATCGAAGAGTCTCGCGTACACACTAGGTCTGTTCCCGTATTGTTGAAAACAGCCGAAAACTACGCAAAACTACACTCTCTTCTGTCAAAACCTATGAAAAATCTTCGTACGGGAACAGGATTCGACTGTTTTCGGCTGTTTTGGACAAGTACGGGAACAGACCTACTATAGGTTGTGTTTGGCACTCAAATCATCGTTGTTGTTGTTGTTTTTCGACCCTCTCTTCCTTTCCTTGTTTTTCGAAAGACGTATTTTGTGTACATACAATCGAGCGAAAACAAAGATGGCCGCTGATCGTCAGTCAGCAGCAAACATTTTTGCACCTCTTCAGTTTTTTCGACTAACCATCAACCAGTTGTACACACTTTCAGTTTTGATGGATGTCAACCAAAACTGTCAGTTTTGATCGATAATGTGTACCACGCTTAAGTTTCCGTTTTTTAAGTCACACTTCCATCACTACCATGAAACATTCAAAAATAGCGGTATAGGTAGTTGAATAACACCAAAAGCATGTTTTAACGGACAATCAAAAATATCCACGTGAAGGATGCTTCGTACGCAGTGTGTGCGTTCAATGCTTTACCGGTTGGGTTGGTATGAAATAAGAACGACCTGACTGTGGGCTCTGTTTTGTTCTCATTATGATCGCACGTGTAGAATAAAAGTGGTTAAACAAATATAGCAACTTTGAATATTACATTAATTTCATAAAAACTTTATCAGCAGGCATAATCAAATTAACAACAAATTATTTGTGATATAAATTCAATTTGTAAAATTTGCTTAGTATGTTTTAAATTCAAAAAGGGAAAAAAATGGCAACAAAGAAAAGCAATAAGACCGAGGGCTATCGGTGTACTTGTCCTGATGACCAGACCTCTCTTAAAGAACAAAGAGGAAGTCAATTACAATATGATGAATACGACGAAGATCAAAAAACTTTTATTTCCTGCTTGATCGAAATAGTTTCAGTTATAGCGTGAGTAAAAAAGAAAACGATTTTATCCTATTCCAATAAGAATAACTAATTAGGTATCTATGGTAATTGCAGGTTTATATTTATTGGATCTCTCGCCTTTTGGGTTGCGGTCGGTGGAGTCTTGTTTCAATTCTTCAAAAGACTATACTATTCGGATAGGTAATAATAGTATGTCATTCTATTTATAATTTCATTTATCCATCGTTATATCTAGGCATGTGAAACTATTGGTTATTGGGCTATTTACCTTTTTGTTACTATCAATGACAGTCCGCCTGTTATTAAATAAAAGAGCTTGTAGAGCACAAACTGATCGTGTGCAAGGGGACGTGAATATCAAAGGTGGACTATTTGACAAATAGAGATTATAGGTATCTAATATATTTTATTTTAGTAGTATCAGTGGATCCGCCAAAACCACCGCCAGAGTATTTGATAGTAACTGGGAAAGATAAGTCGAAAATAAAATCTAATGCTGGTGCAGATGGAGATAAAACTGTTAGCAAAATGTTGACTTTGACAATAGTAAATGAAAAGCGAAAAGAAGTCTTCAAGACATCAAAAGTTTTCTTCATTCCCGAAGCGGCGATGGAGATGAAAAAACCTCCAGCTATACTTGTCTACTTAAAAGAACTTCTATTGGACGATTATTAAAATGTGTGGTTTATGAAATGTTTTTTTTTTTTTTTTTTGTTGCAAAGTATTTCTGTTGATATACATATATACATATACATATATATAGGTATATATCGATATACATACTTGTAAAAGGTGTTTTTATTTACTTAGATAGAGGTTACGATTCAGATAGGAAAACTGAGCCTTCATCTGCAGCTCCTTTGTACATTTTTGGTAGACATACGTATACAGTGGACGTCCAGTATAACGAACGATATAATGTTTGAGGTTATCTATCTATATCTATCTATATAAAAAGGAATGTATGTATGTTTGTTTGTTTGTCTTTTATAGACTCGGAAACTACCCAACCGATCTTGGTAAAATTTTCAGAGTACGGTTTTCTGAATATAGAATACAACATAGCATCAGTACTTTTACTCAACAACTGTTGGTTTTGGTATCTCTGATACAAAATTTCTTAATTTAGGTGAAATGTGAATATTAAGACAGACATACAGATAGACAATGACAAACAGACATACAGACAGACAGATAGACAGACAGACAGATAGATAGATATACAAAAATACAGATACACAGACAGAAAGACAGACAGATAGACAGACATACAGACATACAGACCGACAGATAGATAGAACTGCGGCTACAACGTGGAAATGCCGTTCAGGCAATAGCTCACACAACAGGACCTTCAAACCGAACTTCAAAGACATGAACGTATACGGAATGACACACACACGAACTTACGCATACACCATACGAAACTAACGAACTAGACTAGACCCACACGTACTGACATATACATAAACGAACAATACCCTTCAGAACAGTTTCAGACACATTGACAAAGACCTGTGAAGATGAGGAAAAGCTACGGCTGAAGTCCCCCCCATGACGAAATACTTACAGTGGTACCGTGGGGACCAGGGAACAGAGGCAGGAGGTGGTTTTAGTGGATTAAAGTCCCACACACAGGCTTTTGATGCTTTCCACCTTTCTTACAAAAAAAAAAAAAAAAAAAAAAAAAAAAAAAAAAAAAAAAAATAGATAGGCGGCAGATAGATAGATAGATAAACAGACAGATAGATAGACAGACAAATAGATAGACAGACAGACAGCTTATTTTTTTTATATACACACATATTTCCCCTGTATGGAACCATTTCCCCTTTATCTTATTACATTTATCGTAACGCGTTTTCAAAACAAATACGTCGCTAAAGAAGTATTCACTTCAAAAAAATGGAATTTGAAGTTGAAAAATATGTAAAACAGCAGTGATTGTTTCCAAATATTTTCTATCATGCGCAGGCAACGCCGGGCGTTTAAATTTTGAAAATATAGGTGTAGCGAAGCGCACCGGGTTACGGCTAGTTTACTTTATCGAGCGCGTTCATTATATCGATCGGTTTTTTATAATTTTTTTTTTTTTAAAAAGATGTTTATTTAGACGTTTCTATTTAATGTTTAAATGATGGTCCTACCATTTAAGTTAGCAAAATTTGTAAATTACTTTGGAAAAAAAAAATCACCGCGTGTGAGCAAATTCAAATGTTGGAGTAACCAAAGGTAACCGTTTTCAAACAAGCACCGTACTAGCTTTTAGGTACAAAATAAATACGTTAAGCGTTTTTCAGTCAATTTATTTATACGTTCACTATATCGCGGCCACCATTCGCTATATATAGACTATCTAATGTAACTCTGAAAAGCGTTCCTTACATCGGATATTCGTTATAATGGATGTTCACTGTATACTAACTAATAAAATTCTGGTTGCAGAAATCTTTCGAATTCCAAAATAAACTATCTTGTGACAAAGGCGTACAGTTTATTAAAAATCTTCTATCGCCAAATGCTCCGGTTTGGTTGTGCACTCGCATTTTTACCAATCCAATTAAATAACAATTCAATATCGTGGTGCCCACAGGGAATTCTCCAAACAATGGAATTTGCATTTGGTTGCGGTGGAGCACGCATTTGGGTTCACTTTTATGTGTCTCGTACGTGTATTTAATAAACATTTAAATAAACCAACATAAATCTAATTCGGGGCAACATAAAAGACAAATGTGCAACTTTCACCGTTACTGCACAGATAAGTGTAGGTACTTACGATTATTCTTCATAATTTTTAGCAGCTCGTTGATCATCCATGTCGCAGATGCTGGGGCAATCCATTCGCGTCCATGAATGCCCGCTTCTATAAATACACCATTCATTTGATCGGGTTTCTTATTAAGCTTATGCTTCTTTTTCTTCGTTAGTTTGTCATTGGTTTTGCTCAATTCTATTTTCGCTACGACCAAAGGTCGACCTTCATAGGAGCGCCCTATGTGTAACAATTCCACAAACTGTGGATTTCGTATTTGAATTAATTCAAGATACTTAATTATACTGTCATAGTCATAGTATCTGTTCCAGGACATAATTGCCTTTTTTGAGGCGGGTTTCATCGCAGCGATATCATCCTGTTTCGCTTGTTCATAGGAAATTACTTTACCAACATCAAAGATGAGAATTTCGTGATCGATATTTTCAAATCTAAGCGTTCCTTGGAAATCGACAAGGAGTTTTGGTGGAATGAGTACATCAGTTGAACCTCTGAGAAGCGAAACAAAGCATTGCTAAACAAATAGAAATGTAAAAACAAAATATGTGTACCTTAAGGTAGGACCTTTCAGCCAATGCATTCGAACACCCTCTTCTCCTCGTTTATATTCCTCAAGTATCTTGACCTGTGGATCATTCTTTGGTTTCAGGCGCCAAATTTGATATTTATCGTATGACACCTTTTTGGGTATATCTGGATTTACAGTGGTTGCTTCTATAAGCGGATTGTGGGTTGATGTTGAGTTAATAATATGCTGTGCCAGGAGCCCTATCCACTTATGGGGATTCTTTAAAGGTTCTGCTATAGTAAGTATGGGCACTGGTGTTGAGGTTGTGGTAGTAGTGGTTCGCTTGGGTCTTGGTTTTGTGTTGAACCAGCCAAAAAACCATGCTGAAATCGATTAGATGGTTAGAAAATAATAGATTGATATAAACCAAATAAGAGTTAATACAAGCCAAGCAAACGTAGACATATGTTACTTACGATCACTTTCTTCCTCATTTGGCGATGGAGTCCTCACATCATAGCCAAACCATGAGTCAAACCAACCGGGTTCTTCCTCAAAAGGCGCTGGAGTAGTACTACCTCGACTGCGTCTTCTAAATCCCAACCATGAACTAAACCACGATCCAAGTGAATTGCCTTGATCCTCATCTGTCTCCTCACTGTCTGCCACTCCATTAGCGCCACTATTATAGACCGTATATTGTGGATACTTTGGTTTGCGGTTATCATTAATTTCTGGTTGTGGATGCTCATCAAACGTGATCCCAGCTCTATCGAAAATCCTATTCATTACCCACTGTATGGGCGTGAATAAACCGCGAAACAACCCCAACACACCGTCATCGCTGTCATTATCATCGTCATCGTCGTAGTCGTCGTATTCATCACTGTACGGTCGTCTGCGTTTGATGCGTTTTTTAGTGGTCTTCTTGAGACGATAATTGTCGTCTTGTTGGATACTCGTAGTTCCCTCGAGGGAACTGTAATCTGTTATGGTGTTCTCTGAACTGGATACACTGTCTTGATCCTCTACGGACTCATCGGTATCGTCGTCACTGTCCTCATCTGTATCGGAGTAATCATCGTTGTAAGACGCTCCACCAAAGCCATAAAAATCTTCATAATCATCAGTGGGGTTTTTTTTTGCTTTAACCTCTTTGCAAGGAGGTTTTGTTGGTGCCTTAGTGTGGGTGTTTTCCTCAATTGAACTCTTTGGCTTTCCATTCTTTACTGTTGGCTCTAGATATTCACTTGTCACTTGAATTTGGGTGGAAAGAATCTTTTTCGATTTTTCCACAGGATCTGTTGAGTTTAAGGATCTATTGGACAGGATTTTGGTGGAGTTTAGTGATCTTCTAGAGATCTTATGAATTTTCACTTTTGTAGAGTTACGAGTGTATGATTGAGTAGCGTTTTTAGTTCTAAATAGGGTTGAGTTGAAGCGAGGTCTTTTGGTAGGTGCTTTATTGTTTGAAGTACTAAAAACAGAAGGCAGACTAACTTTGTTTGGCTTCTCCAACTGTGTGTCTAAGGATGAGATTGTCTCCGAATAGTTCTTGTGAAAATCCCTCATAATCTGATCCTTATTCGATATTCTTATTTTTTTCACCTTTCTGTGTCGATTCTTTCGTTTCTTTCGACGATTCCCGAGGGTGTGATTACCCTTAACGGTTAGTTCAGTTTTAACCACAACTGGATTCACACTTTTCACTAAACTTCCACCATTGAATTTTATAATTTTAGGTCTTTCTTGCTGCATACACTTGGATTCGTAGCTTTTCTTTAGAAGATATAAATCTCGTTCGTATTGTTCCTTGCTAACGAAGATTGGAATAGTGTCATTTTTCGATAATCCCGTATTATTCATATTAACCCCGAGCTCTGTAATGGCATAGACTATCCCTGTTGCTGGATTTGTAAAAAATATTGGCATAGCTGTACGAGTATGATTTGACTGTAATATTAACTTGTTAGCAAAGGACTCTTTATTCACGATCGCGACACTTTGTTCACTGGAGAGGGCTATTGTGTCACTTTCTGTTAATCCTGAGAAATGGTCATTTTTGTCTATTGAAGAACTTGGGAATAAATTCTCCCCAAAACTGGTATCCTTTGGTTTTGCTAAATTAAACTTCGGAGTGAATTTTTTTGTATTCCGCTCCTGCAACAGGAGATCACGTGTCCATGTTTTCTCCCGCATAATGCCATCGAGTTCCTCGGAACTCGGATGATATCCATATTCATAGGATGTTACCGAATAAAAAACAATTAAATAGTAGCAACCGACGAGTAGCTTGGACATTTATGCTTCTTACAAGAAATGCGTAACTTAACCGCGCGACGTTTCGAATGCAAATAAAACCAGCTCCAGCTGAATCTTTCACACAAGTACGAGTAGACACATTTAACCAAGCATCGCAAATTGATTGTATGGTTCGGATGTAACTTTTACCTTTCTCCTTGTTTTCACGTGCAAAAGCACATTCGTCATGTCATATCTATCCGCACATGTTGTATGAACAAGAGTACCGAATGAAGACCCTCCCTTCCATATGAGTCTGCTCGTATCTGTGACAATATCGATGGTAGATACGAAATAAAACATACTTTTGTTTAATATTCATCAATTATAACGTCTCAACTGTATATAATTACTCGGGGCATCGGTGAAGCGTTTATGCAGTGTTTTTCTTTTCAGCTCTCTAGAGTTAGGATTCAATCAAGCGCAAGATCTGCCACAGATCATCATAAGTTGAAGCTGGTTTTAAGTGTAATGGGAAAATATTCCATTTCACATCCCATTCATGCTCTGAATATGAACTTGAACTTCTTGCTGTCGTTTATATCCGTTGTTACCCGTAAGGTTGCTTGATGACACTTATTTTCTGTAGATTTTCTTAAAAAAAAAAAAAAAACAAACAAATGTTACATGGTTGAGCAAACCCAACAGGTCATCTGGAGGGTTTACTCTAGTATCACGAAATTCGGTGGAGAATTCTGTGTTTAAAGAAAGTAAAACGTTTTTTTTTTTTCCTTTAACTGAGTGTGTAGAAAGTGAAAAGTTCCGCCGCTTTATGCAATTAAAAGATCTCCAGCCACATCCTAGAGTTATTAAAACTTTTACTTTAAAATTATTTTACTGATGGCAGATCATCACCATAGTGTACTGGAACTCAATGGTGTGGATTCTTCTTTGGAGTCAGATTCCTAGCAATATATGAGTTTGTGCTAACAGTAATGGACAAAAATAAACATCATCTAGGAGTGTGCATCTATATGAATAGCAAATATATACGATTATACAAACATATGTACGTATACATGCTGAGTTGCAACTTCGAGTTCATGTGGCATTCCTTAAGTGCAAAACGGTGGAGAAAAATACTATGGAGGTCACTGGTTAATGGTCACAGTCACATATTTTATAAGGGAAACGAGTTCCGACTAGAAAACAGTGGGACCACTTTAAGAATTGGATCTTTGAGAGAAGATCATTGATAACACTGACAGCTATGGGGATAATAATTAAGAGGGTGTTAAGGGCAAAAACTGTTTATAGCAATGGCAAAAAAATCGAGTTCTTACAAATATTGATCGTTATTTACATCCTGTTTTTAAATGTGTAGCTACATTATGTATACATTATGTAGAAAATTGGTAAATTTTATTACATGCGCTGTTTTAATTCCGTATATCGTTCAGTAAGTGTTGATTTTTTTTTTTTTCAAGCAAAAAAAGAGGTCTTAAAACGAGAATATACATAAATCATTTCCCTTTGCCCAACAGTATGATATTATTTCAAGAACTGAAAGTGGCGTAAGAATTTCTTGTACCGGATATAACGATGAACCGATTATAACGAAGAAATCTGCGTATAAAATCGTACTTTCAGATTTGGGGGTGTTGGCATTCTGTAGAAACATTGATATTCTACGAAGTATAAATGTCAAAGCCGGTGTTTCGTCGTATAACGCCCTCAAATTTTTTCCGAACGCCGCCGCCGCGCCGTCAAGCTCGAATCGAGCTCGAAGCCTTTGTTCCTAAGCACGCAGCACTCTCGGCATATATGCAACGTATTGCTTCCGCTCTCGGAAAAATATTATCTAATGCTCAATACCAATGAACAATGTTCTTCTGATAAGGAAATTTCTGCAAAATATGGGTCGAAGAAATAAAAATGGATTTATGCGAAAAACCGTCCAAATAATTAAATAAATATTTAATATTTAAATAAATAATTATTCGAGCCCTGTTATTAGTTTGTAACGACCGGGTTTTTTAAGTGTATATTTTAAAATTCTGTTATGTCTTTCTTAAATGTATTTACAGTAGTATAATAATACATTTAATTCACTAAATGATTAATGATATGACACAAAAGGTTCAGCACGATACATCTACGATCTATCGTAGGTATGTAATATGTATGTATGTACATGTGTATGTTCATACTCATACATACCCTTGCCTTAACCATTCAAAAGCACTCCTAATAAAGTTCAGCTTGCAACGCTGATTGTTTTCACATTTTTCTTAAATGTTTTTTGATTAATCTATTCTCTATGTTTTTTGTTTTTCGTTTGTACTGTATGCATTTTTTTGTTCACAAGAATGCCTTTTTACATTCTGGTAAACAGGAAACATGATCATCAGGAGTATCGTGCTGTAAATGACCAGAGGCGCAATCGCATTGTGTTGCATTTCTTTGTGTATTTATACTTTCATCCCAAGTCATTTATTCAATCAATATTGATGCAAATACTTTCATGTATATAGCAGTCAATCAATCAGTAAATTACACCGGATTATAGGCCAATTAATAGAAAAGAGAATGCCATTTTCGTTTCCTTTTACCAAAGGCAAAAAACACAAGTACATCTGTATGTATGTATGTACATTATAGTTAATTACATTAAAGATAGAATATAATTCATTCTCATTCACTCAAACTATCACGATCCATCCTTAAGTTTATTAAGTTAAATTAGTCGCAATTAACGGCATCTAACTTAACTTAACTTTTGTTCTAGTTCTCTTTAATGAGCGTTAAGAAAGCAAAACAAACTGAAACAAATATATATAACACATCCACACGTGTGCAAGCATTCGTTGCGAACCAAACAGTTCTCAAGGTGCCTTACAACTAGCACCTATCCTTAGCTAAGCAACAAAATTGTTTGAGTGGCTAAGAACTGCGAAAAAGCGGGTAGCCGTTGTATTGTTTGATTCGGCTGGCCGGACTCTAGGAGTATGTATGTGACCTTTTGCTACTCCTGGAAAGTGCGGGTTGCAAGGAAATTACATATGTTAAGAGATGTAGTGCTACATATATATCTCCCGTAACCATTTTCATACGATTAAAGAGTTAATGCAAATTGCACTAAACAAGCTCTCGAAATGGACCATAAAATGCAGCTTGGGTGTAAACTCACAACATCTAAATTGGTTCTCTTGACTATAAACTACAAAATGTAGCCCAGCAACTACACCGGCCAGTCCACGATTTTATATCACCTAACTCTCCCTGACAACATTGACCAAACCGTAGCCCAATTTCAACAAAAAATTCCAGGTCATTACTGCAGACAGATCGTTCTGAGATGACATAGGAGTTATGGTAAAGATAAGTTTATACACTTCTACCCCAATGGATTTAAGACCAACGACAGACGGTGTAGGAGATTTTTTCCTCAGCAGATTCACATTTAATATCTCTTTCCCCCTCCCTGATCACTGATGTGTGTTTCAAGCGGAAATTATGGCGATTTCAGAAGCAAAGTCCTGGATAATGTAAAATCTTCCAAAGATATTAGATATGTGTGTATATATATGTATATTATGTATATGTATACACAATTCTTTTATTAAAATATCTAACGGAAATCAGCAGAATTAAGAAGTAAAACAAAAATGAAATACAGTCAACCCTCGTATAATGCGATAGTTAGGTTCCCGAGAAACACCGCGTTATACAAAATCGCGTAGTACGATACTTGGGCCACATACTAAAACTGGGGTTACATTCTCTACAGAAAAAAAATGCATCTAAATTTGTTACATTGCTTATAGAAAATTAGCTGAACTATAGTTTTAAGACGAAAAGCCTACACAAAAGATAAAAATAATTATGTTAACAATTAAAAAAAAGAATAAAGTTATCTTTATTGCAAACTAGCTGACCAGGCGAACTTCGTACCGCCTCAAAATCAATAAAGGTTGTGTCAACTTAAGTTGCCGCTTCCCTCTAGTATATTTAATCTATGGTGAAATGACGATGCAAAAAGGACACCTGTCAACTTGCTACTTCAATGCAAAATCAGTTGGTTTTGTACACCATTATTTTATTCAATTTTCAAATTGGCTAATAGCGCCATGTCTTATTGATCTTGCAAACAAAAAATTATTGCATACGAATGTGTGGGCAATATTGTTGCACGTGAATTTGTGGAAAAAGGGTTATTCCGATGAACAACATTTCAAATAGAGCTCAGGCAATTATTTTCACTGTATTTTTACGTCAAAATGAAATAAAAATAAAAAAAAAATATTACCCATACAAAATGTATGGAAAAACAATTTTTCTGAATTTTCCAATTTTTCTTTAAAATTTTCAAATTTTCGGCTCCGTTATGGTTCTACCTCAAAAAATGACATCTCGTCGGAAATCAAACGAAGGATTACTCTTGCCAACCGCTGTTTCTTTGGGCTAAGAAGGCAATTGAGCAGTAAAGTCCTTTCCCGATCGACTAAGGAGATTCTATATAAGACCCTTATCATCCCAGTCTTGCTATATGGAGCTGAAGCATGGACTTTATCGAAAGCGGATGAAGATCTCCTTGGTCGCTTTGAGAGAAAAATCCTTCGTAGGATATTCGGTCCCGTTTGCGTTGACGGGTTTTGGAGGAGAAGATTCAACGACGAACTGTACGAGCTATACAGCGACATCAGCCTGGTCAAAAAACTGCACATTGGGCGTTCAAGATGGCTAGGACATGTGGAGCGCATGGACATCAGCGCTCCGGCTCGGAGAATATTCAACTCTAACCCGGAGGGTCAGCGCAGCAGAGGACGACCTCGCCTAAGGTGGCGCGACCAAGTAGAACAAGACCTCAACCAACTTGGAGTGCGCAACTGGAAGCGGTTAGCTAAGGACCAGGCTAACTGGAAGAGGTTGTTGGTTGAGGCCTTGGTCCACCCCGGACTGTAGCGCCACCTAAGTAAGTAAGTTATGGTTCTACCTGGTTCAATACGAATCCAACAAAAGAATCCCCATGCAAATCGGATGATGTTTAGCGGAGTTATGCTTATATTATACAAACAGACACCAATTCATTTATATATATATAGATTTAAATTTATGTTTCATACATTATTGGACAAAAAAATCCGTTTTACTAGTTTGCTAAGCATTTCTCTGCAATTCCTTTCGGAGCTAGAGAACGTTGCAAATGCCTTTAAAAATTGGTGAAGCGTTCCATAGAGGGATCAATACGTGTGAGGTCATTCTCCAATCCTTGGTTTATGTTTTATGTTAATACGTTTGTATCTATCAAACACGTGAATGTGTTGAAAGGAAATTCCCCGAAATACAGGAATACAACACACATTGTTCGCGTTAGAAAAGACTGAGAATCGCGTTATAACGAAACCACGTTGTAGAAGTACCGCGTTATAGGAGGGTTCGCCGCAATTCATAAAACGCGAATCCGCGTTATGAAAGTACCGCGTTATACGAGGGTCGACTGTATAGGAAACAAAGAGTAGCTTCGCTTGTTGTCACAATGCTTAAGAAAATAGCATACATTTGTAGAACAGTTACACTTGTTTCCCATCTAACTAACAACTTTATTTTCCGTCTTTTCGCTTGTCAACCATGTAGCTGTTAATCAGGTTTTGTTCTATTCTATAAGCATCTGCATTTATTTATTTATTTTTTTTTTTTTAATTCATTTATAATTCAAAATACTCATCACAATACACGTATTAGCACAAAAATACGAACTGATTCTGTTCAGTATAGATTCTTGAGCTCAACTTTTTTTGTCGATCACAATTAAAGGGTTGCCACTCTACCTGTTTAATGCGAAACATTTTTGTTTTTCATATGTGCCCTATTAATGCATAGTCAGCTTGAGTGATTGCATCTGGTGTCGGATTTTCTTACACCAAATTTAAATCCCTTAGAACACCATTTTAAGCATGTATACATTCATACATATTTTGTACATACATATGTTTACTACAGCAACAACAAAAGAAAAACTGTATATCAATTTAATTCAGTAAAATACCACTCCCGAGAGGAGCAGTAAGTAAGAACTGTGCGACAAGTGCATGTTCGAATCAATATCGAAGTCAGTCAGTCTTGAAGGTGTCGTCGGCCGGCAAAGACACATGTAGCAACATTACACTCAAGCGAGTCGTGTGTGCCACAGCCACTCAATTAAAAATATCAACGAAACAATATCGTAATAGAATTTAAACGAATAAGATAAAAATACACTAAAGTAAGCTTGTACGAGCTATGTGACAAACTGTGGTATCAAGTGTGAGCGCGTAGAAAGTTAGAAAAGGAAAAAGTTCTGTTACAATATTCGGAATTCATTGAGAACATCTCAACAGCAACAACAAATTGGAAAAAAAAAACCAGTTCTTGAATCATCAGGTGGATTATCCGTCACAGGTAAAGGTGTGAATAATGTTTTTCATTAAATTGTATTCTTACTATTCTAAACATAATCGAGATCTTTTCATTTCTCTTTTTCTTGAGTTTTTTTTTTTTTACTTGCGAGTACTTACGAGTACATACTTGTACTGCTTGAGCTTGAGACGGTAGTTGTTGGGAAATGCCCACTTAAATTTGTCGCACGTGATCATTTTTAAGGAGTTGCTTATAAAAGTGGCGATCAACAAGTTATTCACCCTAACCTAAGTTCTAAGCTTATTCTAGGTCAATGTCGTGAAAACGAACAGAAAATTCAGATCTCTATATCATCCATAAATATTTTTGAAAGAATTTGGTTAAATGGAAGTGACAGTTCTCCAGACAACGAAAGTGGGTTTGTGAACTTTATATGAGTATGACCACTAATCACTATGAATTTTCGTAATACACTTATCCATTTGTTGTTGTAATGAGCCTCAAGTGTGCACTTACTTAGTCGGTCTTGGCTCTTGGGTTATATAGTATGTCCGCAGTTGGGATTTGAGCTAATTTAAAGTTTCAAATAAGATGTCATGTGTACCTACATAGAGAGGTTATTATATTACGATTATTGTTATATTGGAAATAAAGTTAGCGTTAAGTCGATAAGTATCTTATCTTATCTATCCCTTTGGTAAACTATTATTTTATGTACGAGTATATTTACATACTTAGGGAAACACTCAAGATTCAAAATCAAGAATTAACTTCTTCATGTTAGAAAAAGAATCAAGAATAATGTTTTTTTTGTTGCGTTACTTATACAACTTATACATCATAATTACTTACGTAGACGTACTCGTATGTACAACATCAGTATTTACTATGTACAATCGTTCGTAAAATAACAGCATAGATTTCAGAGATTTTTGTAAAGTCTCCAATAAATGGGTCTATTGTTCTCGAAAGATTTTTTGGATAGGCCAATTTAAAATGATATTAAATATGTAAGAAATAACTTGCAGGCCAATATACGAGAGCCAGATGTAAAATTAAGCATTCAATTCAATGGGCAGATGAAATTCTTCGTAAAAACATTAAAACAAAAAATACACACATACCTACATACATATGTACATAATGTATTTTGGTCATATAAAAAAAACATTTTTGTAAGAATAGACTAGAAAAATACAACAATATAAATAATTGAAATACAAATAGATTGTTTTTGTTTTGTTTCTGAAGCATTCTTGAGTATATAAACGAAATACTAGGTCATGTTGAATGTAAGTGACCACTTGTATTATTAACAGATTATTTGTTGTCAAAATTACGTGTTATAAACGCAGTTCAATTTAACACGTTCTTGTGGGGTGGGCTAAGCGCTAATTATCTGCGAACGAGTATTCCTACATTTGCTTAGGTCGACTTAAATTACTACGAATCTGTTTTTCACAGATCTTGTAAACATCTGTCCGTTTTTTTTAGGTTTCTATTAGTCTATTAGTATTTCATATGCATATGTTAATTTTAAAATAAAAACGCTTAGTTTCATTTAATGAGGAATATGGAAATACCATACAATGCGTGTCTGAATGAATACCTACAGTTTTATTATTTAGGATCGAAAGATTTGTTGAGCCTTGAAAGAACAACCTAAAATATGTAGCTTAATTCAATTGTTAGTGTAAAATGAAATGCTTCTAAGTGCAGCTTCCAATCTGGAAAGGTGGGTTGAGTAGGTGAACCAAATACATATGTAGGTATCTCGTATCTCTGACTTCATGTGTGTATACGATTATATTACCAATTAATAAAAATTAGTGTTGAAACGAATATTCGGTTACTATTCGGTATTCGGCCTATTCGGCCCATTTTCACTACTCCGCCGAATACCGAATATTGAGTTACTATTCGGCCGAATACCGAATACCTAAAAATAGGAGTAGAAATACCTTAAAATGGTCTAAGAAAAGCAAAACACTTACAAGAACTGCTACCGATCTTTGCTCTAAAACAGTTTGCACGCCAATCGTCTCTTCTTCTTTCTCATCTCTCTTGGAGACGTGGATTGTAGAAAAAAAAAAATTCCCCGAAGTCCCGCTATTCCTCTTCATGTTCGTGGTGGACCTTTTAATTCTGCATGATGTTAGAGTGAAAATAAATTTTTCAAATGATTTCCAAATGAAGCGATGATCATATTAAGTCCAAAAATAATGAAGTTTGAGTTGAATGGTTTTATCGTCTGCGCCGTTTATTCTAACTTTTTCGTACTTTTTCAGGGCTTTTTAGTGTGGCCGAATTATTTTTATTTTTTTATATAATCTACACACGCTAAAGGAGATATGAATACCCTTATAATGTTTACACACAGCGCGAACACATAAAGAACAAGAACGAGAGACAGATATATCGACGTAGTGATAGGAAACTCAGATGTTAGGTTTCAACGAACTCTATGGGTGGTGTCCAGGATAACTGGAGAGTTGTGTATTATTGAAAGCTATGCCATTGCTTATGATTCACAGAAGTTTTTTCCAGATGTTTCCTATTATAGTTTGTGCGCTCAATTTCTTCAGCCACACCACCATCCTACTGCCAGTGTTATGCCTTCGCAGTTGGTTTTGATATTAGCTTCTAAAACTGATTAACTTATTTTTATTTCGTGAGAAATAAAAGTTTCGACGACATCTGGATTTGAACCGTGAACCTTCAGCGTGACAAGCGACGACGACTACCACTTCGCCACAGCTACCCACAATTTGACCGAATATTTGGCTATTCGGCCACGCTCATGGCCATATAGGTACTATTCGTTGCAACACTAATAAAGATGTAATACGAAGAACAATACTGAACTTAATGTACTTTTAAAAGCACTAAAATGTGTTTTGTTAGTATAAGTGTAGTATATATGTAATTTTATTTTAGAATAAAAAAGTACAATGTTATAATTTAATCGAGTCTTGGTTTAAGCCCATATTAAAATTGTAGCACATAAGTACGTACTTACTACTAATTTGCTTTGTAATAAACGCGACTTTTGTCTGCACTCAGTACATACTTCTTTTTATCTACTTACCTATAAATTGTAATATACTGAAATATATGTATTTAGTGGCAACATGTTTAATATAATCATAAGAAAGGTTTGCGGATTATATTGTACACCACAGCGTTATCGCAACGTTACATTCTAACGATTGTAAACTGAATTAAGTGGGAATATACCTCGTTAATTGTAAAAAAAAAAGATATTTTTGTAAATGGGGCATATCTACTCTACATACTATATAGTATATACATACGCAGATTTGGAATTTAAATCACAACAGTGACATTTTTGTCTCTATTCGAGTGATTTTTTTGATATACGCATAAGGTCCCTATCTCTACTTCTTGTGGCTGAATTTCAGTACCCACGAGAATGTAGAATGAGTTTTGTTGCATTATTTATTTTAAACTTTTAATTGAATATCGACTTGATTATCTAAGCCTAAAGAAACTGCCTTAATCGCAGTTGACTTCTGCCTTAATCGCAGGTGACCTTCTTGGGAGAACCCAATAAAATCTTGTTTGTGTTATGTCTCCAAATTCTGAAGGTCATACCGTTAGTTGACTGATTATAGCAGGTTTAAAAAGATGTATGACAATTTGCAGACATTCCGACATCTATTGTAATAAGTAAACAGAAGTACCTACATGTAGTACATATGCGAGCACGAGCAGGTAGTATCTACGACTGAATTGGACGATATTACATTTCAATAACTCATCGCATTGACATCTAGATAATTATTTGTATTCGTTAGTTGTGTTTGCTATTGGACTACCGCCTGCTGTTATTTTAAGTGTTTAGTTTGTTCTAATGTGTGGAAACATGTACGAGTAGTATTTTAATTACGTCAGAATTGAATAAACAAACTGAAAAGGTTTAATTTGACTGAAATATAGAATAAGTTTGACTTTTGGTTTATACTTATAAACATAAATTACACACATGTATTATGTGGATGTAAAAAATTGGCCACTCAAAACGTACACAAATTTCTAATCGGTCAAAGACTTGGTTAACAATTTTTGGAAATAATAGATCAGTTTTCTTGTCACGTGCTTTAGGAATGTTTAACCTGTGGCGTTTTGCTATCTTTATTGCAACGAATTAAATTCAACAGTTACATAGTGAGTGAGGTAACTAGAACATTAAGATACGAATCGAATAGCGTGTACCTATCGTGTAATGTTATGAGTGGCTCAGGTTTATCGCAATAAAATCGAAAAATATAAAGATAAAAAATTAGGAAAGCGCCCCAAGTTTAATAAATAGTCGTATACTGGTGACTCGGAAAAAATTATTTTTTTTACTTTACATTAAAGCTTTCTTTTACTCAGAATGTTTGAGATTCTACTCGTCAACCCTTCCCTTTGATAGGTACCCATGTCACGGGGGTTGTGAAAAAAAAGTAATCCGCCATCGTATGGCATCCACCATATTGAATTTAGAATCACGTCACTTAGCTAATCGTATTCTACTTGTCAAATCCTTTCATGTGATACCCATTTGGAGGTCGTGAAGATAACGGTAATCCACCATCTTGGGGCGTCCACCATATTAGATTTACGAAATCATCAAACATACTATATTGAGTTGCCACCGGTCATGCAAAATTTCAGCATAGTCGGATATCTGGAAGTGGGTGTAAAATCGATTCCCAGATTTGGCCCTCACAGAAATTCCACAGAAATTGAAGTTAAAAAAGCGTCCGCCATATTGGATTTACAACGTCATCAATTGACCCATATTGTATTATCTACGGACTTATACACGTGTGCGAAATTTCAGCATGATGGGATATTTGGAAGTGGGTGTAAAATCGACTCCCAGATTTGGCCCTTAAAGAAAGTGAAGTTAATATAAAGCTTGTAACACTTGTAAAAACTGAAATGATTAGAATTTGTTTTGCTGGAATCTCAACAAAGAATATTTCTCATCAATATTTTTGATTAAACTTTTTTTGTAACTTACTAGTGAAAGAGCACCGTAGCGCAAGTGGTTAGTGCGTCGGACTACTGTGCCAGCGGTCTTGGGTTCGAATCCCGCCGCAAACACCTAAAAGTTGTTCACAGTGCCCACCTCTTTCGAATGTCTGACAAGCATCAAAGAGTATCATTTGTCACGATCGAGCTTCTCAACTCGCCGTTCGGAGTCGGCAAAAAACTGTAGGTCCCTTCCATTCGTGCAAAAATATAACACGCACACACAAATGGTTGCGAGAAGCAGGCCCAGGTTCACCTCGAGCTGTAGCGTATGCAAAGTATTTATAAATAGATTTATTTATCCAGGTTTAGTTTCACATGATTATTCATTTATCTGCGAAGCCTGAGGGGTATATCTGCAGAATATTGCGTATCAAAGTTTATAAATTAAAGTTTATTAAGTGAGATTTAATTTATTTTTACATAATAAACGAAAATAAAAATCTTCGAAACTAAATTACTATTATCTGTATATTAAATCCCTTCAATGACCTTCTAAAGTTGTTAGAACTGGTATGTTACTTTAAGAGTTCACAGCTTGAAGTTGAGAGTAGAAGTTAACAGATAAAGGGTATGTGATGATTTTGAGTCTACCTGGCTTTTATACACATTATAGTTCTCTATCATTAATTAAATCGCTGCAACAAGTTATTCTACACATATGTATGTATGGATACAGAATACCTCTATCTATGTATGTAGATACATACATTTGTATCTTTATCGAAAAACATTCTGTGTTTTTGTTGATGATTATCCTAACTAATCATGTCTACGCAACCTGTGCTTACAATTCGTATCTGTATTTTTAGTCTATTAAAGAATTTAGTGCGGAAATAAAAAACAAACTTGATGAGTCGTTTTATTATGTCCATCGAAGCGACAAACAATTAAAATGTTTATTTTCAACGTCAATATAATTTATAATAAGTAAATAAAAAAGTTGTTTGAATAAAAACGATTGAAAATACAGGTAGGTAAATCTAGCCAAGACTAATTTCTCATTTTATAGTATGTTATTAAGTAAATATTGGCACCGACAGCAATTTACCAATCTGTTCCACTTTAGCATTGCGTTCCCAATATTCACATTATTAGCGAGCGTACAAATTTGTTTCTTAAGTTCGTTGTGTCTTGTGCTTTTGTATCTCAACATGATATTTTTACGCATGATGCAGCATCGGATGCCAGATCGCAGGCGCGGGTTATTTATGTATTTGTAGCGTGGTTGTTGGCGTCCGTAAGCCTCTAGTAATTTTCCATTCGGCAGAATCTTCATCATGATCATGGTCTGGTCGGTGTACAGAAAAGATATATGTACATATTCGGAATTATGTATATACCATATGTACATAACATATGTATCTACATACTAAATTGGTGGCAATCAATCAGAACTTATTTATCTTTTTGAACCTCGTTTCAAGTACAAGCGCACCAAGTGTAAAATAAACGAGTCTTTGCATACATTTTATTGTATGTCTGGACTGCAGTTAAGCTTAATACTAGTGTTATTTATTAAGAGCACTTTATAATAATAAAATATATTTCCAATTCATAATGTGCAAATACGTAAATGCGTACATATACATATAAGTACGTACATATTTACATATATGATTGTATCTTTTTAAATTGAATTGCGGTTCGAAACGGACATTTCTGTAAAGTGCTTACTCTCTTCACACCTATGTATAAGGAAAGATTTTATGGGATCTTATTTTTTTTGCTTACAGTTTCCTGTAAAGCTACACGATTAAGATAATTGCACTTGAGAAACTATCGACGTTGAGTCCTCCTACACTTTCAATTGGTTAAGATTGTCCGTTGCAAAGGAAAGAATAAATAGGATTTCATGTTACTGGTTTTATGTGTAATTACGGACCACACCAGGATCAATATAAAAATTGTTATTACTCTTCTGGATTAAGTTCGAAATTCACTTTTGCAGCAAAGACTTATACTCCTGCACATAAATAGGTTTGGTTACAAAAGATGTGTGATTGTATAAACAATTATTTCCACTCGTATACCCGTTGGTCCATAGTGGACACGTACATAGTTTGGGAATTAACCCTCTTTTTTTGCCAACTCGTTAACCATAGTTTGTACTCGTGGTGAATCTAAGAAGTTCCGATATCTTTGAATTTGTGGCCAAAGGTGCGAAGGCATCGTTCCTGTAGATCAGGGCAGTAGCATAAAAGATGTTGGATCCATTTACTACTCCTTTTAGCAGCTTCTGCGGATATCGTTGGATCTAGTTTGTCATTTGATATTCATATGACTTAAAGTAAAATGTTCGAAGATTTGTCCAGGTGTATCGCCGAATTTGTCCTAATAAGATCTAGTTACGGCCATAAAGAGATATGACGCAGTCGTCATACAGAGCGCTGGTCTCTTGTTCAATTATGTATATGGTCTTTAAATAAATCGGTTTACTGAACACAAATTCCTGATGTTTCAATAAACTTTGTGCAATTGGATAATTCATAAGCGATCAAATATCACAAACAGATTTATGTCCACTTCAACCTTCTGCTTAAGTGCAAAGCCAATGGTATTTCTAGTTTCTCACTTCGAAAATATCTTCACTTCACATTTCACTGTTGCGAAAAAAAGATCTCTACTAAATAATTTATTTTAATTTAGCAGCCATAAAGGAATTCTATTGAAAATGTCTTCTTAGATGATCTGTTTTGGGTCAGTCTTATGCGCCATCACAGTTCGATCCTCAAGTAACCAGTTCATCAACATTTTTACTGTTTAAAATTAGCTTCTGCGAATCGATAAAAATAAAAATAAATGCATTCAGTCACTATGTCAACTGTCAATATCGAATTGAAATGGAAGGTTGTGGTGCAGAGTTTTCAAAAAAGTTTATGTATGTAAAATAGTTTATGTACATATTGTATAAATAATACTTGTGACTATGACATATACATCTGTACTTTTTACGATTTACATGTAATCTATTTTATTGAGTAGTTCATTGTCAATGCTCGATTAATTAAAACAATGTTTGTCATTGAAATTGATGAGTGATTTAAAGTGAAATTTCTTAATAGAATTAACGGAAATAATATGTATTCTCTCCTTTCCGATCGATGGGTCAGTTTATGTATGGTGAAACTATTTATTAGCATACATTTTTTTTTGTTATTGCCAATATTTTAAATTTCTGAATATCCTTCAAGACTTTCTTTATTTAGTAATAAGTCACAATGGGTACGTTTTTTTAAAGCTTTGAAATGGTGTTGACTCTTGAAGGCGTATATTGTTACTTTGCGTAAGGAAAAAGTGTCAAATCGCGATATCGCTCATCGACTAGGGTCTAATGAATAGAGTGTGCGAAACATTTTGAAAAATGTTCAACTAGAGAGCTCAATGCTCGGAAAGCTGGAAGCGGAAGACCCAGAAAGGCATCTCCTAGTGATCAGCGTCTGATCTAGCGAGTTTGTTTAAAAAACCGGTTTGCACATGCTGGGGATACTAACTGGTCATTCCTTTTTACTTGAATGTGCCAAAACTTATACAAATTGGATTTAGGCCGAAAGGCAAGTGTGATATTTTCGGATGAGACCAAATTCAATTTATTTTGCTCAGACGGCAACGCGGTGGTTCACCGAGGAAAAGGTGAACGATATTCAGATAATTGCATTTTATCCACCGTTAAGCATTCCCCTTATATTATGGTATGGGGGCAATAACCAGATTTGGTGTTGGATAAATTGTAATCCTTAGCTTAGTTAATGCCCAGAATAACAAAAAAATTATAGAAAACGATGATGTGCCTACTTTATAGCAACTTTGTTTTGTGATTTTTCAGGACGATTTAGGTCTGCCCATAGAGCAAAATCGGTAAGTTTTTGTTTTGCGTATGAACCGTAAACTAACATTTTTATAAACTTTTTTTTACTTTACACTTACCTGAGGTACAGAACTACAAGGATTCTTTGGGGATTCTTTCTCTTCCATGGCCTGGTAGTAGGTCGGATCTTAATCCCAGAGAAAACTGTTGGCATTACATGGGCAAAAAAATTAGAGAGAAAATGCCAACAAATGGAAGTACATATAATAAAAAAAAAGTGTACAAGTCCCTGTACAAGTAAACTAGTCCTACAAGTCTAGATTATTTCTGTAACACAGAAAAATTCCGTACAAGTGTAGAAAACAGAAATTTCCCTCGACTTGTAGACATACAGTTTAGCCCAGTGCAATTAGGTTTATACCTCGGAACCCAACTATGTATAGTGAATTTATTTATTTTATTATTATTTTTATTTTATTTATTCATTCATTTCTATTTAACAAAATACTTCTAGATTTTAAAATCTAATAATAAGTATCAAGATAGCATTTACAAAGTTAAAATTAAAATTAAAATAAAAATTTAAAAATTAATGTTAAAGATATAAAGAAAAAGCGAGTGAATGGATTTAGATGTTCCGGGATTTTTTAAATTTCTTATACTTTAAAGTAAAAAGTTTACCCTTTGAAATCTTCCGCTAATGTATCTAGTTTTTTTAAGACCTGTCCCATGAAAATAGTGCTTCTTCTAGCATAGTACATTCCTTTTACAGGTTCTTGTGACTAAATGAACATAATAACAGGAAAACTGTAAGACCCAGGTAAAAACTTTTTATGGTGAATTTGTAGGCGACGCTAGGACGCATGAAAATAATATTAATTAATTAATTAATTAATTTAAAAAAAAGGCACACTTTTCCGAGAAAAATACGATTTTCACTAAAATTGGTTAAAAAAAATTATAAAAATCTGTGTTTGAAGACCAATATCTCGAAAACGAGATTACGGATGGTAATAGTTTTTAACTGTGACAAGCACTAATCAATTGTCTAAACTTACCTTGGTTGCTCTAAGTTTAATACACTAGAAGTTGTAATAGAATAACTGTTCTTACCTACTTCAATGAACTTTTTTAAGCACTCTGTAGCTCAGTGGGTGTTCAAGATAGACCCCCTCTCCCATACGATTTTTTTCATAACATGAACCAATGACTCTGATCCCAAAATATTTGTATCCCAAACCGGACCACCCTGTACCTATAGTAAGAAAAAAATTTCATTTTTTATTTTTTGCTTTGAAATTTTGATTTTTTGCTTAAATTTTTTAAAAGTTTTTCCATATTAAAGCAAACAATAAAAATAAAATAGTTTTATAACATAAAAAAACTTTGCTTTTTTCATGAAAATTGAGGAAAAGTAATGGTGCGAGAATTTTTCTGTCCACGAGTGTACATTGTATATTGTGTATACATTTACCACCTACTACTCACAGATCATATATTTTTGCATAGGAATCAGGAGCTTACGAGACGACTATTCTAATTATTCTTTTCACTGGCAATTCATAAAGAACTTATATAAGAACTCTCATTTTATCCCAAAGCATTTCCCTATTGTGTCAGTACTCACGTTTAACTGATCCCGACTTAAATTCATCTAAGCACGATAAAACAATTTTGTTTATAGTTCCGATACTCATTTCGTGACATTTTTACTTTACTTACTTTACCACAGACACATTCCTAGATCTTTTTGAATTATAAAGTCATTTACGTAACTAAATATTTCTTTCTAGATAAATTGTTTTCGTTTGCATCGCGTTATATGTATGATTAATAAAATTAAACCTTTTGATTATTTCAAATTAATTCTAACATCTCTCGTTAATTAAAATGACACATCGCAAATATTTATACAAAAACATTCTCGTATATAAAACATGTATTTCAAGTATAGCCTCAACTAGCATTTGGGGTTAAAATGCTCGTGCAATTTACTTGTCACGTGTAGAGAGTACGTACAAACGGTTCTGTTAAATTGATTGTATTCACACTGCCGCAACAAGCATAGACTACGGGTACTTCTCACTATCGCTGCATCCCGTTGTCCATCATGGTGATTGAAGATTGGGTGTCTGAAGTCTGCTGAGGTTTATTAATTCATTCAGAATGAATATGCAATTACGAACGTCTCATGTATTTCATATGCACACATCGTCATGGCTCACTGTACTCCTTGATAGAGGCAGTAGTTTTTTTTAGACAGTTGGAAGTTTAAATAAATTACCAGTTCTTATTCAAACGCAAGTAGGTTACTTTTAATGTGAAAGACATTGACCCTCACGTCTCGAGTTGCTAATTGTGAGTGAGTATTTGAAATGTGCGTGTGATTGGGTCAGGATGCAGAAAGTGAAGTTACTTGCTAGCGAAAGAATGACGTTTTGGTAGCTGGGTCAAGTTCTATCAACGATTTCGTTGTTGCATCTATGTATGTGTTTGTAACTTCCCTAATTTGTAATAACCTACTCTCAATCTCGTTTTAAAGGTTTCTGATATTTTAGAACTCTCGCGAAACCCAAAGAAGAACTAAGTTCCAACGGATTAATTTCTCTTTTCCAAAAATCAAAACCGTAACATTCTACGTTAATCTAACGCGCACATAGGCAACAGAACTACCGAAATTTGAGATTTGAGATAGGCGCTTTAAGAACTTATGTAAGGCTTGAAACAAACGTGTATAGTTTAATATTCGTTTCTATTTTTTATTTCCAGAGACGATAAACATCATGCAAGAGATTAATATGTCGGAAAAGGATAAAAGAGACGCTGAGAAATCAGAAACTGTTTCGCCTTCTGACCCAATGGACCATCCTCCCACGTCGTAAGTTTAATTTCGAATGGAGATAGAATCTACACAAATTGATGAATTTTTTTTATAAGGTACAAGGAAACAATAGTTCACCTCTTCAAAGGTAATATTGGACCAGGACTCTTTGCCATGGGTGATGCCTTCAAAAATGGTGGTTTAATAGTATCGCCAATTCTAACAGTGGTAATAGCTTTGATATCAGTCCATTGTCAACACATCCTCTTGAATTGTTCAGAAAAAGTCAAAGTATTAAGTCAATCCGCACAATGTCCCGACTACGCGGAGACGGTGGAACAGTGTTTTGAAATAGGACCCCCGAAACTACGCAGTTGGTCAATGCGAATGCGAACAGTCGTGAACATATTCATTTGTGTCACTCAATTGGGTTTCTGTTGCATTTACTTTGTCTTCATTAGCACCAATCTGGAACAGGTAAGGTTTAAACCCTCTCCAGTCTTTCTAATTTCTTGACTTATGTAAATTTTACTTTTTAGATCCTTAACCACAATGGATACTATTGGAACGTGCATTATATTATGCTTATTGCATTTGTTCCGATCTTACTAACGTCTTTGATAACAAATCTTAAATACTTGGCACCGGTGTCGTTGGTAGCGAATATTAGCATGGTATGTGGATTGATCATAACGATGTATTTTGCATTTAAAGGAGGTCTTCCGGCGCCCAGCGAGCGTCAATACTTCACAAGCGGGCCTCAATTGGCTCTGTATTTTGGTACGGCAATATTCGCCTTTGAAGGTATCGCCTTAGTGTTACCATTGAAGAACTCTATGAAGAAACCCACCTACTTTGATCGGAGATTAGGTGTGCTGAACGTTGGCATGACATTAGTTACATTTGCGTTTATATTCGCCGGCTTCTTTGGATACTTGAAATGGGGTGAAAATGTTGGCGGAAGTTTAACACTGAACTTGGGAAAAAGTTGGTAAGACATTGTTTTTGCAAAGACCTAATCGAATCGAAATTTTGTAACATTTTCATTTCAGGCTCGCTCAATTTGTCCAAGTGATCGTCTCGTTTGGAGTTCTTCTTGGCTATCCTCTGCAATTTTTTGTGGCCATTCAAATAATGTTACCATCCGTTCAGCAAATATGCAAATTTGAAAAGAACTCGTTGACTGGTGAACTTATGTTTAGGACTGTAATGGTCATCCTTACATGTGAGTTAAAAATATTTATATTCATTTAAATGCATTTTAGTGTAATTATGTATTTTTCCACAGTGGCCATCGCCGAACTCGTTCCAAAGCTAAGCTTATTTATCTCGTTAATTGGAGCTCTATGTTCGACAGCACTTGCGCTTGTCTTTCCACCTGTGATTGAATTAATTGTCCGAACAGAGAACTCTAAAGGCCCTGGATTGGCGATTTTCACCAAAGATATTTTAATTCTCATCATTGCTTTACTTGGATTCTCGACTGGGACCTATGAAAGTATATCGGCGATCGTAAAAGAATTTAAATTATAGTTTAGAAAATGTTCAACCGCCATGAACAGGATAACATCTTAATTTTTTTTAGAATTAAAAACAAACAAACAAGCACTTGATAAGTGCTTAGATTTAAGCTACTATACTTTAGTGTGTACAAAGAGCAAAGCAAACCAATGTTTACATTTACATATTGATATATATTATAAGGTCTTGACAGAGTATTTTTTTTTTTTTTTTTTTGTATATGAAATAAAAATGATAGAGGCGTTTAAGGAAGGAATATATGTTGTGTTTATACACCCGTCATTTGTATGCATACCTTGGTATGTCTGTTCTGAGGAACGCTTTTTCAATAATGTTTACCTTTGAATTGAGATCGTCGGGAAACTAGTTAAAAAGTATAGGCTGCTTACCTTACTGTTTTATAGACTGAAGATGATTTTGCAATATATTTGTAAGGTAAGTGTAAGAAGATTACTTGTTCTAGTCACAATCTTGGTTGCAATTTCTATTGACGAAATTAAAAGTAATTCGAGTGTGCTCCGTTTAAAGTAGTGGCTCGTTTCACCTAGAAGACAAAAACAAAACAAACATTTTATGTGCAAACATACGTTTGTGTATGATGGCGGATAAACAGAGATTGGTCTAATACTAAGAGAATCATATACAGATAACGCAGTAATACTATGTTCGGTTATGCGTAACAGACGACGCGACGGCGAAAAATTTGCCCATACCGAGAGCTAAGATGTTTACACATCAAAAACTATGTAAAATAATTAGTTTCGGTTGCCCCAATCATTCTTTATTAATCTTTAAGTTAAGTTAAAAAAATAAAGGCCTTCAATAAAACAAGAACGAAAATCCCTGGGAAGCTCAGTGATATTGTGTTTGTGTGTTTTTTTTTATCGCTATAAGGAATGAATGGTGATCATGTTTTATGCACTACCTCCTAAGAGATGTTTTGTGCTTTGGATTTAAAAATTGTAGTTTCAATTTTGCGCAGCTTTAGTTCTGATAGCTACTTTGCCGAACCAATGATTTGCAGTTACAGTTACCCAATATGCGGTCAAAAGTTTCTTCGTTATTACAGAGTCTGTAACTTTTTTAGTTTTGTAAGTACTTTAGTAGGTGGTAAAAAATAAAAACTAAAACGGCTAAACGAATATATAGCCATTTAGCCCTTGTTAAACTCAAATTGAGCATTTACAAAAAATGTTCGACTACCTATATTTATTTTTATACTCGTAGCGGTTGCCATATAATTGCGAACCAGACAACATGATAAAAATCAGAGTTACCACTGCGATTTCTAATTATTGTATGTACTTAACAACTGTGGAATACGTCATCAAGAGAGCAACATAATCATCATCATCAAATACTGAAGGACTTATTGTGAAGGATTATTTAAAAAAAAAACTTCATCAGAAAATCTGTTTAAAAATTGAATTTAGAATTATGAACACAACAACTGTGGGAAGACGTTAAATTAATCATCATATGTACATACATACATATGTGTATAGGGTAGGTATAGGTATAAACACACAAAAACAAGTGATGGCATTCAACTCCGTTTACTATTTTATGAAATTAAATTAACTCATATTATTTGTGGTTAGCTCGTAAAGAATGCAAATGCAAACCCAACAATTAATTTATAAATTTATTCAAATGATGGCTTATGGAAAGTTGCACTACTCTCTCATAGTCTACTCACTAAATCGCACTACTAAGTACGAGTCCAATGCTAATCTAAGAGTACCGTAAAGTACTTAGTAGTACCAAATTTTGTTTCATATCGAATTCATAGCTTAGACTTAAGTCCGGTATATATGATTTTATCTGCCTTAACCAGTTTAGTATTTTCTTAATGGAGGTTAACAACTTATAAATAAAAAAGACTTCACCTTAAACTTGATTTTACATACAAACATGCTCACATATACCTGTGTATTTGTCATTTTAAATCGAATTATTTTTAAAATCATAAAAATATGTACCTCCTGCACAGTAATGACGAATCTACATTATGTATTTGGTTTCATGCAAAATAAATAAATAACAACGTAATAAGTTTCTGTGCTTTTTTTTAGGATTTTATATTGTTTTAAGTTAAGTGCCATTTAAACAACTGAGGTGAACGGTCGTGTCGTGTTGTGTGTATTTTGAGTTTTTTTTTTTTTTTAAAAGAAATAACTTGTAGTTGCAGTATGAAAACAAAACAAAAAAAGATTAGACCTATTAACAATTACTTGATGTACATAGTGTAACATAAGAACTATCGTATATTTTGTAACTCGATTATTTGTTTATTAGCAGCACAAATTAACTTTATGCCATTTTTTTGTTAGATTCCAAATTTTTTTAATAACTGTTACTTCAATTACGTTAAATTTTGATTTTATTTTCTAATTGCGTTGTAATATCAGTTTTTGAAAGTACCTAATCTTTAGATTTATAAAAATGTAGGGGAAGTTTTGCACGATATTATACCTATAAAAGTATTAAGCAACCTTGATTGTTTCAATCATAGTGGTGTACATAATCGGAGAATCCCATATTTATTTACAACTTGAATATAATTCAACACTTTTTCTAGGGGAAGCTTGCAGACTCATCAAATATTGTCTTTCTCGACAATCCACCAGCATTATAGAACGAAGACTTCTGTTTAATGCAATTCGCCCATGTCAGCTTTCATACACCAAATCAGGAGTAGTACAGTGATGGTAACTTAAAAAAAGAAAAGTACCTACCAACGATGAAAAAAGTCTCTACTTCGTTCTACACATTCGCAAGATTTCCCCTACAATTCCTAATACGTGATTTTTCAAAAGAGAGAATTTAACACCATGCGTTCATCAAATAAAAAATGCTTAAAATTCTTAAGTTTATTTTATTTCATTTCATAACAAACCAAAAACAGCACAAAATCAAAATGAAAGTAAAGTACGGAATTCATATTGTACTGACAAATGCAAAAAAAAAAAGAACTTGAAAATAACAATTCGAGTTTGAATCCTGCAAGTATGACCGAATGATGCAAATCGAACTGAGATTTTCGTTACTTTTATATGCATATTTTAAGATAATATTAACTAGGCATTCATGAAATCATAAATTAAAACTCTGGAAGAATTCAAATATGAACATAGAAAACAGCCGGAAGTTTTTAATATTGAAAGTCCCTACATATTCGCATATTTTAAAAATCTGTCCTTTTTTCCCTACGCGTTCATTTTTGAGCTGAAAATACCTACATGTAGGGATTTTCCCCTACGTTTACCATCACTGGAGTAGTATAGAGCCTATTATTTGGACGGAAAAGGAAATGGCGATCATTGTTACCTTTGGAATTTTTATTTTATTTTATTTATTTAATATGAATAATATAACTGTTTATAAAGAAAACTAAGCAAATTGCAACTTCCAAAGTTGGCCAACGGCAAAGCCGATTACGATTATTACCCCGCTAGGTGCAAGAGCTTGTCTTGATTTTTTTCAAAAATAGAGATTCAAAATATTTCATTAGTTTGATTTAATATATGTACATAATACCTATTTACATATATGTTATGTACATACGTACATATGTAGAATGTACAGTGGCGAGCATATAAATAGGAAAATTCAGTCAATATAGTTCAAATCACCATATACCGGCATTTAAGGGAATAGCTTGGCTAAAATGCGAAGTTTATCCTCAAAACAGATTTTTTAGAACTAACTGTAACATGCATAACATATTTTGGTCTACGTTTCACAGTACAGGTACAAAATACCGTGCCAAGTGTTAAATTGGTACGAGCACATAAATAGGGAAATTATATTGTTTTTAGTTTGTACTCAACTTCTGTGTGAAAATGTTTAATTTTCAGTATGTAATGTTTACATAAATATTGCTTTGTTATTGTCTAGTCATAATAACTCGATTTGTGATGTTATGGGAATAGGACGGGGCAAAAACATAACGGCTGAACAGCGGCGAGAAATTTGTCGTTTAAGAAGTGAAGATATTATGCTCTCTGCAATATGGAAACATTTAAATATATCAATTAATGTTTGTCATCGAGCTTTGGAACAGGTCAAACGCTATGGTAGCAGTTTTAAAAAACCTCGCGCTCCCAGACAACGAAAAACTACACCGCGTGTTGATTGGATGATGCAGCGCCTTTCTGAAAAGGATCGTTTCAAGACCGCTGTTGACATTCACGCTGAAATTTCGGCACAAGAAGACTTGAATGTGAGTGTACAGACAGTGCGACGTCGCTAAGCGGTATTTGGATTAAGAAAAAACCGATTATAAGTAAAAAAAATCGCAAGGCTACATAACTGTTTGCGAAAGAACGTATACATGGCATTTTAAAGTTTTCCAAGAAATAAGGATTTTTCTTCATCTATTAAGTTCAATTATTCCTGTAACTGATGTTATAAGATACCTAATAATATTACACCTAAAATGTTTACTGCTAAAAAAATGAAATTGATAGTTTTCCAGTTGTTTAAAGTTTAAGCAAAACACACAGAAATTACTGTCTTTGGTTGTTTTTCCCTATTTATATGCTCGCCACTGTAGGTATATGTAAATTCAATCTTAAGCCACATAGCTGAGCTAAAATTAGAAACGATAATGTCTTAACGGTGGGAGATCATTAACATAAAAAACAAACAGTTAAGTCTCAGAAGATAGGAAGGCAACAAAAAAACAAGTTTCGGTAAATCATCAAATCCGACGCTTCGATTATAAGCTATATACAAAAAAGAAAAATAAGCACCGGTGTCTTAAATATCTAATGTGAGGTAAAGGAATTATAAAACTGAGGTTGTCCTTAAAATACTGCACTAAATTATGTCATTTTATCCGAAAACTCTGCAAGCGAAGGCATACCACTGGCAGTAGGATGGTCATAAGGCTAAGGAACTTGATTGCAAAAATACGAGTAATAATACAATATATATATAACTCTCCAGTTATCCTGGACCCATAGAGTAAGTTGAAATCTTACACCTCTCCTTCATGGGCTTGCACTGTCCCGCACAACCCTTGGAGCGTGAGCGAATTAAAAAGTTGAATTCTATTCAGGTATACGAGAGCTATTAATTTATAAATCACACTCTATGTATGTATCGTATGTTAATGAGCATGACAATTATTTGTCATCGTTCTTAGAATCTACTTAGATATTTAAACGGGTTTTAGCGAACAATTAATTTTGTTTATTGCGAAAACTTGGAATTTTTTTTAAACAAGTTCCCCCTACGAAGGGAGTGTATAGAATTTTGCGAAAACAAAATTGTTTTTGTTTTCGTTTAAATACGATACTGCCCTACTCCTTAAGATCACACCTTACGAGTGTATTACATTGTAGAACAGCATTTTAAATAAGTTTTCGGCTACCAAAATCTTACTTCAACCTTTACTTTTTCCATCATATGTATGTATGTATATTCAAGACAGGCTTTCATAAGCCCACAACATTCTGTTCTAAAAAGGTTTACAACCCCTTTTAGTACTGGAAAACAACTCAAAAAACAAACAAGTCTTTCGAGTTCTTATAATAACTGTGTGAAATTTCAAAATGTGTGTTCTCTGCACGAACAAAACACATCACAAAGCTACTACAGTATAGTCACAACAGTTAACCTCCTCTGCAAGTGTACACAGAATTCCTTCACAGATAAAGTGCTGTCTTCATGAATTGGATTTTCAATTCTTTTAACTTACAGTTTACGTTAAACAACGATGAATATTGCCATGGAAGAGAAAATCGACCAAAACGGTCGGGAAAGCAAGTGCGAAAAAGAAAAGGACACTGAAGCATCAGATCCAGAAATCCGCAAACATACCACATCGTAAGTTTGAGTAACTGAATTTTAACAGGACATTTCTTAATCAATTTTTTTCCTTATATATGTATATGAATTTAGTTACTTTGAAACGGTTTCGCATCTTTTCAAGGGTAGCGTTGGAGCTGGTCTCTTTGCGATGGGTGATGCATTTAAAAATGGCGGCCTCATTGGAGCCGCAATCCTCCTGCCTGTTATAGCTGTTATATGTGTACATTGTGAACAAATGCTAATAAAAGCATCTGTACATGCTGTAGAAGCCACCAAAGGTGCAACCTTCTACGACTATCCAGACACTGTGGAGAGATGCTTCGATTTAGGTCCGAAGAGATTCCGTTTTGTGTCGAAATTTATGCGTCTTGTCGTCGAGACATTCCTTTGTGTCACGCAATTCGGCTTCTGTTCAATTTACTTTGTATTTATGAGCGAAAATCTGCTTCAGGTATTCCAGCAGAATGGAATACACTTAGATTTCAAGGTGGCGATGACAATAGCTTTATTTGCGGTTCTCATTCCATCGCTTATCACGAACCTGAAGTACCTGGCACCGATTTCGATATTGGGGAGTGTTTCATTGTTGATTGGAATAACGGCAACTTTGACTTTTGCAATTATGAATGGACTTCCATCGCCGAGTGAACGTAATTACGTGACAGATGGCCCAAAGATGGCTCTATTCTTTGGAACCGCAATATTCTCGTATGAGGGTGTTGCAATGATACTCCCACTACGGAACGCCATGAAGAAGCCGAGCGACTTCAATAGCCGATTTGGAGTGTTGAACACAACATTGGTGGGCATTACTGCTCTTTTTATCTTCACCGGCTTTGTCGGTTATTTGAGATGGGGCGAAGACGTTGCGGGTAGTATAACCCTTAATTTAGACGTTATGGACTGGTAAATGGAAACAATAAATACTGTAGATCAAATGGGATCAACATTTTTGTCGTTACAGGAAATCACAAGCGGTGAAGGTTATCGCTGCCCTTGGGGTATTCTTTGGATATCCACTTCAATTTTACATTATGATACAAATAGTTTGGCCTGGAATGAAGAAGTCATTCAATTGCAATAAGCGACCATTGGCGGGGCAGCTCTTCTTTAGAACCATTATGATTCTATTGACATGTAAGTTGAATGATTTGTGAGAGTAATGTATCAAAAATGAAACTCCAGCTTTTATCAGACTCTAAAGTTTAATTTCTTTGCACCGTCAAGTCTTTTATAAAACGAATAAGTAAAGATTTTAGGTGCCAGTCTCGGTAGTAATTAAGGCTGATATTTTTTAAGGATTTAATCAATATTTTTGTTTTCTATATTTTCAGTTATTGTGGCCTTAGTTGTTCCCCAATTGGGACTTTTCATTTCCCTAATTGGCGCGCTTTGTTCCAACTCACTGTCTCTATTGATTCCTGTCCTTGTGGACTTTGTTGTGCGATCACAGGAACCAAAACCTATAGGAACATTTCTGTACCTGAAAAACATATTCATTGTGATTTTATCCATTTTGGGAATCGTGACTGGAACTTTCCAGAGTATAAAGGAAATTGCAAATGAATTCTTGTAATTATGTCAGTTTTTACCCACTGTTAGTTTTTAATTACGTCTGATTGTAAAAATATATATATTTTTGTATTTTATTGTAAGATAAGTATAAGTACTCTTTATTGTAAAAAATTGTTGATAAGCTGTAAATAAAGAACAAATAGTATAAAATATGATTTGCTTATATTATTACATGTACATACATGTACATACATATATATTAATATCACATGCATGTATATACGTTTGAATGTATGTTTATCCATTTAATAGTGAAGGAGAATTGCAAAGCTACATTATGTTGAACGAACGTAAGTTTTCACGAATTGTCCAGGTGAAATTCGCTTAATTATTTTATTATTAAATTTTTGGGCGAACTGACAGTTGTCACCTGTCTTAATGTAAGTCTTACATACCTAAGTTGCATAGGATGCTCCGATGTTTCTTCATAATCGTTTCACATTCTAGCTATTATTTCGAGCAATATTCATGGCCCGAAGTTTTTGTTTTACTCTACAGTGTCCCGTCAAAAATTCGGTAACTGTGTCTGTGTGTATCTGTCCCCGTGGACTCTTATGGACGTGTAGTGGCAACTCTTCATTTTATAATACAATCGATATTTTAGCAGTTAAGGCAACACTGAATAAAAGATGAAATGTCATCATTCTTTTTGGATATTTAAAAAAGCGCGTGTTTCATTTTTCTTCCACAGCTAAGATAAAAAGATAAAGATTATAAAGGCGACAAATTGGTGACCCCAACGAAAAAAATAACAAATATTGGTCGATTAAATTTCAAATATCGCAGTTTTTTCGTTTTTTAAAAAAAGAAAAAAAAACTTCAATTTTACATTATTAAAGTTAGCACTTGGCAAGATGGCGGACGGCGATAAAGAAGACAATGGTACACTCAATGAGCAGGCTGGAGGCGGTCCATCACCGAAACAAGCAACCGCACAAGGTAATTTTCCTAAAATCTCGGTTAACAGGGTAGCAGTCAAAATTCCACCGTTCTGGGCAGAAAGACCGGAGATTTGGTTTGCGCAGATTGAAGCGCAGTTTTGTATTGCTGGAATTACTGTCGACAGCACAAAGTTCCACACAGTCGTCGCTGCGATGGAATCAAATGTAATTTCACAAATCACTGATGCCGTACTTAATCCGCCAACCAACGATAAATATGGCAACCTCAAACGTAATCTTATTGAGCGATACTGCGAAAGTGAACAGAAAAAGATTCAGAAACTGCTTTCCGACAGTGACCTTGGTGATCGCCGACCAACACAGTTACTTAACGAATTAAGTGCGTTGGCAAAAGACCGCGTAAGTGATGATTTCTTAAAATCACTATGGCTTCAGCGTCTTCCACCGCACGCACGAGCCATTTTACAAGCTTCGAACGACAGTCTGCCTGGTTTAGCGAAACTAGCGGACAAAGTATTAGAAGTTGGCGGTATGGGACACATTGCCGTGACATCTACAACTACAGCTACTCCGTCTGCTAACGGCGAAGTAAACGAAATAGCAAACCGAATGTCACGTTTAGAGAAACGTATCGAGGAACTGTTAAGGGCACGCCCAGTAAGACGTCCTTCGCAAAACCGTCGTTCGTCTAGTAAACGAGATTCAACACCTAATCTCTGTTGGTATCACGCAACGTTTGGTAATAATGCAAGAAAATGTCGCTCTCCTTGCAATTTCAACAACGATACAAAAAACTAGAAAGCACTTCTGGACCGTCGCCCCGCGGACCAGAAGACGACAATCGCATAGCGAGGCTTACAGTTTTCGATGAGGGCACCAAACGTAAATATTTGATTGATACCGGCGCCGACGTTTCAGTTTTGCCTCGACACCCGAACGAAAAGCTTAAACAGAGTGGCATTCAATTATATGCAGCAAATGGTTCAGTGATTCAGACATACGGAGAAAAACGAGTGAAGTTGTCATTGGGATTGCGACGCCTGTTTGAATGGACATTTATCGTGGCCGACGTGGCCACACCAATAATTGGTTCAGATTTCCTACATCAATTCGACCTGTTGGTAGATGTAAGACGAGGAGCGTTGATTGATCGAAAGACAATGCTGCAACGGAAGGGAGAGATCGTTAAGTCCTCCACGACAAGCGTATCGTCGTACGAATCCCACAACGAATTTTCACAGTTGCTTTCGGAATTCAATCAGCTCTCAATGCATAATCACAACGTACAACCAGCTACTACGAAAGTCACTCATAACATCGTAACTCGCGGATCAGCAGTTTTCTCACGGCCACGAAGGCTCACGGGAGAAAAACTTAGCGCAGCGAAAAGAGAATTTAATTATATGGTAGAGAAAGGGATATGCAGACCATCTTGCAGCAATTGGGCGAGCCCCCTCCATATGGTACAAAAATCTAACGGCGAGTGGCGGCCATGTGGCGACTATAGGGCATTGAACGCGAAGACTGTTCCGGATCGCTACCCGATTCCATTCATGCACGACGTTTCGCATATTCTCGCTGGTAAAAATATATTCTCAGTGATCGATTTACAACGAGCGTATCACCACATCCCGATAGAGCCAAACGATATACCGAAAACTGCTATAACAACGCCATTCGGTTTATTCGAATTTTGCTTTATGACTTTTGGATTAAGGAATGCTGCTCAAACCTTTCAGAGGTTTATGCATGAGGTGCTGAAAGGCTTTGAATTCGTTTTTGTCTATATCGACGACATTTTCGTTGCATCCGCTAACATAGAAGAGCATAAACAACATTTGAGGGCAGTTTTCGATAGGCTTCGTGAAAACAACGTGACGATTAATATGAGTAAATGTCAGCTCGGTAAAAAAGAGATTAATTTCCTGGGTCATAAAGTTAACGCCTACGGACTTCAACCAATGGAGGAGAAGGTTAACGCTGTTCGAAATTTCCCACAACCGAAAATCGCGAAAGAGCTTAAGAAATTCCTGGGAATGATTAATTTCTACCGGCCTTTTATACCGAACGCGGCAGTTAATCAAAGTAAATTACAGGCGTTGATCAAGGGAAATATAAAAAACGACACAAACTCCATCGAGTGGACGGATGAGGCAGTAATAGCGTTTCAGGAGTGCAAGACCGAACTCGCAAATGCGACGCTTTTATCCTACTTATCACCTGATGCTCCGCTTTCACTGACGGTCGACGCTTCCAACAACGCCGTAGGAGCGGTGGTGCATCAAGCAGTTAATGGCGCTTCGCAGCCTTTGGGGTTCTTCTCCAAGAAATTAAATTCAGCTCAACAGAATTATTCTACGTATGACCGGGAGTTATTGGCAATATACTTGGCTGTGCGACATTATCAGTATATGCTGGAAGGTAGGCAGTTTATAATATTTACTGATCACAAACCATTAGTTTTTGCATTTTCTCAAAAGATGGACAAAACTCCGCCAAGAAGAGCTCGACAATTAGATTTCGTTAGTCAATTTTCGACGGACATACGACACCTGCCAGGAAAAGACAATAACATCGCGGATCTGCTCTCTCGAATCAATGCCATCAGTAATTTAGATTTCGAAATCATAGCAAAAACGCAAAGTCAAGACCCTGAGCTGGAAGCTATTTTAAAATCAAATCAAACATCGCTAAGTCTCAAACAGATTCCAGTTCCAAACTCAACATCATTTTTGGTCTGCGACTCATCTACGAATAAGATGCGTCCGTTTGTCCCGGCCACTTTGCGCCGCCAAGTGATGCAAAAGTTGCATGAGTTATCGCACCCAGGTCGAAAAGCAACACAAAAACTGATTTCGGAGCGGTTCGTGTGGCCCTCGATGATGAAAGACATCGCGAGATACGTTCAGGCTTGCATACCCTGCCAACAATGTAAAGTTCAGCGACACAACAGGGCCGAGATAGGAGACTACGGACCAACAGTTCGACGTTTTGATCATATCAATATTGATATAATTGGTCCATTACCAGTGTCTAAAGGAAACCGATATTGTCTCACCTGCATCGATAGATTCTCAAGATGGCCAACGGCGATCCCAATACCAGATATGGGAGCGGAAACTATTGCGACGGCTTTAATCAACAACTGGATTGCATTGTTTGGAGTGCCTTTGCGCATAACCAGCGATTTGGGCCGCCAGTTCGAGTCCACCATTTTTTCCGAGTTAATGAAAATTTTGGGCGTTAAACATTTTAAGACGACGGCTTATCATCCACAGTGCAATGGGTTAATCGAGCGATGGCACAGGACTCTGAAGTCAGCAATCAAATGCCATATGACGACGAATTGGAGTGATATTCTGCCGTTAGTTTTACTAGGCTTGCGTACAACATGGAAAGACGACCTGAAAGCTAGTCCTGCCGAAATGCTATTTGGTTCTCAGCTGCGAATCCCGGGAGAATTTCTTTGTCACAGTAAAGCTATAAGGAACGAGACGGATTTCTTGAAGAGACTTCGCTTTCACATGCAGTCGCTAAAGCAAAACAACACATCATGCCATGGCCGGAAGGGTGTATTTATCCAACCAGATCTTCGCGAATGTAAATACGTTTTTGTACGAGTTGATCGGGTTCGCGCTCCATTGGAACCACCATACGAAGGTCCTTTTGAGGTACTAAAAAAGGAGGAAAAGTTTTTCAAATTAAAAATGCCTCGACGTGAAGTTAACGTGTCAGTGGACCGACTAAAAGCAGCTTTCCTCGAAATTTATGAATCAGCCACTCCAGTACAGGTGCAATCACCCAACAACACAAAGCATTCACAGTTTTCACCATTCCCAGTAGCGACAACTGGTGAACCGTCAACTTCGGAAACCACATCGGAAACGCGAGAAATTTTTCCTGCCACAACAGAAACAAGATCAGGACGAAGGGTTCATTTTCCGGCACGTTATCGATAGTGTCCAATCTAGCGGCGGAGCCCTGTAGTGGCAACTCTTCATTTTATAATACAATCGATATTTTAGCAGTTAAGGCAACACTGAATAAAAGATGAAATGTCATCATTCTTTTTGGATATTTAAAAAAGCGCGTGTTTCATTTTTCTTCCACAGCTAAGATAAAAAGATAAAGATTATAAAGGCGACAGACGCTTTTCCAATATTTCAATGAAAACCAGCCCATAATTTTTTTAATTCTGCGTAAACTATGTATTTTATATCTATAACAATTTATAACCATTGAATGCGGGAAAATGGGTGCAGTGCCATAAACCCAAACGGAAATAAGGCCCGGGAGTCTTACTAGTAGTCTTTAATTCTAATTCTGTGTGGAAATAAAACCCAAATAGTTATCTTTTCAATATATAGATATTTTAGAAAAAAAAATCCAAACGATAACACATTTTTATTAATTTATCATATTATGGAAACAAATTAAGCAATAGACTTTGCTTCTATTTGTAACAATTTGATATATTCGGGATGCTCGTTATTTCGACGATGCTTAGCTTTCATGCTATTTTTGTACGTGCCGTGATATAAGGCCAAATATTGAGATTCTGCAAAATTCGTGCTAATTTTTGACTATTACCTAATCTTTCTTATGCTCAAAAACTAAATATCTAATTCTGAAACTGAATCTTTGGTTTCGCAGCATCTCAACTTTGACCATAAGATAGAGTAATAGTAAATAATTCGCGCGAAATTTTTACTATTACTCTATCTTATGCTCAGAGTCATGTTTTTTTTTGGTAGGCCTTATAGCCCCTTCATAAAAGAAATAAAGCCCGTGGGAGTTATTTCCTTTTTTTGCTTTTGTGTGGTGGGCCTTTTAGCCACTTAAAAAAAGAAATAGGTTGGGTTATGTTAGTAGGCTGATGAGAATGGTAACATCCTCATCACACTTAGGTCCATGTGAACCCATTGTGATACCCATAGTGTGTTCCCACCCGTCCATCTGATAGCTCGTCGATGTGTTCAAAGAAGGATTTGCCCAGGGTTCTTTTTCTCAGTTGACAGAGGTTAGGGCAGTGATAGGGGAAATGGGCTGTGTCCTCATGTGCCTCTTCATCACCGCAACCCCTGCAAATGTCACCATCATATAGTCGTAGCTTTTTTATATGATATCTCAGAGTGTTGTGTCCAGTAAAAGTACTCACATTAGCATTGACAATGATGTCTTTTTGTATTAGTTTCCTTGGTTTTGTTTTGTTGTATTCTGGCCAAAATCATCTTGATACCTCGCAAGTGGCTAGTGATCTTCACCTGTTATTTGCCTCTATAGCTGATCTTTGTTCAATTTTGGCCCGAAGGTTACAGAGCGGAGGTTTAACCGCCCCATCTGCTTGTTCTTTATCTAGGGCCGAGCCCTTTGTGGCCAGTTCATCTGCGGCTTCGTTGCCTGGCATCCCGCTGTGACCCAGGGAACCAGCAGAGCTTTACATTTGTGCTGCGTGGCGAGAACTTTTAGCTCTTCGCGGGAACACTTTACAAGCTTCGATGTTATTTGTGTAGCAGCTATTGCTTTTATGAAAGCCAGGGGTCAATGTAAATATTGAGTGATATTGTCATCATTGACACCAATTGGGCGGCTTTTTCACTGCTAAAACCTCAGCCTGAAAAAGAAAAGGAAAAGAAATAAGGCCGGCGGGTCTTAGTTCCTTTTGTTGGGAAATACGTACCTAGACCTGCATCTAGAAAATGATGTGGATACATTATGTACCCATACGCAACTCGTAGGTACAGCAACTAATAACGGGGATTTATTTCTAACGGCCGCTGTTGCGCAGTGGTTTGTGTTTAAAATTATATAGAGAAAATATCATTAAAAAATGATGTACAAGTTTAAGTTATGTGAATAAATGTTAACCAAATTACCTAATTTTCAATTTATTTACTTTTTATCTATTATTTTTTATTAAATTTTGACGTTTATAAATCCGTTTGTCCCTTCCATTCGTGCAAAAATATAACACGCACACACAAATGGTTGCGAGGAGTAGGCCCTGGTTCACCCCGAACTGTAGCGCCAAGAAAGAAAATGCGGACTCTTTTTTAAATCCGTGACACATTTTAGGACACCGTTTAAATTTTGTCAGCGGCAACACTGCTGCTGCCTCAAGTCATTCTATTATTGCGGTTGGATCAGTAATTTTTTCGAAAAACATACTTAATTTTTTCAACAAAAAAAAAATGTTTAGACTGTACTTCAACAATACCCATTCTGAAAAATGCATTATTCAGTAAATCTATCTCCCACAATCGCACGTGTGAAAACAGCTGTCAAAATCTATTACCGAAAATTCATACTTTTGCGTTTAGCTTTGACTTGTTTTGAGATTTTACCAATCACTAGCTTGAACAAATTTAATGCAAACGTATTTAACCCAGTGTCCAAAATGAAAATAAAAAGATTGCCCAAACCTAAACAGAAATCAAATACTTTTGCGGAAGAAGAAAATGATAGTAACAAGGAAAGTTTAAAAAATTCTAACGAAACGGAAGAAGATTCAGACAGCGATAAACCCGCAAACTCCGAAGGAAACAATGAAGAATCAAGTGACATTGAAATGGAATTGCCCACAAAATCGAAGAAAAAACGCAAGAAGGGTATTATCTACGTATCTAACATACCCAAACACATGAATGTGACACGTATACGAGAGATTCTCGGTGGCTATGGAAAGATTGGTCGGGTATTTTTACAACCAGAAAAAATGCCAGGTACACGAAGTAAACTAAGATTTTAAATGTAATATTTTGTTAATATGTTAATGTGTTACAGCTAGTGGAAAAAAGAAAAAACGAAAGCGTTTATCACGGCATTTTACCGAAGGTTGGGTGGAGTTTGAAAGCAAACGGACGGCTAAACAAATTGTTGAGTTTTTAAATAACAAGCAAATCTCTACCAGAAAAAAATCACAATTCTTCGATAATCTTTGGAGTATGAAGTACCTGCCTAGATTCAAATGGGTCCACCTTACGGAACGTATGAACTACGAACAAGCTGTTCACAAGCAACGTTTGATGACAGAAGTCTCACAGGCCAGGAAAGAAACATCGTTCTTCCAGAATAACTTAGATAAGAGTGAATTTATCAAGAAAAAAAATAAAATGAATAATAAAAAAACGTGATGCTGATGGTTCTAATTGCAAATGATTCATTTTATTTGGCTTAATTTTTTTTGATACGCGAGGCATTTCGTTTGCTCGAAGTTAATAAGTATTTACATACAGCTGCACTGAGCGAAAACAACTAAGAAACTCACGTCTGTACACTTACCATGCTCTTACTTAACATAATTGAAGTGTTGTTTCCAACAACACGGAATAGTAAATGGTCATCTGGAGACATTGGGAACCTTACTAGTATTATTACGTTCGGATTATAAGCTTTAACATAACTTGATTTTTAAAGTCAATTGCCTTGCCTGTAGCACCCAAATACATAAATATGTATTTTTTTAGTTCTTTGAAATGCTTACAAGAACAAGCTGGTATAGTTCTATCTTGCCTAATATTTAAGTTTTATTTTTGCCATACTTTTAAAATACTTGTGTAGAATTAAGATGTATGTATATCACTATAAGGCAAATTTTGCAAGTTTCTGTTGCATAGTGTGTGACGAATGTAATAGCTCTAAGTTGTAATCTTCAGTTAGAAATAACAATATAAACCATATGAATATAAGCATTTGAACATCGAAAAAGCTCCAATTCGTAATAACATAGTAAATCAAAACATGTCCCACACATGCGAATGCGAACTCTATTGCAGCCACACCCAGATGAAATGCACTTAACGCTTTGCAGCTCCATTCTCTATCCACAAATAAACTGTTTTCCTTGTTTTTATTTATTTATTTTGAATATTTCACAATTGACTGTTTATAACAATTAAATCGTTTAAGCAAATGTATATCCTTAATGTGTATGGTGTTGTCTTTTAAGAAACGAAAAAAAGATAAAAAATCCCTTTGTTGACAAGAACTAATTTACTGATAAATATATTTAAAAGATACAAAAAATTATAAATTGAATACGTTCTATAGATTTTAGTTATATAAAACATTGTCGAGAGAAAAAACAAACCAAAGTACAGATGACGCGCACGCATTATTTTAATATTTTTTTTTATCTTAAATCTAAGCAGGCTCCTGGAGGTTGTTCTCCACGGAGTCAGAATGTGACAGCCTGGTTGGAATACCATCGGTGTGTTCGTAGAACTGATCGTTTTTCTTTCGATACATGGTGGTGGTGTTGAAGTTAGTCGCTTCGCCGTTCTCACAGATGATATTCTCCATGTTTCGACTAGCCATTGAGTTGTGATGAGCGTTGCGACCGATGGTGCGATCTTCATATCGTGTTTGACTCTGTGACGCCATTGGTCTATTCAAAGTGTTGTTTGCGTTGTTGGGGGAGTTGGGAGCGGCGTTGCGAGCTGCGACGGTTTTGGTGACGAAATCTTGCTCTTTCCAGCCTTGCTTTTTGTAAACTTCACGCAAATCATTGTGCTGCCACATGGTGTAAAGAACTTGTGATGCGAACTTCAATACACACGAAGTGTACTTCTGTCGTTGTCGTACGATGTTCATTAAGCGATCGACGCCGTTGGCATCGAGTAGAGATCGTGCAAATTCAGCATTGCGCTTGATGACCTCGTTGATAGTGGCCAGAACTGCGGTAATGGTGTCATCAGAGGTTCCCTGATCGTGTTGAGCATTGCCTGATGGAAGCTTTTGTACCAAATCCCGCATTGCGTACTTGCCGATCAGCTCCTTATTTCGTTGATCCAGAGCAAGATTTCTTAAGGCGGTGGCAACTGCGCACACAACTCGGTCAACTTCCATACGGAGCAACTCAACGAGAATGGGAAGACCTTTCTCTTTTCTGACAGCGGCCCGGATATCTATGCTCGGCTGCCAATAGCATGCGGCCAGATTTTGAATTGCACCTGCGGCTGCCTCCAATGTCTCGGGATTGGAACAGCTCTGTAACAAAGCGAGGTAGTACTGAACTACGTCTGGTTGCCACAATTGCTCGTAGCCCTTTCTGTGGGTGCTGCGTGGTAGTGTTTGCAGAGACGATGCTCCGTTTTCAGCAGATTTCATGCTGTCGTTGGGTTCACTATATTCGTATTCTCTCTTCTTCTTACTGGCACCAAAACAACCAAAGTTCTCCGCCTTCACTTCGATTGACGAAGCTGTCTTGTTCATCAGGGTGGGGTGCTTGTCATAGTTTGAGTCCTCTACCTCCTGGCACCTGTACGATAGATTCCTTAGAATACATACACAATTCTCGACTATTTTATTGCCTATGTTGTTCTTTTCGATCGATGTCTTGACTACGAAAAGCAAACACTCAACGAGGTTCTTGCACTCGCGTAGCTTTGTTCGGGCGTACTCGCCGGCTGAGCTCACGTTACGTAATGCTCCGGATGCATTGCGGAACACGGTAGAAGTAAACATCTCGCCTGTGCAAGTGGGATCACACCCAGAGTGCGGCATGATAATACAGGAAACGATAACGTTCAGTCCGTCGTCAATAATAGATCGCTTGAGGTCTTCACACGACGATAGGTTCCAGATGACCCCGGTGATCAGTTCTTTTATTTCAGACTCCATCGTACGACACAAAAGATTGATGAGAGCAGAAATTCCTCCGGCATTTTTTATTGCACGTTTATTTTCATCGTTCTGACGTCCGTACGACAAGTTTCGCAGAGCGCCGCATGCGTTCTTGTGTACCTCCAGGTTCTCGTGGTCCAGAAGCCGCACTAGTGCGGGTATGCCTCCGAGTGTTCGTGTCTTTTGCTTATTTGGGTCGTCCATGTAACAAAGATGCTGCAAATATGCAGCAGCATTAGCCTTGACTGAACTATTGGGATTGTCCAGGAAACTTATGACTTCCGAAAGGTTCGGATCGCGCCACCTGATCGCCTGACAATGCTCGCCGTTGTTCTCGACAAAGCGGTCATCCGCACCACGAGGAGAGGTGGTCGCATCGTTGGTCGAAAGCTGCGACATATGCTTAAGTAATTCCTGTTCGGTACCAAACCTCTGCCGGGGATGCACTGCATTCGAAGAGGAACTAGTTAAATTATCACCGAACAGAAGTGCTCTCGTTGGATATGCAGGGTTGGCATTCGATTCAATACTGTTTGTCGGTATACCAAAATTAGATGTCGAAATATAGCCGTACAAGAGGGCAGATTCCTCGGCGTAATGGTTGTCAGCCTTGCTCACAGACAAAGGCGATGTATGGTAGTCGGCCAATTCATCAAATTGAGACGTCTGTAAGTAAGATTGTCCCAAGCTGGGCGACATCCCAGCTGCCGTATTTAGAGGCAATGGGGAGGTAGAACTGCTGTGCTCATTCGGGGTTTGTGGTGTTCCTATTCTCTCGTTCGAACTGTACTCAGACAGATAAGAACCAGTATTGCCGACGGCTTGCATAACATTAAACGTTGACGGGGCCGGATAGTGTCCACCCGGTGGAAAGTTGTCATACTCTTGATAGTGGGTCTGAAACTGTTTGTTTTCCTGCATGTATATTGGAGTTCCAGTATGCTGTTCGATCTGGTTGTAATTAATATATTGAGATCTAGAATGCACGCCCATCGGCATAGTCACATAGTCAATGGATACACCTCTTGTTTCGCGATTCTCCTCCAATGGCATCTTAATGTAGTCGGCGGCAACGATAGCTTCTGGACGAATGTGATTCACTTCGTGTATAACTTTTGTAACCGTTGTTACTCGACGTGTGGTCTTCTGCTTGTGGGCATGCAGCAGCGACGAGGTATCCTCACTCTTATGCGAATGCTGCGAATAAGTACTCGGCGATTGACACCGTGGATCTTTGGAATTGTTCAAGTTGTATTCCAAGTTCACTGACGATGGATTTTTCTGACCTTCGTTGTTAGACCAAAGCATCATATGGTTGTTGGTCCGTTGATTGGTGTGCACATCATCCACGCATGCAGGATGCACGGTTGGAGTACCCCCTCTCTCGACTGCTGTAATGGCACCTCAATTCCAGTGAGAAAACACAATTAAAATAAGCATGCTCTTGTTACGTTTTTTTTCTACATAAATACTATTACTAAAAAAAAAGTGTACTCGACAGAATTTACCTTACTGAAAAGGTCGATAGCTTGATTTCTTTTTTTCGATTCGATTCTGAGAGAAAAGAAAAACGACGAAGGCGAAGAGAAAAAAGGAAACAAATCTCACTTAGTTTTTGTTTACCGAGTAGGGCGTTCTTTTCGCAAGCAATGCAAAAACGAACGTCACTTGAACCGATTTTACTATAATTGTCCTCTTTATCGGTGATTTTACGATTTCTATTGCTTTTTAGTTAACAATAGTTGCGGAGAAATTGGTTTTTTACACCGACGTTAAATATTTTTTCCCATTTGACGTACAAAATACATAGAATTTAATAACTAGAAAGTAGGTATGTTGTATACCTTTTACTGCGAAATAAGTGATGCCAGCTTTAAAGGAGGGGCACTGACAGTAAAGTGACATGAATTTGACACAGAAAATGGGATTTTTCTTAAACAGTGTACTTTAGTGTTATTGAATTTCCCTTTTCAGTTAAAACTGTTTTGGAGACACTTTATTTTGAAAAAAGGAGACACATAATTAAGAATTCTTTTAACTTGATGTATTACACACTCCTTTTTTTAAAAGAAAATACATTTTGTGAAAAATGTACGTCTCGTGCAGTAATTTCAAATATGAACATAGATGTTGTCCCAGATATGGGTTAGAAAAATTAATGCATTTTAAGATATGCTAGTCAATATGCTACTTTATTAATAAAATTAAACATTATATTCTTGAGTTGTATACAATAAATAAAATTTCAGAAATCTGAATATTGCAACAGAAATATCCTGGAGTCTATGAACACTATGTAAAAGAATGACCTTTTACGGGCACCACTTTTTATTTGTCACTCCTTGTTTAATTTATTAAAGTTGGGGTTGAACTGCAATTACATAAATGAATAATAAATCATAAATCCACCTATGGTAAAATCACAAAACAAAACCAGATATTGATTTTATCAGCAATTGTCGTTTCGTGGTACAGAGGGTAGTACATCGATTATTCGAGGCTTGAAGATAAAATGAAATACAGGGTTACAATTAACACCCAATTGACAGATTTTAAGGTTACCACACAATATCAGTTAAAAAAGTATAATGGATATAATTAGTGCCCAACGTCTTGTTTGAACCATAAGCACACTCTACCGTTTCGCAGTGGATTTTTCGTATGCATTCGCAAAATTTAATACCTACCTATGTATTAATAAAAACTGATTATATTTCGTAAGAAAATTAGGTATTTATTTGGGTGCAATCTGCAAAACAATTTTTGAAGTCTTACTAGCGTTAAGGCTGTTTGTTTATTCAAGCACGAGTATGAAAATGAAAAGGCAATGTCGGGGGAAGTCAAAGAAAAAATTAAAAAAAAAAAAAAATCAGGAGCACAGAAAAAAAGGTTTATGACAAGGGTGGATTTATCAACAAGCTCTACAAATAAAATTTATCAGGCATTTATCTTCGGTTTCCATGGGAATTTTTGGAGATCGGCGGAAATTTAGTTTAGCGCGAGTACCGTACTAGCCTTTACGATAAACGTGTTACGATAAAGGGGAAATGATTCCGTACAGGGGAAATGTGTATACAGAAAACATCAGCTCTCTGTCCGTCTATATGTACTGTACATATGTCTGCCTGTCTGTCTGTCTGTCTACCTTTTCACGTCTAAGCTGCTGAACCAATCATGAAATTTGGTGTAGAGATAGTCTGGGACCTGAGAAAGTACAAATAGGAAAAAACTGCCCGCTGGGTGGCGCTGGATACAAGATATTTACAACTTCTATATTAATTGACCTAAATGACTCATATTCATAGTTTATGTTGGTATAGTGCCTAAAGAGAAAACTAGTAAATCTAGACCCGATAGGTGGCGGTGGAGTCAAAAATGAATATCAACTGTATATTATTATATATACTAAATTTGATTTCACATTTTCTATCGATTGTACTAGACAACTTTCTTCTTCTCTTGCACATTACAAGTACACATCTACTTTGGATTGGATAAGTATTCACTTCCCCTGTGAGCTTATGAGGATGAGGCTCACAATTTTTTTTATTTTCTGGAAGCTTTGAAATATGATAAATTAATAACCAACTTAATTTCAAGTGTTGTCTCCTAAATGTATTCGAAAATCAAACTCAATTTTAAGACACAAAATGTACAACTACATACATATATTAAAAATGTATCCAAAATAAACTTTCAAAATTTTGGCGTAAAATTGTGTGTGTGGGTTAATAAAAACGGAATATTAAAAAAGAAAATATTTACATAGTAGTGCCATCTTTCGTAAATAATTTGAAATAATTTTTTTCGTAGTGAGCCCTATAATAAATTAACAATCGCATCATTTGAAAATAGATGTCGACAGTTTCAATGTTAAATTTGAATAATGTGTGAAATATGTTTCACTTGCACAAGTGGCTAGTTACGTTTGCCTTATTTTTTTTCTGCAGAGACTGTATCAGAGTGACATTTACTGTCCATACAGTTTTCGTTTTACTTTGTTTATTTGGCTCAATGTAGCCATTATAAAATAATTATACATACGATTTATAACTCAAATTTTAACATAAAAATGTTGCCTTTTACATCAGCTTGTAAATACAGTAAAACATCCCGATTGGGGCACCATTTTTTATATAAGCGAACCTCTACAAACGGGACACCTCTGAATGGGAACTTGGCAACGATTTCGTCAGAATTGCTTGAAAAACAACCTCCAAATTGGGAAAAAAGGAAAGAGATGTAGAAATTACAATTATCAGAGCTGATGACGTGTATGTTTAACATACATATATGTACGAACATTGACATACCTATTAGATCGGGAATACCCAAGCTCTGGCAGGGCTTTGAATCGCTCTGCACGGAGACAACAGTGCAGCAGCTTCCAATAGTGGAATTGGCATTTGCCAATTCGTCTAAACTATCTGCGCATTCCCCCGGTGATGATAGGGTCGTAGGCGTAGGCTTGTCGAGGCGCTGTAATGCTCCTCTCCTGTCCTCATCGTCTGCAATGCCTCCTCTCCCCCAGCCAGGATAGTACGAGTAGGAGACTTGCAGCTAATCCTGGTTAGAGGGTCTGGCGACCTCGCAGTTGGGTCCTGCTCCCTGTCTTTAGCTAGTTCCCCCTTACTAACATTTAGGGATGCTGATGGGAATGACCCTTGTCTCGACTGGCTAAGGCAAGTCACAGACTTGGGCGGCCCCATCAGTCCTACGGTGCCCGAACCTTCCGCAGTCCCCGCGACTCTCGAGCAGCTAGCAGAAGGCTCACTGTCTCTTGAGGACGGCTCCCGCAGGAAAGCCCGCGCACTTTTCAGCCTTCTCCTATCGTTCTCGGTCAGCTCCTCCCACTTCTTCTTCCCTAGTCTCTTAACTGTAAGCTTACAATTAGCTTTCCTACTACGGTTAGACGCAGTGGAAAGAAGGGAAAAATTGGACGAGCTAGCGATCGACCGATTGTCATCATCATCGAGAAGAAGGTTCTCCAGATTGATGTCAATCGTTCCACCGCTTTCTCCAACGATGAAAAAAATCCCTACTTTGCTCTACACATTCGCAAAATTCCCCCTACAATTCCCAATACGTGGATTTATTCATCAAAAAAAATAAAACACATTCTATACACGAATATACACGATTAATTATTAATTAATTGATTAATTCAAGAGTTTTTATATGCAAAATTCGCCAATCAGTCATGTTTCAATTAAATAAAGCTGAAATTGGCAGTCCTTGCCAAATTTATTTCAGAATTTATTTCCACAAAGATTGCAGAAAATAAAAGTAGAAATTGATTCCATAAAATAAATTATTGTTACAAATCTACTACGGTCTCATTGGAAATTTCAATTGCATGACATATTTCTTGCAATGAATTATTGCCAGTATAGACCAAGGGTAACTTAAATAGTAAAATAAGTAACTTAAACGGGAACTGAAATCAATGAAAAACAGTCATCCCGAATTTATTCAAAAAAATAAATAAATAAACAAAAGAATTATATACCTTCCTACTGAACTCATGCACGAACCCAGCCCACGAGCCCTTCCAGTATAAACTTAACGAATAACAATCGTCATATTAAACAACTTCTCCTCCGTCATTCAAGTTCCCCTTCAACGAAAGGTGGTAGTTTGACTTATTGTAGTAGTGGTATTTGTGTGTGCAAGTTGTTTTATATGAAATTTCAAAAGTAAACGAGTTGTTGACGTGAACGCGTGTGTAACCGCTCTGTCGCGCGTACTTTATATATTTAAAACTAATAAATTATTCTGTGTAATTTATTATACGAAATACCTCTACGAATATGTCGAAACTACATCGAAACAAGTGTCTAATAAAATATTCTCAAATAATATCACTGAAGTGGATAGAAGTGCAATAAAAAAAAGTTGAAACCGCGATCACTCACCACCTGAGGAATTTTTACAACACACACTCATAATCTACTCCAGCACTCAGTACCCAGAGCAGCATTAAAACAAATACAATAAAACAAATTAGTTGTTTGCGTGATTCATTGTTTTCTTTGTAAAAAAAAAAAAATAAAAAAAAAGAAATATACATAATGTATGTAATTCAAATCCTGCAATTTCACCGATAATTCGATTCAAGTGTATCGTTTGGAAAAACCTACCAAGGCTAAATTTAAAACGCCACTTATTAAACTAAGAGATGGGAAGTACACTTACTTATTTGAAATAAAAAAAATATCCTCTATGTTGCTGCCATAACAACCGGAACACAAGGTGCTATAAACAAAGGAATTTAATTGATCCGTTGCTCGTTCGCTGTATTGTTTTGTACTCTATCTCTTTCGCGCACCCCATTCGGAATATAACCGACATCTGTCAAGTGTCCTTAGTCCTTATGACTGTGCTGCTGCCTGCCGTTTTCCTGTTTCAATTTCAACATCGTGCAATGTTGAATCAATGCGCCTTGCTGTATAGGTTGTAATTTATTGAATGTTTCTTGTTATCAACATGTTGCAAAGGCACATACTGTGAATAAATTAAAATAAAAAAAAAAATTCAAACAAGTGTTTATAGTGTAAAAATTAATTTATTATTGGAGAATTAATTTATTCTTCAATATGAAGGTAACAGTTTGTTTTGGTTCGGTGCGCATCGTCGTGCCATGCGGCAGTGGCGATCTGCTGGTCAAGGATTTAATTCATGAGGCTACAAGGCGTTATAAAAAAGCAGTTGGAAAGGTGAGTTTTAGTTAATCAATTGGCGATACAAATATTGAAGTTAAGTTACATTACAAACTCGATTTGCGCAATTGATAGAAATTGTATGTTCAGATACTGATATGTTTGTATTTATGTAGAATCCAAGAAACTAACGATCTATCTAGAGAACGAGGAAATCAAAATAAAAACCGCAAAGAAAAAATACATGTGTATGTAGATAGATCGATATGTATTTATATTGGCGAGTGTTGCCCCTAGTTAACGCACTGCACATGAAATATTATTTTATCAGAAGCAAAGTATAGGTAGAAAGTTTTGTCTTTATCTTGACGTAGCACAGCACTGATAGGTACAATCTTCCGAAATAATCGTGGGAAGTCGGGTAAATAGTTAATTTTTTTAAGCCTCAAGGTTATTGTACCGTATTGATAATATTCGAAAACCTTTGTTTTTCTTTATCGAGAACTAGTTGCACTCGTCCCGAATTCACGTCATTTATCGCTTAAAATAAATAAAAAATTAAGTTTAAAAAACTAAAACCCGACTACGGGAAAAACCAACTAAAAAGTACGAAACAAGATGAAACGAAACAATGATTTTCAGAGTACAGTTGTAGTCGCATACATACATAATATATGAGTAAATCATACAATTACATAAAATTATATTCATTACATATATGTATTTAAAAGAATCAAACTATTTCTAAAAGTATACAAAACTTGGTAAGGCTGGGTAAAAGAAAGCCCTAGCCCAGAGACTGAAATTGCGTTCCTGGACTAAAATTGTAGATATGTAGGTCTAGTTTGCCATTTCGCAAATACCTATGATTTAAAAAAATAATCCAAACCACTTATAATATGATCAAAAGTAAAAGTATTAACGCAATACTTACCTATAATATGAAGAGTATGTATACAATAATTGACACTCATTAAATTTCTATCAGATAAAGTTTGAATGCATATATCTCTGTATGTGCCACAAAGTCATGCTTTTCAATTAAAATGTGACATTTTGACTTCCGCATGAGTTGACTCGTTTATTTCAGCTTTTCGATTCATTCTTCTGATAACTTAATAAATTGAAATTGAAGCCCTTATCAATCAATCATTCGGATTTTCAATAGTCTGATTGTTGATCTGATTGAATCTTTTTAAATTTCCGTTCCAAAAACTCCACCCACCATTGCATTTGAAGTTGATATTTCCCAATTGGACCCGACTCTTATTCATCTAATTAAGAAAAGATGTCACATACGTGAAGTATTACACACCCAAGCAATCTGCGGAGAATAACTTCTTACGTCCGAAATGACTGCTATCGAGTTTTATCAACAGTATATATAGCAAACTATGCATATCATTAAATCGTTCATACGTGTACAGTGTACACGTATGCCTACGTACATACATAATTACTTCGACTGACAGATCAGTGTTAGATGAGGGCGTGATGTCTGGCCACCTAGCGCATTTATCGTGTGATTTTCAGAGTAATTCTGTTGTCGTTACTTTTTTGTTTTTATTTCTGAGGCCAATGTAATAGCATTGGTCGGTGGATTGAAATGTAAATTTAATTTGTCGAAACGAAAAATTTAAACGTTTGAAACTCGTTGATATTATTAAAGAACACCAATCAATATCAAGTATTTTTAAAATTGTGACAAGAGATCTGTTAAAACCATCTAACGAAGCATTAGAGATGTCATGTAACCTGTCAAAGTGGAGCCTTTGTACTATTAAGACTATATAAATCTGTCAAATTCATTTAATAAACATAACTGTCAAATAATGCACATTCTTTAAGCTTTTGTGGCACTAGATCTGTCCAACTCTTATAGCCTGGCAAAATTCAGCTTACTCCCACTATATTGATAAAACTTTTCACATTGTTAGAAAAGTATGCCACTCACTACTGCAACGATAAACTTTCCAAAGAATTACCAATTTAAATCTAGAACTCAGGCTGAGATTGAGAGAAGAATTTCAAAATTCCCAACAATTTCGAGTCGTTACCATTTTACTGGTTCCATGTGGTTCGCATGACTTCATTATAACTGGCTTCTTTTTTTGATTTTGACACTTAGAAAGATATAAATATACACATACTACCTGCTCGTACCTACATAATCGTATTCACGTGTATCCGTTCCTTTGAGACTTTCTGTGGTGCTTAGCAGAACTCGTCGTATAATGTAACTCTGCAAGAAAGCCTTTCTTTTCATTGTTGGGTTTTTTGCAAAGGAAAGAGGAAAACGGAATCAGAAAACTAGTTTTCATGCATATAAAATATATTATGCAACAAACATTCAGCAAACGATGAACTCGCGAATAATATCCGACGAAGACATTGAACATTTCAACACTGTGGAATGCATTGCGATTGTGTGCGGCGGACGGCGCGCGGGGGAAAGGCCTCATGTTTATGTGCCAGTGTTTTCGTTAGTAGGTTGCTTGGTTATGGCCAGATTCGGTTGAATTAGCAAATGACTAGACGAAAATCAATGAATATGTCACTATAGGTGTCCGTCATGGGTAGTGAATCGATCGGGCTTTGTAAAATAAAAAACCCACCCACTACGGTTTGTTGTTATTTTTTATTGCTGCGAGGATATAAATTAATCGCGTGAAAACAAGAAACTGAATTTAATTACATTATACTGAATAAAATAACAATTACCTACTTTAGAAAAGCTTTTAATTAAATTCGTTGTAATGCTTGTGTTGGCTGAAAAAATTACTTCTAATGATTCAATGACAAAAATTATTGGAAGTACGAAGTCAGTTCAACGAGTGTATTGACGTAGGTAATTGCGACGTACACATTCTTTGTGTCCGTAGGGTTACATACCTTAACCCTTCTGTCTATTACTATAGATCTGGCCAGGCCATTTCCACATTCAAAACCAGCTTTTCCTAATTAATTATTATGTAGCTATCATTACTAAATTTCCTGACATTGTCGGCATACATATTTTTAATGCTAGTCAGTATAGACAAAAAAAAAAACCGGCCAAATGCGAGTCAGACTCGCGCTCAATGAATTCCGTAGTTTTTACTACTATGTATAGTTAAATTTTGTTTAAATAACTGTTTCGTTTCGTTAACACAAAAAACGAAAACGACCCACCTCTATATTCACTTTACAAACTTGTTATAAGTAATATTATTCACTATGAGAAATTGGATAATCATTAAGAACGCGGCTGAGTGTGTCTGTCCATTAACCTTTTTTGCGCTGTACTGTTGAAATCAGCGGTATCAGGTTCATTTCCTGGAAAAATCCGTATTTTTATTTATTTATTTTTTTTTATATGGCAGCACAATTTCGGATAGCCTTTAATTTTCCCAAAATATCGTTAATCGAATAGTGGTAATTTCTTCAAAATTGGTCCAGTAGTTTACGAGTTAATCTGTTGTGAAATTGATTTTTTCGACATAAAATAAAACAATTTTTCGACGGGAATTTCTCCAAAACTATACAACTTACGAGATTCGCTAAGTTATCTTTAAAAATATGGTTAATTATCTACAAACTATGATTTTTTCATATTTTTGACTTCAGTAGTTTCCGAGAAAACCGTTGGGAACATTTTGGTATGATATTTTGCACACATTTTTGGCAATAACTTCTAAAGTTTCCAACAGAAAAACATTTTTGGAATCTATGTTACGAACCTTTTCGAATCGAATATATTTTTTAGATTTTTTTTTTTGAGATTACATTTTACCCACTCTGTATATATTGTTGTTTCACAATATTTTTGAGTACATAATATGTTGTAATTAATATGTTGAATTCAGTTACATAGCATAAATGTATATCAAGAAAATTCTTTGCAATAACACTGTTATGTAAAAAAAAGAAAACTTATTTACAAAAGAAAAATAATAACGTCCAAAATAACAAAAAATAAAATAAATGATTTCATTGTGTTCCATTAATTTCCATACAAAATGAAGGTCCAGCCAGACCTATTCCATTGATGGGAGGGTTGTAAAACATTCATTGACAGAAGGGCTAGTCAATTTAAGATCGGTAAAACGATGAAAAAAAAGAGAAACCTTGTTTATTTTAACTTTATAGCTGAAGTTCTTCAAATAATATCGTTTTTATAAAGTCATTGACATGTTAATGATAGGAATGGCGCCACTGTGAACAACAAGAATCGGATATGGAAGTTGACAATAAAGAAAATGTGAACTAAAGAAGTAACTTTAAATGGATTAAATTTACCACTGTCATAATCATAAGTATCAAATTAAATATGAATCTTAAATACAAACTCGGCGAATACGAAATTCTGAATACTAATTATTGTCTCTTAAACATATTTACATATGTATGTATATCGAATAATATACACACTGAAAGATAAGCAGCAAGGTTTTTTTTGTTTATCTTTTTGTCTACAAAACTTTACGCTTGTTTACATCTTTAAATAAGCAAACAATAACTACATAATATACTTTAGATGTACATACATAGATCGAAAACCATAGCATGCATCATGCACAACAGCCATACACTGGTACCTAATTATCATGCTTCGAGCACCGTGAATCCGCATTGAAAAGCCTTCGATTGGAAGGCTCACGTTTCATAGAGCTACTTCTTTTGAAAATCATAACATACTCAAGTACAGCTACAGTAGTTATATACATCGCCTGGTAGACCAATTAACTCGACAACTTGTTTACAAGTTTATCACGTTCAGCATTTAAAGAGCGTTTTTAAAGTTTTTAAAGTACCATACATGTACAACCGTTTCACTTGACGCGATTCCAGCTGCAGAAAGTACTATCGGCGTAAAATGGAAAGGGAAATTGATTCTTGTCCCCATATTCTTTACAATTCCATTTTTAATAATAATAATAACAAAATCAACTTGTAGAATATTGACGCAATTAGTCATGTTTGCGATAAGGGAAATTATGAAGTGAACTCATATCCACCCATAAATTGGAAGTGACCCAAATTTTTCGCTAGACTTAGTACCGTTCTCTTATCAGAGTGTGATATTAAGTTAGAAAATGATGACGAAATTAATTGGTTGAATGCATTTGAGAACTAACAGTAACGCCCAATACACGTACGTTCAGAACGCTTTTACTAAATCTTTCAAGTAATATTGTTTCAAATAAATATTCTGTATCTACAAGTTTTAGCGCAGAGAGCAAGGAGCTACACATTCTATTAGATGTGTTCCCTTTAAAATTGATTAAAGTTTTGCCCGAGGTGTCAATATTTCTTTGTTGTTATTCGTTGAAAATTGTGTGCGGTGAAGTATTGTTGTATTGAAAGTGTAATGAAAAACTGTAGTGCCGTGGGGTAGAGGTTAGTGCGTTGGACTACTACTACGGGTTCCCAATCCCAGCAAACACTCAATAGTTTTTTCTCGAAGCCAGCTCTTCCAAAGACGGCAAAAAAAAAACTGTAGGTCCCTTTCGGACCTAGAAAGGATAAAGAAAGAACGGCAGAAAGGATAAATCTGACTTTGAACCTGGTCCGGACGGCGGCATGCCTTAATTTTTGAAAAAAAAAATAATTTTGCATCTCTGTTGCTTAAATTTAATTTGTCATTAAAACTGGTATATTTTCTTCAGTTTAAAAGAGTTTTTTTTTATAGTAGGTCAGGCACCCTTATTTAAATCGGGTAAGAAAAGTAAAATTGAAAATTACAGAGCTATGCGGCTATACTCGCCAGTTAACAAACAATTAATTTTCCTTGAAATTATGAAAGTCGTTCGAGCGTTATAATTTAACATGTAGTACATCAGACAATATCTTGATTTCGAATTTAACTGTTCAAGCAACCCAATAAAATATACATTTTTCCTTTTCGTGCAATATTTGTTTTAAGTATGTATGTATTTATTTTCTATTTTATTTAATCCATATCTTAATATAATTACATATTTATTTATTTTTTTGATTATTAATTTATTTAACTATTTATTTATTTCTCTATATACTTATTAACTTATTTATTAACTTATTTAGATTTATTTCTTATTTATTTGTTTTTATTTCTTTTTATTTATTTGTTAATTAATTTATTTATTAACTAATTTATATATTTTTTTTATTTATCTATTTATTTCTTTATTTATTTATTATTATTGTGGTTGCGTTCCTGTAAAGTTATTTGAATCAAGTTTGTCTTCGACGCCTCCCCGTCGCCCTCCTCAAAAGTTCATAGATTAATATCTAGCTAAATATTTTTGTTAATTGTATTTAGTGAAGGTTCTTACTTGTAGCCTTTTCTTCTAGATAACATAATTTGTATTATATTTTTATCACAGTAGTCATTTATCAGTGGTAAGGTAATATATATAGTATATGCCGTATCTCTGTAAATTGTGCAATAATTTCTAAAAATGTATAATTTTTGCTAAAATAAAGAAATACAAATACAAGTACAAATTTTTCATAAAAAATTCGCAGACTTCTGGTGTTATTTTAGCAATTTCGTATGTTGTCCTTAAGTATCAAGGTCGTTGTTGCTTTGTTGGTGTATACAGTATACCTCTTCCTTCAATTACTCCAATATAGGAAAAAATTGGGAGAGGTTATATCAGGGGATCGTGGGGCCACTCCATATTTTCACCTAGCACGTGCTGTGTGTGATGTTTGATTTTAATATTGATATTTTTTTTGGAACAACATGTTCTGTAGACCTGGGGCCAAATCGTCTCATCCGTGAACGAGTAACTCGTGATCGAAAAATGCCTATTTGGAATTATGACATACGTGAACGTGTAAGTAGTAACGTAATTCGAGATTATGCCTTACGTTATCGAGTATATTTTGGGAGCGCGCGTTCGTAATGTCATTCGATTGGTTCGCAGTGAACGTAATTTGTGTTTTTTTTGGAATTTAACAGAAATAAAATGTCAGTAAAACTTTAAAAAACACTAATATGAACTAATATGAATGAGTTTTTAATAAAACAAAGCTTTGTTTACTTTTTAATAGGATTTTGCTAACCAAAAATTTCAAGCAAAAAAAAAATGTGTCATTCAATAAGGCGTCTATAACTAAAACTAAAGAGCCACGGAAGATTCTGAAGAAGAAGAAACAAAGAAAATCAAAAAATAAATCCATTTGCTTGAAAATCAAAAAAAGCATGGCCAAAGACTAGTGATATGAAATTAAATATGATTTTTATTCTTTGAAGTGATAATATGTGCTCATGTTTAGTAGTTTATTTAATTTATAATTAGAATAAATACATATGTAGTACATATTTACGCTGTGTTTTCATTAAAATTATATTTTCATTATTGAAAGTTCAATAATTTTTCTTCAAAATGACATTAATTTGAAGTTTCATCTCTATTTGCTCTCTTTACATCTAGTACAATTTAAAAAATTACGTTCCATGAGCAATCGTATGGCATAATACGACTCCGTTTACTCGACAGACGTATAACGTAATTTTCATACGTTCGATCGTCCGTACGTGAACGGATGAGACGATTTGGCCCCTGATTGATCCAATTTGAACACTAAAAAGTTGCCGCCAGCCGGCCCAAATGGCGCACCATGCATCAATCTTTTCCGGTGTAGGTACACGGGCTTAATTCTCGCCCAGTCTTTACGTTAGTTCCCACTGTATGCAAATTTTCCAAATTATTTATTACACCCTGAACGGTTGACTTGCTCGGCACATGATTTACACCAAAAAAGTTACACTCTACGAGTGTCAAATGTCTTCCAAACCAAAATGGCGGCGAAACAAATTAACCTGAAACATGAAAAGTACCCTGTATATGAAATAACAAATATGGCTTTGTCAAGAAACGATCACCAGCTACTAATCTTAACTTTATAATTTCTTAAGTCATTAAAGGTAGCCAGGTTGACGCTATCTACCATAGTAAAGCATTCGGCTAGGTAGATCATACAATTCTACTGAATAAACTCGAAATATTAATATTTTCAACTTCTTTTCTACGGTGGTCACTATTACAAAATTTATATTAATATATTGAATCTATCTATAAAACTATAGGTATATGATGAACTACTTTCAACTTCATTTCTAACTCCCTTCTACACTCTGTGCTAACAAATGAAGCCGAACACTTGTTTTAAACTTAAATGAACAAAACCTATTACGATTTTCACCATCAAAAGGTTACATTATGGCATTTCCTGTTTCAGTATATTTGAGCAATGCTCTCAATCGACAACCCTTTTTGCAATTTGCCACATTTCCCTTCTATACACTGACCCTACTTACTTTCAAGCACTAAAAACAGGCTACAGGAAGAAGTCATTCCCTTTAAATATTTCATGCTCGATGTATCAGGGTCGGAGGGGCACCATATTTTTTACGTACATATATAACATACATACATAGTTGTAACGATTTTTTTCAAAGATTTCGAATATAATTCAAGTTCACTTGTGATTTGTCCCACTCATCTATCTTAAAAAAAAAATAGTTTCCCCTCTGCGTATTTACAAACTATGACGAATAAAAAGGTAAAAATCGGGATACACCGTCACCATATACAATGTCCCATGTAACATGATTCACCTAACCCTTGTTTGCCCAGGTGCTATGTGGTAGCTGCACCCTGCGTATACAATTTCTCTACGTTTGATATAAATGGGGCACAATTACGTATGAGTAGCGGCAGTTAACATTCGTGGACGCAATATTGTTTATTATTATTACACTCGTAGCAGTCTTGTTTTGAAATCTAAGAATAAATTTATAATGAGCGAAATACTAAATTGCTGCTACCTGATATATATACTAAGACTGTAGAATTGTCGTTGAAATTTTGCTAAAAGGTTTTATAGGTCATCAAACATTAGTTAAGCCTGTTTTTAATTGTAATACGAGTATGTAAACAGGAAGAGAAGTCAACTTTTTTTGACAATGCGTTGCAAAATGATGTCGATGTACTCATACATACACAGAGAGATACACTGTGGATTGGACTTTTGAGAATAATGACTCACGGATGTTTTCTTTAAGATTACAATTAGTTCAATATTTTTTAAGGTTAGTCATGTTTTCTGTGTGTGTAGCGACACAAACGACAATAAGTAAACAAGAAGTATGTAGATCAAGATAAGACATAAGAAGTATACTCGAACAGAAAGAAGTAAGGCAAAATCTGCTGTACAACATGTCAAAAGTGTGGTCGCGTTTTTCATGAGTTGAATTGATGTAAGGTAGAAGAAGAAGATGTTGACATTTGTACATTTTTAATAATCTGATTGACAAATAAAAAAGTTAAACACTATAGAGATTTGAAGTCAGCAGATCCGGAGCTCAAAACTTTAAAAATTGAACCATTAAGAAATAGCGAGAGAACTTTGGCAGAGATGCCTTTGCCTTACGTCAGTGATCGTCATGAGAAGGACGTCCATGAGGACACACCATATACTCACATTTTAAGATGTAAAGGGATTTATTTATTTTATTTATTTTTATTTATTTATTTCATACGGATTGCTTAACACAGTAAGATACAAAATCTTATAAATTAGTGATAAGCATATAAAGAACATAGAAAATGGATGCTACAAAAATGAATAAAGCGAATTGAACTAAATGGAAACTAAGTAAAAAATGAAAGCAAAAAATAAATATTAATATTATGTTTACAAAAGATTGCTAAATTAATTAAGAATTACTGTGAAAAATGTGCTTTTAATTCATTTCTAAATCTTGCAGTGTTATCAATTCTTCTTATATTACGATGCAAAGAGTTCCACAAGCGAATAGCGTAAATGAAAAATTGTCGTTCAGATGTCAAACTGGTGTGTCTAGGTGCAATGTGCTGACCGGATCTGTTTGAAGATGGAAATCTGATTTTCTCGTATAGATAAGCAGGCTGATGAGTTAGTAGTATTTCCGAAAAGCGAATTAATGTACGAAACTTAAGAATATTATCAAATGTCATATTATATAAATATCTGGAACAGCCCGAAACTCGATCAAATCTGCGCAGTCCAAATACGTAACGTATAATGCTATTGAAAGCTACATAAAGTTTCCTTTTAGAGGCATAGCTACAGTTAGAATAAATTTCACAACCGTAAGTTAGGAGAGGCATGGCCAATGTTTTTGCAAGTAAGGTGCGTGTCTTTGTCGGAGTGAAGGAATGGGAGACCCATAGTGTTCTAAGTACGCCATAGATTTTACCGACTGCTAGATTAATATGCATATCCCAAGTTAGACTTCGACTAAAGGTCATACCGAGGTTCTTAACCGATTCAACATACTCGATAGGGGCATTGTTAAGAGTGATGGAAGGAAAATATGACAAGTTTAATGGCTTTCTTGAGATAACAATGCACTTAGTTTTGTTAGGATTCAAGAACAGACCATTACTTTGAGCCCATTGCCCAATACCAACTAGATCTTCATTAACGCAGCTCGTGGCGTGCTCAATTAAACCCAAGGGACAGCTCATTATGAGCTGAACATCATCGGCATACATATGTACTGAGCTATGTCTAATGGAAGTAGGAAGTCCGTTGACATATATATAACCTTGTGGTATCTTCGGATACGCCTATTATGGCAGTCGTACAGCTGTGTTTCTGCCGAAAACCAAATTGCCTTGCAGATAAGATGTTATGAGTGGAGAGATACTGTCCAATTTGTTTTTGTAAAATCTTTTCCAACATTTTCGACATGAATGGCAAAATAGATATATGTAGGTCTGTATTCGTTACTTTTAGGTGTTTTAGGGACTGTAACAACTTTAGATGGCTTCCATTGCACAGGAAAGATACCTGTGGTTATCACAGTATTAAAAATATGTGTTATATAGGGCAGTACAACAGGTAATATGATTTTTAAAAACAATGGATGTATCTCGTCGAGTCCAACAGCATTGGATTTGATACTGAGTAAACTTTCAACCACATCAGTACTACTTACAGCTGTGAAGCAGAATCTTGGGTCAAGCGCAGGTGAAGACATATTGAGAAGGTACTGGGGAGTTTGAGCATAACTCGTACTCGTATCAACAGGATTCTGTGAAGAGATAAATTTATGATTTAATTCATCAGGATATTGCCGATATTGCGAAGATTCTTCCATAGATTTTCCCGAAAAATGGTAAACAATAATATATATTATTTCTGTAGTATAGGTACCATTTGCGGCTCTCACACTTAACCAATCTTAACAAATGAGGTATCAAAAGAAAAAGAATTTCTTGGACCAGTGACGAATTGTACTTACAAAACCGATCAAAACAAATATTCTAACCAAAATGAACTCCCAAAAGAAAACACATTTCCCGTATGATTTCCATGGTCTGACGTGGAAGGCCTCTGTGTCAACCAACATAACCTAACTCAACCTATGTAGGTATCAGCCGTGATTCCATGCAATTTGATGCTGACAATTTTTTTTTTTAATACCATTATAACTTTGTTTTCAGGTGCACGTACACTACGAATAACAGGCACACAAGTCATTGAAACCGAATGAAATGACAGACATCAGGAGCTTGAAGTGAAAGAATCGATTTGTTTTGTAAGTTAAATCGTGAAAACGATTTTTCTATTCGTTTAGTGTACGGACGCACCCACGACAACCATCAACCAATTGGCTGAACCAAGCCGCAATGACAAAGCCGTTTTAAATTCTTTAGCCATTATTACCGCATACCTGTATATATACGAATGGACATACACAATGTACCTAGCACATTTTACCCTCGTTTCATTGCGGTGTAATTATTTTTTTTTATTATTTATCTTTTATTTTTATTATCACTTACTCGTTACTCACACCGGTACATTTTCTTTGTAAACTTCAGACGCCATTCTGCTCATTTGAATCGTGAGTGGCAAGTAAACCAAGTTTGGGCTCAATGATTCAGTATCAAAAATTACTCATACACCAAAATTGGAATAAATAAATACTGTTATTATTTTTTTTTATTGTATTGGGTGGATGCAGTCCAAATAAAGGTTCACCAATCACCATGGAGACGGCTGTTGTTTACGAAAAGTCAACTAAATTGTATCTAGATCTAGTCTAGTACAAGAATATAAGCAAAATTAAGGCAACTATATTTCAGACCTTTTGCAAAAGTTAGCAATGAAAGAAACCTTTTTCTTAACCGCCTCACACCGCTTGAAAACAACTGCCTAATTAACCGGGTTTTTTTTTTCCACTGTATCCAAGTATCGTACGGTCTCTGGTCGGTCAGCAAAGCATGAAATTATTTTTTATTATGTGTTGGTGAGGTATGCCGTAGGTATGCCCGATGCACGAATAAAAATAAAACGTTACAAAAATTTGATATTCGAACCTTCGCAGGTTATCTGTAGAAGGATTCGTTTCATTTGTTTTATGGGGTTTTGTTAAGTTTTTTTTCGTTGATTTCAAAGCAATAGTTAAGTTTAGTTTAGAGATACGTGTACATAAATGCTAAAATATTGCACTTTTTGGGTTTTTATGGTTTTTGTATTTATTGTACCAGTTTCTCCCACGTTGTGTTGACCAATTTTATTTTAATGATTTAATCTTAAAACGATTACGCCAATGGGGTCTGTGCCAGCGTACGTTTTTGACAGAATAAACTACATTTTGTCTTGTATCTGCTTTCTCTTTCTTATATTTTTGACTCAATTTCTTTTTTTGAATCACAGTTAAAGAATAAACAGTCTTTATAATAATTACCACAGACTTGCATATGTACATATACATATAAATACAATATAAACCATTGAAAACTTGGTGATTTCTTTGACACTAGAGAGTGTATTTGATGAAAGAAATCTCTATTTTTTCCCTTTTCTCCATCTCCATTATTGTGCAGTAAAGGATATAGCTTTTATTGTATCTTACATTTCACATTGAAATTGATAACAACTGACAATGAATGACTTTGTGGGCATTCGATCATTTGCTAAAGTGTTATGGTTCTGCCTTTAAGTTAAAATCTTTTATCTCACTGAGATGACACGATGGTCCAAACTTTATCTCAAATTTCTGCTTTATACATACATATGTACATACATTACGAATAAATAAAAAATATTTCTGTTTTGGTTTTAGTTAATTGCGGAAACAAGCCAGTCAGTTTATGAAATTCATCCGAAGAACACTCATGAGTCATGATCATCACCAATGAGACAAATTACTCTTATTTAGAAAGAAACAAAGGAAATGCCGATCTATTGATACCAAATTTTATGTTTTCTTTTTACTACACGTATCGTGTGTGGGTTGCGAAGATAAAAGTTTAGCTGGGCAATCGTAGGATCACCAAACAGATCTCTAATGTTGCGCCATAATGTAGTTAATTCATTTTGAAACCCTTATTTATAGGAGACATTAAATTTTCATCAAAGCGTGTACCGTATCGAAGTAATGAAAGTTGAGCCCAAAAAGCTGCAACTTAAAAAAATGTGTCACCGATTCAATTTAAAGCTGAATCCACGCCTTTGTGGAACCATGTTAACAGGGGAAAATGTGAATGACAAATTGGCCTTCAAAAGATTAGGGCTAAAGTCCATAGAATTGGCTAGTAATTATTGCCAGCCACAACTTAAGGGACTATAGAGTGACTTCGGGTATTGTGGTTTATACGTGTAATGTGGTTCAGGCGGTTTTCCGGAAAACTAAGCTCACTTTGATAACTCTTTGTGGTTCACTAGCCATGGGGTACAGTGGTATAGTATACCGCATTACCCGGCTTACACATTTTCAGCTAAAATAACTACACCTAAAAATTCAAAAGTGGTACCCAAACGATATGAAGAGAGCTGTTGATGCCGTGTACCACATTATAGAACACAAAGTATACCACATTACCAGCAACTTTTCCAAAATGAGCTTTTCGAGGTCAGAGCACATTTTTGTCAAAATACTCTAAAGTAACGATTAGAATCCAGCCAAAGGATTTGGAATGGTAGTTTAGACTTCTATGTTGAACCTTACGAAATTTGGATGCATAAATTCTTACACTTTCTCTGTCCAAAATAGAAATATGTACTATATACCACAATACCCGGCAATACTTTATTTCTCTGCATAAGTCTCTTTTAATCGCAGATTTAGTAAGTGGCAATATATGTACATATGTATATCAAGAAAGATCTAAATCCCAAATAAAATTAAACATTGCAGTCCACTCGGTGGATTTGTTATTTTTGCTATCTTGTGTTCTAATTAAAATGAATTTAAAAAAAAAACTAATTATTGCGTTGATTTTTTGTGTAGATCAAAATGTTTCTAAAGCCCACGCAGTAAAAATGAGACTTTAATCCAATTTCTTGATACCATTGATTCCATAAATGGAAACATCTGGAAATTACGAATTAATCAATTAGAGCAATCGATAGGTACACACAATAGCGTTTCCAAAAATGGAATAAATATGCTTCTGACTTTTACTAGGTAGTGATCATTTCGTTAGTTTTAATTAAATAAATGCTTTTGAGTTTAGGAAACTTTTGCCTTATATATTTAATACCAAGCAAGAACTTAAAATATTTATATGTAAGAAGTGATCCGCAAGTGGTTATTGCGTCGGACTACTGAGCCAGCGGTCTTGGGTCCCGCCGCCAACACCTAAACATTTTTCACAGTGCCCACCTCTTTCGAATGTCTGACAAGCATCAAAGAGTATCATTTGTCTCGATTGAGCTTCTCAACTCGCCGTTCGGAGTCGGCAAAAAACTGTAGGTCCCTTCCATTCGTGCAAAAATACAACACGGTTGCGAGAAGCAGGCCCAGGTTCACCTCGAGCTGTAGCGCCAACTAAGTAAGTAAGAAGTGATTAAAAGCGTTAGCAGTGAAAATTTGGTATTTGAAATAAAAAATGGAATTGTCCATAGGGCAGATGCCGACAGTAACCAGATTCTTGATGGGACACTGCAGAGTCAAGAAACACCTTCTGGCCATGGGAATTTTTTAAGGCAATAAATCTGGTATAACAAAGACGAAGGCGGGGCTAGTTGTTATATTTTTGCGGCGCCAATCGTTTAACCTCATCATCTCATCAAAACTGGTTGATCAATGCCAAGACAAACTGAATCGCTTGTGCAATCACGCTAGCCACCCTTTTCTGGGTTCCATTGAGTTCCATTTGAGGGAAATAAGAGAGTCGATGAACTCGCTAGGCTGGGGCTAGGGATATCTTCTGAGCAGACTTTGTTCGACTTTTTTGGTGGATTCTGTAGGTGAAATTTTATTCTCTGATTTAAAACAGGTTTGGCTGACTAATTTGCAAAATCTTAGAAGCAGCATTTAGTCGAAAGTCTTACTTCTCTCCTAGTATAGCAGTGGATTAGTCACACTAGGTTTCATTGGAACTCGTTGCCAAAGGAGCGGGTTTACCAAAGAATGTAAGAACTGTCTCCATTCACTTTATTCAAAACTGTGGCAAATCGCTTTATTTATATTTTAATCTTATTCATTATTTGCCCCTACTCTTTAACTCGACGAATGCAGAAAAAGGAAAGGGTATATCGTAGAATTAAAACTGGAAATATGTTCAGGAAAATCTCTCTCCCTTTATACCAAATTTGGTCCAAATGGGTTGAATTTGTAAAAATCGTAATATTTGGCGTGGTTATGGCCGCCATCTTAAATTTTAAATCCGCCATATTGAATGTCCTTACTTTATCGGTTCTATCTTTTAGAAAAATCGATTATGCCACCAGATTCGAAGTATTAGCATCCTATCGTAAGTGGTTTATGGTAAAATGTACAATTGTTTGGAAAAAAGCAAAAATGGCGGCAGATAGAACAATTTTGTCCCCGAATTCGGAAAGGGCAGAGAAAATTACAATAAAACGTGTTTCTTAGAAAGCTTTGGTTGATTGACTCACTAAAAAGCAAACGATTGAAAACAGTAAAAAAATGTATGCTATTTAGCAAAAGACGGGTTACCGGAGTTTTTGGTCCGCTAATGAGAGCTGTCCGCTTATAAGAACGTATTTTGTATGGGAAATTAGAAATTTGTTCCCAAAAAGGTAATGCGAGTTATCCGCTAAACAGAGTGTCCGCTAATGAGGGGTTTAACTGTAGTAGAAGCGTGATTAGTCATTTTAGATGTTACTGAAATCTTCACAGAGTACAAACATTTACAATATGTTGTTTGAATGTTTTATTAGAATCATCGTAGATTTTTAAAATATTGTTCTAAAATACTTCTTGACGCCAAACAAAGTGCAAGTTGCCACAGCTTAAAAAATCTCTGCACGAACTCAAATACATATATAACTGTATTATGTATGTATATTACTTCTTATACCGGTTTTTTTATGAGTCAATTTAAAGTGACTAGTCGAGTTGAATATGTTAGCAAATTAGGATCAAAAGCTACCTCATGTATTACACTCAAGATGATTGTTTACTTCTTAATTAGGCAAAGAAAATAAATAATACATTCGTAAAGAATATTGTAAATAATTTATATATTTATGTATAACACAATCAATTTCTGCAAGTGGTTAACCTTGAGGCTAAGCGTTTCAACCGGCGCAATAACGCCAACATGTTATATGTATCGTTCAATCAGTTTGTTGGTAAATTATAGAGAGACAAAAAAAAAACAGATCACACAAGCCACCATAATCTGCCGTTGTAGAATCATTCTATTCTCGTAGACTCCACTTTACACATTTAGCGCAGGTCTCATTACCTGCAAAACCAATGAAGCTTGTAATGTGAATAATTGGTAGATTGGAACTGGCACTGATCACGATCATAAAAACGAAGTTTAATTACAACTGTTGCTTGACTGATTTACAATTTCTCAATGAACAATGAAGAATGTCAAACATTCATGCATGTGTTCCTCAATTCAAGGTCCTTCAGCGTGAAACAAAACAATAAAAAAAATACCTGCAGAGATTATATGGAAATTATTTGATTTCTTTTTTTTTTTTTTGTAAATAAAAGTTATGGTAACGATATATTTATAGAATTTATTCATAAATGTAGATACGTGTGTTTATTATGACTTGTTGGCAAATATAATAAAATATTTCAGCACTGACTTGTGGCATTTTTTGGCGCTGTTGTCAAATATAAAAAATACATACTGAAGCTTAAGTAGTCACGGTAAAGCATATGTATATATGTAATTAATTATACGGGATGCTTAGTATTAAATATTTCTATACTGTAGTGTTATTCAAAAAGACGAATAGTCTGAAAAAAAAAACACAGCAGTATTAAGATAAGAGTCTCCATTGTATCCGGGAAACTTACTATTTGCGGTGGATTTCGGTCAGGCGGCGTCATTGGGCCCGTACATCTTCCGAAACGAAGATGTGGTTCCTAAAAGAATAAATAAATCGGGCACTATACTGAAGTTGTTGCAAACAAAGTTCCCAGAACGCGTTATTTCAAGAAGAGGCGATGTGGATGTGGCCGCCAAGATGGTGCGATTTAACGCCCTTAGAATTTTTTCTCTCGGGCTACGTTTAGTCGCTGGTTTAAAGCAACAAGTCAACAACAATTGACCAACCGGAGAACAACATCATTAAAACCACTGGTGAGATCCAGCCCGACTTATGCAACAGAGTTATACAAAATTGGACCTCTCGGATCGAGCTTAGTAAAAGCCTCCTCGCATTTAAATGATATCGTTTTTAAAACATAATGGTGTTAAATGTACTTTAATCCTCGAGAAAGGTTTCTGTCAACAACTCTTTTTTGTTCAATTTAGAAGCTACGACACGATTAATGAAAAACCCTATACATTTTTGTTAAATGTTATTAATTGTCCTCATCAAATAACCATATGTATGTATGTACATTGTACATATTACGGTCCGCAGGCTCAAATTATTTTCATAATTATTTATGTTCTTCGAATAGTTAGATCTAATGTATGATGAGTGTATTTGTCTAAGAACTCACGAATGTATAACTGCCACTTGTTTCTTCAATTAACCTTCCGTTATCTATGAAGTACTCGTACACCTGCTTTGTTTGCAGGCATCTCAACAATAGTTTAACATCTATTATGTGCGAATATATCATTTGGTTTACATTTTACATAAACTCAAATTTTTAACTTTTTTTGTATGGATCAGCTGTTTCTTTGCATTTTGGTGGCAATCTATTACTTTTTTACGAGGCTGGTTATGTCTGTTCTTTAGTTCCTTTTGTAGCCTTCACAATTGAAGAATAAGGTGTCGGTACAATTGCTGCGTAAAAAACTGCATACTAATTAACTGAACCAATATATAATAGGAGTGAGCACCATGGCGTGGTGTAGTGGTAAGTGCGTTGGACTACTACGCAATGGTGCCCGGGCTCAATCCCAGCCCGGGTCCAACACCTAAAAGCTTTTTCACGGTGCCACCTCTTTCGAATGTCTAACAAGCAATCAAAGAGCATTATTCGTCAATGAGTTTCTCAACTCGCCGTTCGGAGTCGGCAAAAAACTGTATGTCCCTTGCCCTTCCATTCGTGCAAAAATATAGCACGCTACACGCACACACAAATGGTTGCCAGAAACAGGCCCAGATTCACCCCGAGCTGTAGCGCCACCTAAAGAAAGTAAATGTAAAATAGGAATTCAGTCAGTCGTCAAGATTTTCAACATTACCCACTATCCGATACATTAGGCGTGTTTTTTTTTACAAACCTATATAGGCTAAACATGTTTCTGCAACATGTTTTCAATGTAAAATACAACAAAACCTTAGCCTGGATAATTATCCAGTCTTATTTTTGTATGGAAAGCTTTTTCGAAATCTATATAGATTTGAAAAAAAAACGCGCCTATTATTAGGCGTGTTTTTTTTTGTAACCTATATAGACTTTGAAAAAGCTTTCAGAGTAAAAATAAGACTCGATAAATATCCAGGCTAAGGTTTTGTTGTATTTTACATGGGTAAACATGCTGCTGAAACATGTTTAGCCTACACAGGTTTTGTACACATGCGTTTTGTTAAAAATGTTTATTTTGACTTCAAACAAATTTATTGAAAGTGTACCTACTTCAATGATGCGTTCGGTAATCATCAGCATTTGGCATATTAAAAATATGTCTTTCTTAAAAAAAAAACCTTTTGATTTAGTGAACAAAATTTAAGATGGTGGTTTTGAGTTTTGAGTGCCGATTGACCTTGACAACCCATTTCTTGGAACCAAAATAATTACAAATTAAATAGTGGATCCAACAAGACAGCCACAGTTGATTACTTGTCAGTCGGTAACTTCCCACGCCTGTTTAGAAAATAGTAATGTGGAACATCCCTATAACATTACACAATCCATCACATGCCATTTGCAGGCTTTGCTTAATGGTCTGTTCATTGTTTGTATTTATAAGTATTAAACTCTCTTTTTACCGTCTATAGAATTTGCATTTATTCAGTTCTTTTACACTCGTTGTTGATGACAAATAAACAATCATATTGAACGTGACGCCATGGCAACAGGCATTTCTTATTTTGAAATAAAATGAAAGACAACCGACAAAACCCTTGCGCGACATAAATAGAAATGTCCCTACCCTGAGGCCTGGCCAGTGAAAATACCAGCTTGAATGCGAAATTTTCACAAAAGGAAATACAAACTGATATTCAAGGATTCACTGTCAGAAGACGTTTCTTTGTTGTGTGTCCTTAAGAGGCACCAGCTAAGCACCAGCACCATAGTACATTTCATTTTCATTTAAAGTGAATTAGTAAGTTTTCGCAGAACCATCATCATCCACAGATACAGAGAACACCATTTATTATTTCAAGTGCGTAGGCATTGAAATATTGTGCCATGTACACGGGAATCCATTCATTCATTGATGACAATTCGAATTCACCACCCGAGAGAAGGAACACTTTAAGAATTCAAAAAAGCGCTTCTTTTAGCGATGGCATGGCATTTTTTTCAGTCCCAATCTTACTCTTTTATCTCGTTTTTTGAGAATTCAAATTTTCTATTATTCAGGATCCGGTTCGTTGACGACGAAAGACGAAGGTTATATTCGATGTTTCTATGTGTAGATAGGTTTGTTTTTTTTTCTTTCTACTGTTCCTACATTTAGGGGCGTTTCATGATATAAAAGAGAGAGCTTCGGTTACACCACACTCCTTTTTTTAAGTAAAATCCACTGTAGTTTTTGATGTTCGTTTATTCATTTTTCATTGTCAGTTTTCTGATTAGGAATCTCCTGCTCTTTTTTAAATTAAGACGGAGAAAAAGACGATTTCTACCTGTGCATCAATTACTACTACGCGATACGATACTACTATAACCGGTTTCAAAGTGAACGTTGAATTTTTTTTTTTAATAGGATTTCCTTTTACCCTAAGGCCCTTAGCCAGCAAAATGTAAAAAAAGGAAATTTCAATCATCACTGGCAACAACAAACAAACTGGGTCATTGATCTTTGTTTACGAAAAATAAAAATAAAAATACAAAATGAAAGGAAATACCATACAAGAAAGAGAAAAATAAAGGTATTTTCATAATAAACACCCAAACATGTAATCAAGTGTGTGATGAAAACAGAGAATCAATTTTTCACGATCACTTTCGCGTTGTGGTCCGTTCTAGTATTTGATACGACTTTGGAATGGGGTCAGACAAGTTCTGGAAAGTTTACCGATACAAATAAGAAGTTGCATAATAAGCCGCTTTAAGTTAACCATAGAAAATCTGATTAAAAACCAGTTGCTTCCATAGATTCGATATATAAATATTCGAATGATAAAAGTGTGAAACTGGTCAACTTTGGGTTTGGTGTTTTTTTGTTGCTATATTTACCAATAAAAGAAAAAAAAAATAAGACAATGAACATTTAAAGGGTTTGAAATGAATTTAGTAATAATCGCTCTATTCATTGTGATGCTGAAGCACAGAAATACAGATGAAAGATATTTACGTAAGTTTGTATTTTTAAATATTATAATAGGTAATTAGCAAAATTTGGTGGCCCCTATAAATCGAACTGAGAGGAAAATATGTATATTAGCAAATTGTTATAATTGAATATTCGCTGCCATTTTTTCGCACGTAGCATAATGAACTTAAATTGGTAATTTCAAAAAATGATAACTACAAGAAGCGTGCGATCGAGGATATTGAGAGATGCTACTTACTTCAGGAACAATGTTCGGAAGTTTTACCAGAAGGTAAAAAGAATGTGCTAGCAAAACAAGTCCCGTACAGAAACCTGTAGAGATGACGAAGGAAACCTTGTAGTAGAAACACAGTCGGTACTGAGAATATGAAAAAACTACTTCTGCACACTGTATAATCCGCTGTCAGGCAGAATGAACCATTCAATTTAGATGGTGATAGCCAAAACTCCCATACACCTGATAAAAAGGAGGTGAGGATAACAATATCCAAGCTAAAGTCCAACAAGGCTGCTGGACCTTACGGTCTACCCGCAGAGCTGTTTAAAGCAGCTGGAAATTACTTGGTAGTGAACATACACCAACTCATCCCTAAGATTTGGTCAGATGAAAGTTTGCCATATGAATGGAATCTCAACATCGTTTGCCCGATCCACAAGGAGAAGGAGACCCTCTCAACTGCTCCAATCACAGAGGCATCAGTCTCCTCAAGATCGCCTACAAGATCCTATCTGCCATATTGTGTGAACGCCTGAAACCTTTTGTCAACAACCTGATTGGCCCCTGTCAGTGCAGTTTCGGGCCAGGAAAGTCCACCATATACTAAATTGTCACACGTAGGCAGATCCTGGAAAAAACCCAAGAAGTCCAAATCGATATCCACCACCTGTTTATCGATTTCGCGGCCGCCTATGACAACATCTGGAGAGATAACCTATATAGAGCCATGTCTAGTTTTGACATCCCTGCCAAACTCATCCGTCTGTGCAGGATGACGATGGAGAAAGCTCGCTGCTCGATGAAAGAATTTTTCGAAACTCACAAGCCAACACACAAGGAACGATCTTTGTAAAGTCCGTTCAACTACTTGCATACGCCGACGATATTGACATCATTGGTAGAACACAACGAGCTGTCACCGGTCCGTTCGCGAGTATAGAAATGGAAGCGGCTAAAATGGGTGAAGCGGTAAACGAGGGCAAAACAAATTATGTGCTGTCAACAAAAAGGGACACCCAACGTCGACGAATTGAAGGGAATGTCACAGTAGACAGCTACAACTTTGAGGTAGTAAAGGACTTTGTCTACCTCGGCTCTGCTATAAAACCACAATCTCGTCGGAAATCAAACGAAGGATTACTTTTGCCAATCGCTGTTTCTTTGGGCTAAGAAGGCAATTGAGTGGTAAAGTACTTCCCGATCGACTAAGAAGACTATATAAGATCACAGTCTTGCTATATGGAGCTGAAGCATGGACTTTATCCAAATCGGGTGAAGATATCCGTGGTCGTTTCGAGAGAAAAATCCTTCATAAGATATTCGGTCTTGTTTGCGATGACGGGTTTTGGTGGAAACGATTCAACCACGAACTGTACGAGCTGTACAGCGACATCGACCTGGTCAAAAAACTGCACGTTTGGGGTTTAAGATGGCTAGGACATGTAGAGCGTATGGACATCAACGCTCTGGCTTGGAGAATTTTCGATACTAACCCGGAGGATCAGCGCAACAGAGGATGACCTCGTCTCACAAGTAGAACAAGACCTTAACCAACTTGGAGTGTGCAACTGGAGGCACTGGAAGGGATTCTTGGTTGAGGCCTTGGTCCACCCCGGACTGTAGCGCCACCTAAGTAAGTAAATAAGATAACTACGTATTCGAATTAAGTACATGCATATGTATGTACCTACATACATTATGTATATACATATATATGAATTAGGGGTAATTTGCTCAAGTACTTATGTTCTTATCCAGACCATTGAATGTTCTGACCATTTTACCCCACTTCCACCAAAAAACTTCCTGAGCTCAAGATCCAACAAGGGCGTTGAACGATACTGAGCTGGGTATAACAAAACAGACATTCTCCTTGCCGCGGTACACAAAAGGTCTAAAAAGATCGCATGTAGTAGGTATCCATAACATCTTTAGAAATGTTTTATCTTTTGTTTAGTGTTTATTCATTTTTCGATCATTATATGCGATGGGCATGAGACTCACTTCGATTGTTTGTCCTGAACCTCATTCACGTGTTTTGAAGGAATATAAAAATTAATTATCCCGTACCATACGAAATTCTCCTTATTTGAATTAATGTAGCCACACTTTGTGTCATTCCAATCTCATTATTCAGTTAATTCGACTATGGGAAGTTTCTAATTATCTAATTTACACATATTTCTTACAATTAGCGTGGGTGTTGAGTTTTTTGATGAACAGCTGTACTGCTTGTACTGATATCTTTCGTTTCAAAATTATTTCGCATCACAAACTCTTTTCTTAATTATGCCATGACCCAATTGTTGTATTTTTGTTTTTGCAGAATCATTAAAAGACTACTAGAAAGAGCGCTAAAACGTCGATAGCATCCTCTTTCGTTACGGTCTACAGCATCCACTCTTGTGCTTGCAACTAACTCCGATTTTATTTAGTTACAGTTCGCCCACCACAGAAAAATGTGTAAACAGAAAAAGAAGAAGCCCAAAGTATACAAAATAAGCAAAACAGAAAAAAAAACTATGCGAAATTCCGACCTTTCATGGCCTTCAGAGGTTTTTGTTTACCTATACCACAACAAAACACAACACCACAAATAAAACTTACCTTTCAACATTTCGCTTTGGCCGCACGGCAGCGGTGTAGTAGTTACGTTTGAACGAGGATTTGCAATTGGTATTCCGCAGAAACCCTCTCTTTAACTCTATATCATTATTCTGATGGCTTGAAGCACCCACCGCTATACTGTCGCGCCGGGTGTCCGTGGGTAATTTGGAGGTGTGTTCGTTCGTATAGGTATGTTTAATCGCCGCTTACGTCAGATTGGAAAAATTCGGTTTGCGATGAATTTTGATGACTTTCATTAATATTTTTGGAATACGTCCATTGGGCTCTTTCCAAGAACATGTCACTCACATTCCCAACTTCGATTTAGTGAAGTTCCACTGTATTTCGTGAGTTTGAAATGAAGAATTAACTGCGTAGATTGTTTAGTTGATCACACTTTGCTCAATTTAAATTCGTGACGGGTTGATGATAGGCTACATATACATGCATACATATTTAACTAAAGCGACAGTCGGAACGAAAAGTGGATGAGCATTTAAGTGAGTTTAAAACTTGCATCTTGCTTAGTGTTACAAATTGTTTACTTATAGATACATCTACATATGATCATATGTACCTACGAGTATATATCGCTCATTTATACTTGAAGACTGATATAACTCAAGAAATGTGATTTTGCAGAAAACGCGTTTCAAGTTTTTAATTGACTACCGCCTTGCAGGAAATCTTATAATTTCTTTCTCTTCTCAGAGGGAGAGTACAAATGATATTAATACACAATATTAAGCATGATATAGCGAATAATTCTGCATCATTAACTCGCGTTTGAGTTTTGAGTTATGACAGTCTTCAAGTAAATGAGCGATAAGTATGTACATACTTGATTTTGTTCATAAAGAATATTATTAGTTTCTTTGAATTTATTTTATTAATTTTTACGCTGATAATTTCAATGATAACTCCCGACAGATGACGCTATTTACACTCTTGTCGTATTCAACGTATCACAAGTTACTGAGTAAATCAACGCAAAAATGTCGGTGATGTTTAGAGTTGTTAAGCTTTCAAACTTAATCTATTTGGTCGTTTCGGAAAGTAATTGGATAGCCACTAATACCAGCACTAAATTATGAGCCTGTATCTTACAACGCGGGCGGGTTTGTTTTTTGTATTTTAACAACAGGTTAGATAGATAAGAGATCGTTTTTTTTTCACATTTATAATTCGTTTATAAACTTTTGAAACTGACTGTACTTATGTTGACATGTACGATATATGCCCGAGATAGAAATACTGAGTAATAAAAAACAAAACATACCAGGCACCGTATGTGACAGGAATGCGATGACAGTGTTTGAATATCAACCCTCTTCGCAGGCATTATGTAAAAACTATAGAAACGCCATTGATTACATGTTGATAGATAAAGTCAATGTGAAGTTATAGAGGCGTCGGATTATTTATTATGAAATAAACGTGACTTGATTTGTTTTCAGACCGAAAAGCGTGAGATAACTGTTTTTTTTTTTAAATTAACGCTCTGAATATTTGTTTCATAGAACACAAGCTACCGTTGAACCGTTGAATCATATGTATATGTTCTAGTATTCAAAGCACATACCTTGAGTTTAGATATTATGTAGGAATCAAAAACATAGCGGTTAATTAAAATAAAGCTACTCAATAAATATCTAGGAGCGACTCAAAACCTTCTCAATCGCTGTCTTTTTTTTTTTGGAAAACAGAATCAGATTATTAACTTTTAGGATTTGCTGAAAAAAGTTTTCAATTAACGTTGGATCTGAGTTTTTAGTCATTCTTGTGTTAAACTCGCAAAATAGCTTTCGTGTTGTATACTTAATTGTTTGATACACGCATTATTCTTTTTTTTTTGCTTTTGGAATTGAAAGTAAAATCAAAACAAAAAAAAAGCCAAAGAAAGAATATAACCTCAATTCAAATGCAAATCGAATGAAAACTCATTTCAAGCTGAAGCTATGAATGTATCTCGTATAATAATATAAACATCTAAGTAGAGTAACAACAAAAGAAACCATAATCTTTCGAAGCAGCACAGGCCAATAAATACGATCGTGATGCTGGAAACGAAATGAATGAAAGTGATGTTAAGTGAAATTGGAGTCCGGTGCGCACATAACATGAAATCTATTCTATTCAGTATTTTTTCCAAATAAGGTGTCGGCTATAATCTAAAAAAAATAGTCTTATTGTCTGATGCGTCACCTGAATAAGATACATCATTAATTTGGCGTTTTATTACTGGGCCGAGCGGCCTTGAGTTTGACTTTCAATGAATGTTAAGTTTTATTGTCCACAGATGATCGGCAGGCGTCACATCACATGGTAGGTGTCCCAATGCGGTGTAGACAATGGTTGATCATTTTTATGCAGTATTTGGCATTTGTACTTTAACTACAATATACATATACATACATACATATATTTAAGTAGCAGTATTGAAATTTTGATCTATAGCTGAATGTTTTCTGACCGATATTTTCTTTTAAATTTCTGATGAAGATGAAATGATTATATTAAAAAAAAAAACTAAAATAGCTGGATATGATGTCATGTACGTGTTTAATGTTTTCGACAGCTCCAATTGTGGCATTCGAAGACTTTGACATATGTACAGTCGAACATTTGAATATACAACGGAGCTCTCCCTATTACTCCCTATTTCGAGTACACAATTTCCGTTCTACATTAAATGTGTTTTGAACTCCTTATACCTGATGAATTTCCATACAGCGAATTTTTCTCTACAACGAACAAGTTTTGCAGCTGAAAATATATAGCTCTCATGCGTTTTTGTCTCCATAAAAATAATTTTCTCTTCTGCATATTAATAAAACTTTGTACCAAGAAAAAGGTAAAACATAATAAGGGGATTCCCCAAAAGTTGAAAGTAACAATAGACAAAAAAGAAGAAGTCCCACCAATAACAATTTTGCCAGCAGTTGCCTATTTTCAGTGAAAAAATTGAAAATGTCGCGGCGAAGTAGTCTTTCTCTTAAAAAACGTTATTGATATTGGCGGATGGGGATGCTGATAAGGTGGTACCTAATACATTGGGACGAATTTCTTCATCAATTGACGTATTTCGAACCTTTCTGGAGATGAGGAATAACATATTGCATTTTCACTTTGAATTCGTTGCAAATCAACCCTTTGTTGACCGCCGCAAACACCTAAACATTTTTCACAGTGCCCACCTCTTTCGAATGTCTGACAAGCATCAAAGAGTATCATTTGTCTCGATTGAGCTTCTCAACTCGCCGTTCGGAGTCGGCAAAAAACTGTAGGTCCCTTCCATTCGTGCAAATATACAACACACACACACAAATGGTTGCGAGAAGCAGGCCCAGGTTCACCTCGAGCTGTAGCGCCAACTAAGTAACCCTTTGTTGACCAAGCTATTAAAAAAAAATTATAATCTACATTTTTTTTGAAGAATATTTTGGTAGAGCATATTTTAAGATGGAAAGTTAATATTTGAATTTTTCAATGACTCATAGAAATATGAAGGTCAGTCTCAAAAACACGGTTAGGCTATAACTATAAAAAAAAATATGTTTAAGTTTTTTTTATTTAACTATGATATTTTTTGCTTTCGAATACATAAGCATTTAATAAAATTAAAGATCGAAACAGTGTAAAAATACCAATTTAGTTTGTTAGAACCGAAATCGACCAAAATTAATTTCTTCAAAGTCTAATATGCTGTCAGAAAAACCGTTATATCTGTGGCTAAAATAAAGTAAACATACATAAAAAACAAATTTCATTGAGGTTATCCGATACTTAAAAGTCTTGTTTGGGCCTAGTGTCTAAAGATGTTCCTATAGGGATTTCATTTGAAATTAAACATGCTGGTACTTATACGTACCGTCGGTCAACAAAGGGTTAAATTCGTTATTTTGCACTTTGAATTGGTTTTTTTTTTGCAAATTAAACTCGTTTTTTTGCAAATTGCTCCCCCAGCGAGGTATGCGTTCCGAAAGAAGTTCGCGAATATCAGGGCTCTAGTTTCATACAAATCAGAGGGTTCCGTTCGGTTATTGATTTAAAAAAAAATATTTAACCCTTTATTGCATGGTATATCATATATGATATGCTCTAGTAAATTAGCATTTTCCACCCATTCAAAAAGAAAATGTCCAACTGTCGGGGCGTAATAACCTAAGTATGCTATTACACTTTGATTTTAACCGCCATCAGCAGATTTATTTTGATTAAAAATTATTACGTTCGGAGTCGGCAAAAAACTGTAGGTCCCTTCCATTCGTGCAAAAATATAACACGCACACACAAATGGTTGCGAGAAGCAGGCCCAGGTTCACCTCGAGCTGTAGCGCCAACTAAAAAGTAAAGTGGGCACTGTAGCGCAAGTGGTTAGTGCGTCGGACTACTGAGCCAGCGGTCTTAGGTTCGAATCCCGCCGCAAACACCTAAAAGTTTTTCACAGTGCCTACCTCTTTCGAATGTCTGACAAGCATCAAAGAGTATCATTTGTCACGATTGAGCTTCTCAACTCGCCGTTCGGAGTCGGCAAAAAACTGTAGGTCCCCTCCATTCGTGCAAAAATATAACACGCACACACAAATGGTTGCGAGAAGCAGGCCCAGGTTCACCTCGAGCTGTAGCGCCAACTAAGTAAGTAAGTAATAAAGTAAATAATAATAAAATAAATAATAATAAAATAAAATAAAATAGTGGTTGCCGTGGCCGTGGTGGTTAGTGCATTGGACTACTACGCATGCTGCTCGGGTTCAATTCTAGCCCGGGTCCAACACCTAAAAACATTTTCACGGTTGCCACCTCTTTCGAATGTCTGACAAGCCGTTCGGAGTCGGCAAAGAACTGTAGGTCCCTTCCATTCGTGTAAAAATATAACACGCACAAACAAATGGTTACGAGAAGCAGGCCCAGGTTCACCCCGAGCTGTAGCGCCACCTACAATAAAGTAAATAATAAAATAAAGGGTGATTTTTTAGCTGGTTTGGTTTTGGCAACACTGGTTTTGACAGCTGACGTGTGTTTAGTACCTTGTGTCACTGTCAAACAGCTTCAGTTTGGTTTGCAATTTAACCATGGATCGTCTTACAAATGAACAACGCTTGCAAATTATTGAATTTTACTATCAAAATTCGTGCTCGGTTCGAAATGTTCATCGCGCGCTGCTTCCATTTTATGATCGGCATTCTCGACCTTCTGAGCAGTCTATTCGGAAGATTGTGACCAAATTTCGCACCAAATTTACTTTGTTGGACATTAAACCACCAACACGTTTACGTACTGTGCGTAGTGAAGAAAATATTGCGGCCGTATCAGCTAGTGTGACAGAAGACCGCGAAATGTCGATTCGGCGCCGTTCCCAGCAGTTAGGCGATGATAACAAACTTTTTTTTGCCCGAAATGGAAGTTCTTGACTTGCATGATATGTGGTTTCAACAAGACGGTGCCACATGCCACACAGCACGCGAAACAATGGCGCAATTGCGAGGCGAGTTTGGTGAACAGTTAATTTCACGTTTCGGGCCGGTCAATTGGCCGCCTAGATCGTGCGATTTGACACCATTAGATTATTTTTTGTGGGGGTATGTCAAGGCTAATGTCTATAGGGACAAGCCCGCTTCGATTGACGCACTGGAAGCCAACATCCATGCATTCATTCGTGAGATACCGGCCGATATGTGTGAAAGAGTATGCCAAAATTGGACTCAGCGGATGGGCTACCTGAGACGCAGCCGCGGTCAACATTTGCATGAAATTATCTTTAAACATTAAATTGCAAGGTTCAAACTATCGATTCAAATAAATATTTCATTAATTTTTTCGAATTTTTTGTGTTTTTTTTTTAAAAAAAGTTCTCAACCTCTTAAAAAATCACCCTTTATAAACGTTTAAATATTTTTTAGATACAAGTTTTCAAACTCCCTAGTTCTTAAATGCAAACGTAATAAGCTATACTAAAAAAGATATAATTTATTCTTATGCTTGAAAAAACCTTTCTGGTGTACATACGTGTGTTATTTCAATATTAATTTTAAATCGTATTCTTCCTGCCTTAGAGTCTTAAACGTGCACAACCGAACATTATCCTTCTAAAATCTTACAATGCCATGTAATAATTCCGACTTCTTGTACGTCAACACGTACATTAACAATGGACAGCAAGAATGTACAAGTACAAGATTAAATTAATTAAGTCAAACTATAAGTACTTACAGTTACAGTACACTATACAATTCCTACTACTACTTAGCAGTCACCTTACATCAAAGATACTTTCACGTCTTGTAAGTTCATAACCTTAATTGTTTACACAGTAAGTTCTCATGGGAGTATTGCACCTCCTATAAAATTGACTAATGTACTACACTAGCAATAGAAAGTGTTTTTTTTTTTTTGTTTTAATTTTTTTTTTTAATGACATACTATGTACCTTCTCCATTTTACAAAATTACTTTTTTTCTCCTACTTGTCTTAAAGTTTGAATGAATTAATTTGTTTTATTGTTCACCACAATGATTGTTTTAATGATAGTACTCATACATAGTACAACCGAATTGGGAAAAGGGGCGAAAGTCAGAAATGGACAGAAAGCTGACTTGAACTTGAAGTGAATCGAGCATGTGGGTTTGGCCTTTTGCCCTTTCTTCTATTTAAGATTGCATCCGAACGAGTAATTAATTGTTAAACAAGTTGAATTTTAGCAAATTAAAAAAAAAAACAGAAACGAGTTACTAAAACTAGATCTTTGATAAAACTCATCCAAATTGTAGTAATTAAGATTAATATTTATAAACAACATACGTCGGTACATGTTCTTCAAGTTATTTTTTTTTTAACCTTTTCGATCGAAAATTTGTTGAAAAATTAAAAAAATTAATCATGTAGAAACGAAGACTTCGTCCGTAAAAAATAAATTAGCGATTGTCATATCCTTAAAAATAACGGGTGACCTCAATCGATGATTTTAACAGTAAAGAGATTGCCTTCAATGCTCAGATATATAGTCGACTCCGCTTTACTGAAACGGCAATTTGCCACAAATTTTATTTCCCTTAAGCGGTATTTTCACTTGTGCGGACTTCGAATAACTGAAAAATTGTTCAACTTAACCGAAGTTCCGAAAACTGAAAAACAAAAATTTCATTTATCTAATCCGAAAATCCAAAAGCATTAGATAACATTGAACATTTGACAATTTTTTTATTTAAATAATAAATGTTTTATTAAACGTAACGCAAATACACCTGAAGAACGTATGTAAATAAAAAAAAAAAACATAAAAAGTAAACTTAAATACTTACGAGCTTTTTCTGGCGCGTTCAATAACTTTGTTTCAGTTATACGGAGCTGAATTAGTATAATTTATTAATTTCGGACGTAATAATTTTTTCAGTTAACCGGGTTTTTCAGTTAAGCGTAGTTTATATAAGCGAAGTCGTCTCTACTGTAATAAATAAGTTCATATTTGCCTTACGAGTATGTAACCCAAATTTCAAGTTGGAGGGCAACATTCAAAGTCAGCCCATGAATAGTGCCTATAGCGTTATTCATAAACACATTTTTGCCTGTGTAGTAGTTACTTAGTATCGACTTTGGTATGTTTTTGTAAAGCGATTTGAACGAACAAACCCAAACGTCAAAATATCATATGAGAAATTTATAGCCGACTATAATTATTTAAAACTACGTTTGGGTCATTTTAAATTTCGAGCCGGCAGTAACCTGTAAGTTGAAAGTCGACTATAAGATGACTATGAATAGCGAAACGTATATCTTAGGTTATGTATGTAGGTGAATAAATTCTTTTATCGTCGGCTCTATCTGACTATGAATTTGCGCCAATATTTCCAGTGTAAATAAGGACAAATTTTCAAATGACTTCTGCAGAAAATTCAGAGATGAGGAAGAGGAAGAACGTCCTACACATCTCCCTCCTCTGTTCATGCCCAGCTCTTTCCCGTAGTAGAGAATACTTCTTCAGCGAACTCAGTGACCTATCACAAAAAGCTCCAAATGGTTCTTATGAGTAGCGGGGATACACATCTCCAAGATCCAATCACGATTTCCCTATATTAGCCTAAGTGTGCTGATACTCGACTCACCGGCATCCACTGCTACCTTGCCTAACCTAACCTTGCCTTAGAGACGTTCTGAAAGGTTACTTTTTTAAACTCTTCTAAAATGTTCACAAATGAAGATAGAAGTGAAGAATTTTGAATTTTTATTGCATATATACAACCATTTAAAAATTACTAAAACTGCTAATTGCTGTTTTTATTTTTTGAGAATTGTAAGTTTAAAGTTAGCTAAATTGTTTTTAACTAATGCATTCATGGAGGTATATTAGAATTAAGAAACAATTATTTCATGTCTGGCTAAAAAGAAAAAATGATAAAAATGTTCTAAACTATCATTTATATGTATAAAGATGCTGCTTCTATAGGACATTTAATAGTAAAAGTGCAGAATCTAACTTTATGGTTGCCTTACCTTTTAGCTAAAGCAATCGTCTATACTTTTTGTTGATAAATATCCGTGTAATAGAAATATGCAGTGTGTTCAAAACCACAAATAAATTCAGGTTAAGAACCTCTTGAAAAACTATTCTACTAGCTATACAGATTTGCCTATATTCACTGCAGTAGCTAACGCTTCAATAGCCAACAATGCGACTTCAAGACTTCTTATTTAATTAACAAATTTGGAACAAACTTCTCTGCACGATATAAAAAAAAAGTTTAAAACCCTGTGATTTAATTTCATTGATTACGGATTAACATTTCTGTCATCCATACACAAAGAAACCTCAGAAGTGATATAAATCGCTTGGCCATACCCAACTGCGAGTACCTTCCAAATACGTGTGTAAAAGTAAAACTGAAACATAATCAGCGCTAGAAGAATTACCATCTACGGCTAGGCGAACAATTGATTCAGTCGTCATGAATGAATCGAGTCTACAGGTAATAAAATCAGGTCGCCGAACTCATAAACGAATCCAAAGGCCATGAGAATCACCACAATGCGGTGTGGATGACATGTGGGAGAAGGCGAACTCAACGATGTACGAGTATATCTACAAACCAAATGAAAACGAAAACTATCGGGAAGAAGCAAAAGGACAACCTAACTCTTGTCAAGCTGTTTTCAGGGTAACACTAGAAACTTGCTGAAGTGTACATAAGTTGTCTTTTGAATGGAATATTTACTCGTATGGCTTCACCTTGTAGCACACATATACATATGCACATCATTCCTTCACTCTAGTAGCCATGCACTGAAAGGCGGAAAGGGATGATTGATCTCACTTCCAATAACCCCTCCCCTACTATTTCCGCTAAATATAATTTAAAAACAACCATGACAGTTATTTGAAGATTAATAATTTCTTTCCTCTTCTTTTTTTCTTACAGGTAAGATACCGGAAAATATGTTTACCACAACCGCTGAGGTACAAGTCTGAGATACTTTAAACTCAGGTGAACCCGAGACCGAGAGTATGTAAATATTTGTAAAAGTAATACATGGAATGTCAGTTATTTCACTTTTTTTGTATCTATTAAAGTCGGATTACATGGCCCACTATCCGTACCTAAGTAAACCGAAACGAACATTTTGGGACTTGAAACTGATAAAAAAGTGCGTTTTAAAATGTTTGGGAAAATTAAGATAAAAACACTTCTTTTTTTTTCTTTGTTTACTTTTTTACACTTCCTGGATATTTATGTTATTTTATAAAATAAATGTAAATATTTACACATTCAAGTCCTATCATTCACTTGGACATTTAAACGGTTCACTCATATCACTCATCAGATGTTCGTACGATGGGTGGAAATTTAGGAAATTCTTTAGTTTGTAGGTGATACTTGCCAGCTTTCGGATGTTTGCTTTTCTAGGCGATCTACTAGTAGTTTATCGCCTCAAAATGATCGTGCCTTCGTTACAGTAACAGATCGATCACAACATACAAACCGACTATGTAAACCCGTTGCTATGGGCTTTGGTAGGATATTTGCTATCAAAATTCCTGACAGAAGGATCTGGGGTCTACTGCCTGCGAAGCATTTGATGTCAATCATTCCTACATATATACATCGGCAGCCGATAACGGCTATGTATTAATAATAAGATCAAGGCTGATTTGAAACTGCAAGTGGCACCTTAATGAGAAATCAAGAACCAATATGGATATCGAAGATAATGATATGCGGGTTTCTTTTGTAACCTACATATATAGGCTTAAAAAAAGCTTTCAATAAAAAATACAATAACAACTAAACCTATATAGATTTCGTTTAGCCTGGATAGCTATCGAGTATTAGGAGCTAAGCCGTCATGTCAATAACGAAAAAAAGTGGGCAGAGAAGGATGTCTTTAAAGAAGAAAAGTTAATAATCAAAAATAAAAGCTTATTTGAAAATATCTGAATACAAATATCCTGTTTTTTTAATTATCGAAAGAAAAATAAATACTGCAACTGAAGGGTCACTATGCCAGTGGTGCCAGGTGTACATGAGGAGAACTTAAGCCCGCGCTCATCGTTTTTTTATGCGAGCTTTTTCTTATGCTAGGTTTCCACTTGTCGATTTGAAATTGACAAACGACGTATTTTTACGTCAATTAGAAAATTGGCAAGTGGAAATAATGGGCACATTCCAAAACTTAGATACTAGCAAATGCAAGTAGTTTACGGCCTCTGATTGGTCGAGAGCCCGAAAATTTGACAGAACATCTAGTCTACTTTCATTGAGGTCGAGGACTGGATTTTAGTCAAGAAATTCTAGACTAAACGTCTAGCTGTTGTTAGGTTTTTACAAAAGGCGCGTTTTTTTTCAAATCTATATAGACTTCGAAAAAGCTTTCCACGTAAAAATAAGACTGGATAATTATCCAGGCTAAGATTTTGTTGTATTTTACATTGAAAACATGTTGCAGAAACATGTTTAGTCTATATAGATTTGAAAAAAAACACGCCTAAAAATTAAAATTTAAGTAAAGTAATGGAAACCTACCATTAGCCTATATATGTATACCTACATAGGTTACAAAAAAACTTCGACTGATATAGTAGTCCCAGAAGAACCCGATCTGACGATAGATAACGGTTGTTGTTTAAAAAGAATGACTATTCTAGGAAGTACCAATCTTATAAAGCTCAAATTTGAAGTTTGACGACAATGCGTTTTTTAGTATTTGTTCGGCAGCCATCAATAGTGAACGCTCTCAATGAACTTTTAAATATGGAGAAATTGGTCATCTTTATGTGATACTTTCATTTGAAAGGCCTCAATCCAGCCAACATTAAAACGGAGCTGGATTCTACTCTGAGGGAGTCTGCTCCTTCGTTTGCAACATTAAAATATTGGGTGGCAGAGTTTAAGTACGGGTTGCCAAGACGAACATGGCAGTGGTCGACCAAATGAGGTGAGTTCACCTGAAATGTTGAAAAAAGTCCACAAAATGGTATTGGATGACCGTCGATTGAAAGTGCGTGAACTAGCAAACATGGTAGACATTTCAAAAAGCGCATCGCATGTTGACTGCAAAAATGGACATGAGAAAACTTGTGCGCAGATGAGTGCCGCGACTACTGACAATGGAACAAAAACAGCGTCGTGAGTATGTTTGGCGAAGTTTCACAGCAATAAAGCCGAGTTCGAATTGCTTCCTCATGCACCTTATTCGCCAGATCTAGCCCCCTCGAATTATTTTCTATATCTGAACCTGAAAAAATAACTCGGTGGTAAAAGATTGGCCAACAGTGAAGAGGTGGAATCTGCAGTCCTGCGATCGCTATCTGAGTGGCTTTAAATTAAAAGCTATCCCTTTTTTTCCTATTCCGCGATAACCTTATTTTTTTTTGCCCTATTAGCCCACACAAAAAGTTTAGGATAGTCAGTGGTTTTCCGTCCACTTTCAGTTATACGTTGCAACTTTCAAAGATACGGATGTATCTATGACTTCACTCAAGTTTCAAAGGGTACAAACAACTTCTCAATGCACATTAGCACATATGTAGATATGTATCGTATATATATTTTCTGTACATATGTATATTTAAAAAAAAGGCTCATATATCCTACAGCAGAACTTAGAGTGCAATCATCCGTAGGTTCTCACATTCGCTGCAAATTGAAACTTCGTTCCACGTTAAGATCTCCACTTCGCTAGACACAATCGGAGTCGGAGCTGCATATGTATGTATGTATATCCGCGCGAATATGTATCTTCATATTTCACTCTCTTAATGGAACTTGATGCTTCATTACAAACTGCACACGGCTCTGGCCGACATTAAGCCAATGACTCAACATAAAATCACTTTTCGCGCGCTTTATGCGACGTATAATTGGAAAAGTTGAATGTGGAAATTAATTTTCAGCTGATGGAGCAGTGGCTTCCAGTAAAGCTAGCTAGTGTATCTCAACGAAGATGAGAGCTGAAATGGAAAAACAAAAATGCACATATTTTCCTCTATGGAAGCTCTCGACTTGGATCTCAGGTTTGTTATGCCATAGCGAACTCAGTATCTTATATCTGAATGGAAGTCCAGAACAAAACAAAAATTAACAAAAGTAAGACGCACAAACACGAATCCTGTTTACGAACCAGCACAACGGATAGGAGAACGTTTGACCAAAGAAATACAAGTATGGGGAGAAAAAAAAGATACAAATGTGCACCTGTCGTAATTCTTCAAATGCCTATTGTGTACGCGTGCGCGCGTTTTCCATTTCTGTTTTCACTTTGAATTCACTGCGCTGGTCTTCGTGCTGTTACACTCACTCACTGAATAGAATTCTTAAAGAAAACGACAGCCACAAATATTGAAATACTTTTAAGTTCGGAGTTGGTTTTCTGTTCGTTTTGGTTTTTCTGTTATTATTATTATTTTTAATTTTCTTTGTGTTCAAGGTTTCTTGGTGTAAACCGGTTTTTTTTTTTTTTTTATCTTAATGCAACATTGCGCATCAACTGGCTGAGTCGCCGCCACCGATGTCATCGTCTTCCCTTTTTTACACACAAACACAGTAGGAATCCCCATGTATCTATCTTTGTATCTATTAGAACCCATTTTAGAAGATTACATTTTCGATTTTTTTTTATTTTTACCTGCATTAATTATTGTATCTTCGCTGTGAGAACTTCGGCCCCCAAAATTTCTTTAACCTAGGTCAGAATGAAAACGTCAATCATTGCTTCTTTTTTTCCTCTTTAATTAAATAGTTGCATGTGCAGTGCAACCCTTTGTCTCGATCTTAGCATCTTACAAGGTGGAGGCTAGATTTCTAAGAAATTAGTTAGTCATCAACAAGACAAAGAGGAGGGAGAGCGATAGAGATTTATTCACGTAACGATATTTTTTAAATGCTACGTGACTTTCGGGAAGTTGAATTTCAACATTCCCAGGTGTCCTTATTAATAAATGCGGTTGCATCGTTGGACAGGGGGTAATTACGAGTACATATGTACATATCTAGCTCAGCTACACATATGGTAGAATGAAGGAGTTGCTGCGGATGGATTTTTATGTGCTTTTAATTTATCTGTTATATCTATGTGGTTTTTGAATTTGGGATTTTTCCAATCAGAAGTGCTAAGGATTTACATATGTATGTATATCTTCTTTTAAGAAACAACGCATCCACTCACTGATCTGATTAAATCACTTCTTCTTCTTCTTCTTCAAATGCATTCACTCTTATCTAACAACAAATAACATTATTATGTACACTTTACATACTCGTAGGTAAGCAAAGTGCAGTAGCAATAATATGGTAAACTGCTCATTAGATGACCCAATAGTGATGCAATATTTGTTGTGTTGTTAAGATACTCGCATCTTTTTAGTGGAAAACCTGCCTTTGAGCGCTTTTTACCGGCTCACCTAATCCGATGCGTTCATCGTTTGTGTATTTATTTATGTATCTCTGAATATGAATAGGTAGGTGTTTTTTTTTTTTTAAATAAAGCGTGTGTTATGAGAATTAATTGTCACTGTGTTGCCCTGGCAAGCAAAAGCAATAATAAACCACAGTACTTGCAATAAATTTGCTGACTTGACAATTATAATATTGTAGAATAAAAGTTTATTGTACATGTGTGTTCATAAAAAAAAAAAAAAGCTGATTATTTACTAACTGAAAATGACATAATACAATTCGATAACTTCTAAATCGAAATTTTGTTGTTCTTTATAACATACATATGTACATACATATTTCGGATAAAAGTTTATTAAGACTGTGATGGTGAAGATGAAGCATTATTATTTGCTTTTTCCTTAATTCGTAAATTGCATGATAATCGGCTGAACATGCAAAAGCCACCACACCCCGATTACCCATAATAATTCCGATGCTTACTACAAATAATAATTAATTTGCAATGAAAATCAATTAAAATATGTTAATAAAATCGCATATTTATCTCATCAACATTTCTTTTTAACCGAAATATGTACCTACTCCGTGCGATAAAAACTGCAGAAAACATTTTACATTTCGGACCAATAAAATCTTTGTTTATTGCAAAGCATCGGGTTTGTGCATTGCATAAAATGTGTTATACCATATAACACTTAGCATAAGCGCACACCAAGCTTTAAAAAAAACTGGTAGTGGTTGGTATATACACTAAGTACTAAATCGGAAGTTGTTATATTTAGTTCGTACAAAAACCAATTGATTGTCATTTGCGTTCACCCCCTATTTGTGAAAGTTGATGGTTGCTCAGCGTAAAGAATACATTTATTTTCTAACTCATTAAAAATATTGTTATACGGGTTGGAGCTTAGGTAGTTTAGTGGTAACACAGGCAGAAAATAATTTCACTGTTGAAAAGTATAAAATCTTTTTGTTTGTTGGTTTTTATCTCTTTTGCTGTTTAAAATATTAATATAAATTTTAAAACCTCTATAATTTGAATACGCAAAACCTTTACTCGGTTTTTTTTTTCTCTCGATCGATTATGGCATAGATACCAGATTGAGTATGTGCATGTTTCTTAAAACAATGACTTTAAAAACTAAACCCAACTTCCACATAAATCGAAAAGAAAAAAACCACTTGCCTACTCTGCAATTCTGAATGCAAAAACTATAAATCAGTTGCACCAGACCCACCAACGATAAATAATAATAGTGCGTCTGTAGAACGCGCTCAGATATACATACTTGGCTCTTTGGCAGTTGAATATAGAGAATATAGAGAATTACATTTCTTCTGCAGCCCATTTTCTTGTTGACTATTGTTATTAATTGTTATTAAATAGCTGACAATTGATTTATGTGCACGAAATTACAATTAGCCATTCCATGGATAGGTAGGTACTAACCAGCGACTACAGCAACACAACGACCAATAATCGTACTCACCTTGTGCGGTGAATACGGTGTAGAATACGAGTAGGTACTTATGTATACATTATGTATATACTAGCGTTACTGTGTGTATTTTCAATACTTCCGGTAATTACAATGTTTTGTCTTTGGTTTTTCTTACGCATATCATTATAGATAGACTGTTCTCCTCTTTTACTTACTCTTTTACTACAAAGCTTCTCAAACTTTCAAAGATGAAAATTTAGATTATGTGTATTTAACGAATGTTCATCGAAATGGAAAGCGATGGAATCGTAAACGTTTTATTTATGTTTATGATTGTATGCTTACTTAATTTGTTTTCGCGATGCGAAAATATTTAAAATAACAAAGAAAAAAAAATCGTTGAATGTAGTCCCTTTAACCACTGAAAGATCTAAACACGGCCTTGAGTGTCAACCAACCATAACTGAGCGTCAGCTCTGACGATGCAAATGTTATGCTTTGATGAGTTATCGAGAAGGGACTTTTTTGAAGGGGAAGATGGGGGAAAATAAGTCAAATGCGTTAGGTTGTTAATAAGTTTTTAATCGGAATGATGTAAGGAAAGTTTACGCAACAGGTACGCCGCACAACCTGATGTTTTAATGCTAAAACTCTAATAAATACATATGTCGCCTCAATATTCTTTATTAAATCTGAGCTGTGGAAGATAAATGAAACACGCACTTATTTAAATATCCAAAAAGAATGATGACGGCTGAGTTCCAAAACGCAGTTCTTCCGCAGTGCTGCAAAGTCAAGCGTTCCATATCGTCAGTCTATAGCAGTGATGCAATGTATCGCGTTCCAAAACGCATCCTAAGAGCAACCACTGCGCAAACAAAAGCAAACAACGCATCATAGTTTATTGTGATGCGTTGTGATTTGAGGAATATTTTTTCTTATTCCAACAAACCAAAATAAAAAAAAACATCACCATATTTATTTTAAGCTTAGTTATTTGTTATTTTGATATTTTCTTGAAAAATTTTCAGAAAAAATGGACCGAATTTCTTACGACATTTTCATTGATGAAATGAAATGATTGTTAAACAGAACAAACCGTTCCAAAAAGTCAAAAATTTTAAAGCATCATGATGCATTGCAAAATGAAAGCATAGTACCATCGCATAACATTGGCAGTGATGCATTCCCGATGCGCATTTTTTTCATGTTTTGGAACTCAGCCGACATTTCATCTTTTTTATTCAGTGTTGCCTTAACTGCTAAAATATTGTTTGTGTAATAAAATGAAGAGTTGCCACTACACAAACATACATATGTATAACCATCAATGTTTTTAAATCTTTATTAGAATGTAAATGTGCTTGTCAGTGCTAAAAATTTCGAATGAAAGCCTATGCAGGAACTTACATATTTACTACATACTACTAATACATATACATTTGGCAACATGTATGCATATGTAGTTCCCTAACCACTGTCCAGTCCATGTTCGTTCGTCCATGATGTCACTGGTGGTTATTAAAACGGCTAGGTCTTAATATGAACTGGCAGTTTTATCTGCTCTGCCGCAAGATGTTCAGAAACCAAGTGGTATCTGTTGTATGGAGAAATTGTTTTGTTCTGTTGTGGGAAGGACCTACATATGTACTCGTATGTATATGTTGTTGGCTTTTCTATTGCCCTTGAATCTGAACTCCAGTACGGATGTAGTAACTAACATCCAAAACGCTTAACTATTTAAAGCAAAGTGGAAGAAAGGAAATATTTTAACGTTTGCGGGATCTTCTAAAAAATGATTAAAAAAAAATACAAAACTGCTCAAAAATAATTGAAAATTCAAAAAGAAGCTTCAAAACTTGCAAGCGTTCATAAATAACGCGTTTAACGGTGTGTTCGATTTGGCAAACCTTGAACTGCAAAATAATACGACTTTGATTTCGATTTTCGAACTATGGGAAATGTATGGCGAATAGTTAATGTCATAATTGATCTTCAATTTTATTAACTATACTCCACGACCAGGTCAACGGACAAGACAATTGCCGGCATAAGGTCTAAGTACCTAGATTAATTTATCCAGCATTTGTACTGGCGTACCAACAATTCTTGCGTTATGTGTTTATTTTGTATTTGCTTCTTCCAAACAGCACTCTATCGAAGATTGAGCCTTACATTATAATTTGTCTAACTGAAGACACATGCTAACAGCATAAAATACGTCAGTTCTTCTATTCAGGAACATACTCGTAGCACACCTTTGAAAGTGAAAGGTTATTATACATACATATTTTTATAATCTCATTTGCATGTTACATATTAAATTCCATGCAAACTAACATTATAACACACTATAGTTAAACACATGGTGCTGTTACGGTTCTAGAATGTCTCATTCTGCGAGGTTAATCTCCGCTGGCTTCCAACCAGTCATAGTCTCAGAACCCAGAGTCTTTGGTGAATTCTTTTTCCGCTTGATTTATCGTTTGGTTTTAATTTTTTATTTTTTTTTTTTGCAAACCGAACACAGAAATGGGTAAGATGGTGAATGAACTTGAAAGCATTTCTTTTGGAAATGCTTATTCTCTTCTCCTTCTTCTTATATATATCTTTATATGTATAGCTATCATTTAAAAAAAAAAAAAGATCGGTTTTTCAGTAGAAATAGCCGCATCTGCACGGATAACCCATTTTTTGGCTGGCTAGCTTTGATGGTCAAGTTAACGTGATTCTGTTGAAATGATTTAGCACAGCAATGAAATTATTTTCCATTGTAATAAATCGAGGAATATACAATAATTAATTGCTGTATCGTGTTCTTTATCATAATTGTATTGTTATTTTGTGCTTTCCGTTTTAAATGGTGGACGGCGCCGTTCTACACAATTCAGAGCAGAAATAATTACGATTTGCGGATAAATTTATTCCGTTTCCTGGAGTGAGGAATTGTCAGTCACTACACCCAGGTTTTGCCTGAAACTAGAGTGTCTGGAATGCATGGGCGTCACCACGCACAGGGGACACATATCACACCCATTTATTCCAGGTAATACTCCAACAAAACAATGATAACAAATTGAGTGTGTGGATTTTTATTTTGATTTATGTTGGAATCCGCTGGCATTGACAAATTTATCCGCGCTTTGGGTGCGGTGCGTGTATTATCCTTAAAAGTCTCCAAACAAATATACGTACACATATGCTGGTAATGTACCTTTTTAAAGATGCTTTCAAAGAATTTCCATATCATGTTTCAGTTGCGCATTTATGTACTCGTATAAATTAATAGATTACCCTTTTGGTTTCACTTGAATCACATTCTGTAGAAGACAATAAGAAAGCAGCTTCATGTTTTTACAAATAATTGATCGTGTAAAGTTCCCGATGAAATAATGACGCGCCTTTCTTTTACGTACGATGAGCATCTCACTCTCATTACAGTGCAAACAGAGGCAATGAAAAGAAAGTTTTTCGTTTTTCCATTCGAATTCGATGAAGCAACGTAATCATGAGGTGATTGAATAGAATGTGGGGGGTTCTGTGGAGGGGCGACACTACTCGAATGTGTGGGCAGTAAATTCGATGATAGATATTGGTTCATTGAAAGTGAGATGTAATAACAAGTGATTTTCTTGTACAGGTACTTTGCTGTTTAACCCCACATTAAAACCAAAATAAGACAGGTATAACATAGTACCTAACTAGAAATTGTTCGAACAGACCACTTTGAGTCTCTCCACAAATAAGGTGACCTGGACAATATTTTCGATTTACTATTTAAGAGGGTATAAATAGACATGACTAAGTTGCACTAGATGGCGCAGCAAACAACTTTTTAAATTGTCACCAAAATATGAAGTACAATCCATGAAATGACAGATGGCACTCTATTTGAGATTAAGGAAGAACTTTAAGACCTGGTCTTATGTTAGGTTAGGCTAGGTTGGGAGGAGTCCCATCGCGATCCCCTGAGAATCCATCCAAGGATGGCACCTAAACCGCCACAATTTCCTGAAAGCATTTTATTATCCTGCAAAATTTTAGAACGAGGCTATGGTTGATTCGGACTACCTCCTCCAGGTTTCAAAAGAAGTGGGAGCCTAAAATGTTCCTGAGATTACGTGTTATGCCCTGACACAGAATATATGCGATATCCTCATTACATTACAGTATCTGCAAATATCCGTGCCTATGAGTCCGAGCCTCTTGGCGTAATTTTGCGTAGAAGGCAATGCCCAGATAATATTCCTATAGTTATTCTCATTTATGCCATTGCCCAGGTTCACCCCGAGCTGTAGCGCCACCTAAAGTAAAAGATATACATAGTTCTTCTTTTGACAAAATGAGGTGTACTGGAGTTGAAGTTTTCTCCTCAACATTGAAAAATCTGAAGGTTCCATCTACTTCTAAACTAATTAACTTTTAGACGTTTTCTTAGCCTTCAGTGTCCTGTGCCTGTGGGGGTTTTGTTCAAAGAGCGTATGGCGTCATACTATTAAAACAACATGTCTTCCCGCAAACTTTGAAATAGTTCGGTAACGTGAGCTCCAGCTTTGAAAAAAATAAGGTACGATGATGTCACCGTGATACAATGCGCTCCAAACAGTGCATTTTTGTGAGTATGCATAGCATAACGCTTTTTCATGAGGCTTTCACTCTAAATGTGACAGTTTTGTTTGTTTACATACACATCAAGCGAGAAACGTGCATTGTAGCTAAAGAAAATTTTGCGACAGAAAAAGATAAACTTACAGCTGATTTAGGGCCCAAGTAGCTACTAAAGTAAATTGTTTGTCTTCTTGCAGCTTTGCACGTTCGCACAATTTGAAAGTGCTGGCGCTGTGGTGGTGTAAGTCTTTCCATAATGATTTGCCAAAGTATGTTATACATAAATAACTCGAAAAATGTCTTACATTTGACAGTATGCCTCCAACAGTCTTTTTATCTTCCTTAATCTTGGTAGTTCGTTCCAGAGCTAAGCTCTAGTTTCTCCTCGGATGATATTTTCTCAAAGTTTGTCCGTCCGATCCACCCCGATCAATGTTGCATGGGATCCGCCTAGGTTTCTAAAACATTCTCAGATTAAGTTGCAAATCCGAAACTCATACTAATCAACGGATTTTAAAGTACAAAAAGCATACAAGTTGAATCGGCTTTGAATTTATGAATTTCAGTAACAAATCAATGGTCAGATGTAGGTATGGTTTCTCCTTATTGGCTTATTCACCGATCCACCAAACTATATAAATATTATATTCACCATTTGAATTTAAAAAAAAAAAATCAAATGTACTTTTTAGATCATATGTATAAGTATGTACCATTGTCCATACGAATACCCAATGACTTTTAGATCATACAATATGCTTTCAAAATTAATCGTATCTTTTCATTTCCCCATTAAGTATACTCGAAGCATTTGCTGTTTTTTATGTTAACTAAAACTTTCTGTGCAAGAATTTTAATTAACCTTCCAATGTGGAAGTCTGTTAATTAATTGAAATGCATGCTTAGGCAATTGCAAATGTACTCGTATCCACTTATTGTTAATAGCAACGCACCAGTGCACATCCATGATTTTCTTCCTTTTCTAAAACATTTTTCTCTCCATTCCATTGCTCCGTTTTTTTTTTTTTTTGCTTAATAGAATATGAATCTAACTCGTTCCATGAATTCGACCATTAAACCTTTTAATTTATCGAAAACTAAACTATAAAGTTTCGAAAACACTTCCTCTTCGAATGACTGTTATGATTTATTTACAATGTAATTAGTGGCCCATGCGTATATGTAAATGCACACAAGTTGGACACTCTTGGAAAAGTGCAAATGTTTGTACAATCTTCGCTAATGTATTTAAATACACGAATGCGCCTTTTATACGATGCATTGCTTAATAAATATTTGCGTGCAAAATTTATTATTTAGTTTCGTATGCGAGTATTCCTTACCTCTTACTTATACGAATACACACGAGTATTCGTCTGCAGTATGTATAGGTATTGCTAACTATGGAAATAAAATATGCATTACTAGGTATAGGTATATGTATGTTGTATGTACATAGGTAGTAATGCGAAGTATGTATATTTACTCATGAAAGAGCTGTCGGATCGCCCCGTGAACCGCGGGTGTGATCAACATCATGTTGTGGATAGAAATTCAATGGGTATCAACAAAACGCTTACCACACTCCTCAGGTGCCTTGTCTCTACTTTATACGTCGTTAGAGGTTTTTTTTTTTTGTTTCTTACTTTTCAACTTTTATTCTTCGTTTTACATTTTAGTCATGGTTGACAGAGTTTGCGAATGCACTTGTTACTCTACCATTCATTTTATTAGCGCTGCCCCCAGCCATGGTGTAGAATGTATCACTTCGATGCACTCTTCGGTTAAGGAATTTAATTACA